>JARHVA010005156.1:0-600000 GCA_037957365.1 Torreya grandis | reverse complement strand
AATAGGTACACATCCATTGTTAGACCTGGTATTACATTGGTAATTAGTCCTTTGGAAATTAAAATTTCTATTTTGAGAAGAGTTATTTGTAATTTTAATCTAAGGTACTTCTCTTCTTAAATTAATTACATCATTAGTCAATCTCATAACCAATTACTGTAAGTTTCATAACTTGATATTTTTTGTTAGTGTTATGATTATTCCCTATACCTTTCTAGTGATTTATATTAGATATGAGAGTCACAACATTAAAAAAATGTAGGTACATGAGGTGTTATTGGATTATGAACCATATTAGGAGGTGTTTGATTGTTTAAAAATGATAAGACCACTTGTTGATAGGGCGTTGAACTAGGATTAGTAGTCATGTTGGGTGAAATAGTGGGATTATTTTAGGGCACATGAATAATATGTTAGATACTTGGTTGTGTAAACTTTTGATTTGGAATAACTTGACTCCCAGGCATTTGATTGGAGAGGATTTAATTTTAAGTCATGTTTTGATTTGGATACATAGATCTTGGGATTTATCTATTCATTGATGTGTTATTCATAATTTCTTGATTAATCTTTGGGATTTATTTATATGATCTTGGTTCTCTTAAATATGGTATTCTACTAGCACCATATACTTGTGGCATCATTTGTTTCTCAATATTGATGGCTTCATTTTAGGCCAAAGATAAAGATGCAAGAGTTGATTGATTTTTTGTAAGGAGAATAGATTTAACTGGGTCCAATATTCTTAAGTAAGTTTAAATAACATCCAATTTAATTTGGGTATAAGGATATTTCAACATCTTATATATTTAATGTAAATGGGTGTTAAACATACTCATGTATTCATTTAGTTCCCTATGAGTAGTAAAAAAGTGATTATATAGGACGGTAGGGTCAATAAATACCCTAAATTGATTGACAAACATAGTTAATATATCATTCCAAGAGGTGATGGATCCATATGACAAGCCAAGATACAAATGATGGGAAACCTCATCTAAGGAATAAGGAAATAAGTGAAAATCCACATATTCATGTTGGAATTGATTTCTTATAATGGCATCTTTAAAATATTGAATGTGCTCTTCAGTAATTTCAATCTCACTTTACACATATTTTAGATAGAACTTTTTAGGATTCTTAGGAAAATAATGGAAAACCCCTAAAATTTTTAAAAGGGTGCACCAAGCCAAGAAACATGTATTGGTGGGTTTATAGGGGTAGAAAAAAGATTTAAAAATGAAATTATAGCCTTAGGATAACCATTGGTTGAATGAGTATATCTAGTATTGGATTTCCCTTTGTCAGATCTAGTTGTTCTATGCTTAGTGAGATATATCAGTCCAAAGTTACCCTAATTGGAACTTTACCTAGTGATAATATTTTTATTAGAAAACTTTTATACTCAAAATGTCTCTGTGTGGAAAATGTTTCACCAATATTAAAGTAAATACTTGGTTTCAAATAATAACTAATTATATATCTTAAAAATATTCAGGATCATGCCCTCTATCTAGCACCAATCTGTTGATGGGTCATTTGGCACACCAACTTAGGAAGGGTGAAGATTCACCCAACCTCTCCCAAAGGGATATGGAATCTCCTCAAGTTATATATCACCAGGATTGGTATTACTAGGTAACCTAATGGTTGATGTATAACTATTCCATTTTAAGGGGCATGTTTGGATTAAATTTAGATAAATGATATACTATGTTGGTCTTATGGATATATTATCTATGAAATCAAAAAATATGTATTTTTCATGAAATACAAATAATTCAATAATTGTGTAACAATGCATTAACAACAATGAGAATGATTTTTAATCAAGATAAATCTTGTAAACATGGATTACAATTTTAGATCTATTCTACCTGTTCTAACTGATTTATAAAAATTAGCAAAAGATGAGGGTAAAGAGAAAGATGCAAGCCTATTTTTTAGATATAAAAATTATGAATCATTTGGCTTAGATGAACTACATGGAGCCAATCTATTATCTAGCCAATATACACATAACTAATAATAAAGATGATGTAAGAGTTTGAGGTATCAACTATGAATAAACATGAACAAAATCACCATATATATGCATAGATAATGAATAATAAGATTCACAACCTTAAAATTGATAAATATTTTGTATTGCTTTCCTTATATGTATTTTAAACATTCTCAACCACCCACTAGGTGGTTTAAAACATTAAATAATAGGCATCAACTATGAAAAAATTCAATGTGTGTTCATCCTCAAGATAACATCTCTTTTGGATACACACTTTTCCATTAAATATTAGTAAAGGTAAGTATTGGAATAAAACCTTAGTCCAACTTGAACAAGTTCAAATTTAATCTTTCTCCTATTGATGGATTACTATTATATTAAATATTGGATCTGACTTTGTCTTCAATCCTTGAACGCCCCTTTTGATAATTAACAATACACATGCATTTCAATATTTTTGTTAACTTAGCTTGCCTAATATTGATGTGAACACCCTCATATTATTAATCCCACTATAAAACCTACTTATGAGTCTATCTCCATGATCCTAATTGCACTATATAATAATATATTCCATGAATGCATACATCTGATTGGACTCATAGTCTAATTTCTAGATCTTGATGGCCTAAAAGAACAAGGTAGGCATCAAGTGGAGGATTTGATCATGTTTTTTTAGGTCCACATATCTTCTTTTGGAAGGCCACTCCATGTGTCCACTTATCATTTCTTAGGAAATTCAATCTATCATTTACATGCCAAGGACATTTTATGTGGTATTTTTTATTTACTTGTAATTTAGCTGAGGATCCAAATTGTCTTGACTTTTATTTCACTATGTTCTAATGGGATCTTTACAAGTGTTAAGATCTTGATCACTCAAATCTCTATAATTCTTTGATCATTTTTAAATTTCATGACTACCCTAGAGTCCTAATATTATGCCATGTGTCATCATCTCAGAGACTCTCTTAAACCTTTACTCTATCTCACTACTCATGCTTGACTTGGGGGCATAGAGAAGTGAGAAGACATCATGTTTTACCATCTCATTCACACAGAATATATACCTTCTATTCACTATGTCTTGATCATCTCGGGGGCCCAATAAAGTGGGATTATGCATCTTGCCATCATCTCAAGAACCCAAAGGATCTAACAGTGAGATCTTTGTTTGAAGTGATCCAAATAAGTAGGGAATTAAATATTGACATGTGGTAGCTTCTTAGAAAACTTAAACATGTATAAAATAAATTAACCATTGGAGTTCAAAAATAATATAGCCACTAGTTTTCAAATAAAGTATCCATTAGAGATCAAATCATCGCATTTTAACTAAAAATGACTAAGGCAAAAACTTAAAAGGATAGATGAAAAAGCTTATAAAATTAAAAATTAAAAGGGATATTAGTCAAAAACATAATTAATCCATTTCATTTAACAGATGGATGATTTAGTCCAAAATATCAAAAAAAAGATAAACACTATCAATTTCTAGGCCTTTAAAAATGAAATGAAATATTTTAATTAATAATGTCTTTGAGACTAAGCAATTTATTAAAGTTACTTCATGATAGAACAACTTATTGACACAAGGTCTTCCCTACTAACATTATAAAATTTATAATCCCTACTCAATGTTAACTTGTCTACTATGGATCTTGATTATAAATTTTACAATTTTGTTTAACCTTTCCACTTCAAATAATTAAATAAATTTATCCACATTTAGGTTATCTAGAATGCACACACAAAAAAAGACTTAATCAGATTAAAATAGTTTGGTCCAAAGGGAAAAATTTTCTAGTTAAGTGATGGCATTAATGGGCCAAATGGCCATCAAATTTAATCACATAAAATGCTAACATGTATACTAGTGAGCTATCCAATAGGCAGGTTCATGACACGTGGTATCTCTTCGATCATTCAAGGCCTAATTTTATGTCTACTTGGTTTTATGACTCTTATGATCTTAATGTAGTGATATCTTCACACTTGTTAACATCTAACTTATTTGGGACCTCATTAAAAGTTATGTAAGCATATGAAACATCTTAGGGATCAAAGAAATAGGACCATGTAATGTGGTATGATCTTGGGCATTCAAGAGGTACTATCAATCAAAATTATATAGATTATCTAAAGAGACCATATAAATAATATTATGCCACATGGCATGATTAGATGAATTCAAAAGGTTTTTAGTTTATTAAAGAAATTGGGGTGACCTAGGGAAGTGGGGAAGCTATATTGTGCCACCCATCCTCATTCTAGGCACCTAAAAGATCCAAACAAAATAACTAAGTTAAATTAGGCTTGGTAAATCTAGTGAGTGACAAGTGGTCACTACTCACTTGCCTGGGGACTCGTGGGGAAGCTATAGTGACTATTAGTAGGGAAAAGGATAGTAGTCATTGGTTTTCAAACATAAACTTTGAATAAAATAACTTTGGCAAAACAAATAGAAAGATAAAAAGGGAACAAGTTAGCAAAGTAAAAAATAGTATTCAATCTAACCTAAATCCAAATCTATCCCACTAATCTAAAAGTGACTACAACATAAAATGAAACTATGAAATCCTGATCACTTTTACTCCAAAAAAGTAAAAATAGATCTAATTATGCAAATAAAACACTCCTAATTTCTAAATTTAACGTCAATTAAGCCCATAATTTTTTTAAATGGCTAAGTTAAAGGTTACTCAATATAAAACCCCAACCATTATTGTTTAAAATTGAAAAAACATGAATATAATTGATAAATAAAAAGTAATGAATATCTTGAAATAGTTAGATAACTTACATAAATCAAAGGCAAAATAACCTGGAAATGGAAACTGTTGTTCTCCCCAAAATCCTACTTTAAGAAAACTCATGAGATTGAGTATTCTAGAGAGAAGAGTGGGGAAAAATTCATAAGATAAATATATCCCATCATTAATTTTAGGATTGATGTTACTTCAATCCAAGGACTAACTAGTTTAACCATTTTTACTCAAAGACCATAAATTGCTACAACCCAAGGCTCAATGTCTATGATGACACTTAGAATTATTATTAGTTGATTTAAATTGATTATTTATTTTTATAGCTATTATCTTAGACATTATCACTTTATAAAGTAGGGGATGGTGTTTGAATTTCCAAACAAAAATAAAAAGAGCTAAAAAGGGAGATTTCTAGTTAGGAGAATGTTGATGCTTGAGAACTGAAGCATTGCAAGTCATAGTTATACCATTGTGTTCCTGGTTTACTAATTTCACAAATGCATATCCACTAAGTGGGAAATATTCTAAGTACATAATCATGAATATTCAACCTGAAGGATCTTCACTAACTATTAACAATAAAAAGCCCTGTAGTAATAGCACATAATGATTTTAAAATCATAATTGAAAGCACATAAAACATAAAAGTTCAGAAGTAGAATAAAAAGGAATATAAGGAATTATACTAGCATGAACATAATCTAACTACCATATTCATCTCTATAACATAACCATAAAATCACTCTTCTTTCACAAGTATGAACTCTAAAGTAAAAATAATGGACCACATTCAATGAGTAGATGAAAAGGTCAAAACAAATAAAATTATTATATTATAATTTTGATAGAGTTTCATTATATGAAAATGCTAACCCTTAAAATGATAATTTAGTCTATTTTTATAGGTAATTAGATGAGTTCATGATATTTACTTAGGCTCACCCATTAATGGGGCAGTTATAAAACATTCATTTCTGATCAAAAGAGTGGTTGAGAGATTTATTAGATGTGAAAGCGTGCCCATGCCATGTAGTTGAGAAATCAATCTTGATTGAACCTAACATTTATTTATTGGGTTGAAACACCATTGGGATTTATTGATATTACCCAACCACTTTGCCCCTACATAGACTTCTAGCTATATTATCATTAAGATAATGTTTATCTCTTGTGCCTTTTTCATACCACCTTCTTGATTGATTTTATAATTTTAATTATGTTGGTTGTAAGTTCTTAGAATCTTATCTGGACTTCAAAACCACTATGCTTCATTCAAAAACCAACATGTTTCATAAAGGAAATATTTTGTCTCATATTTTGTTAGATGTTTCAGTTATACACACCATGCTCATGATTAATGCCATAATCTGATTTGTCTTCAATTTTCTTATTTTCTATCAAGTCTAGGATGAATTTCAGTGCCCTATGATAAATTATGTTAGTGGGAAGCTAATTTTCACTAGATTATGCTTTTATATTTGAAACCAGTCCTTTTAGGGCTTTGACAACCTTTTGATAGTTAGATGGGCTATCAAATTTAGTCCCATCACCATTCTAATGTCATCCCTACCACTTGGCCCATCTCTAACTTCCTACTTTTCTTTTGAAATCCTCATTATTGATCTCTATGCTACATGTATTTCATCTAAGCCTTTAGGGGCTATAAAGACTAGCTAATTACCTTTAGGATCCTTCGTTAGTTTGATCACTCAAATTTTCTCCATGTGTTTCCCATCTATACCTTTAAGCCATGAAGGTATATAGACCATCCCCATCAATTTTTGGTTTCCCTAGGCCTCGAGCCTCGAGCTCTTAGATGGTCACCATGTGGATCTCATCTAGGCCTTTTCATTGTGGGGACCTATTTCTACTCATTCTAATTACCTTCAAAACTTTGAGCTTATAGGATCCTAGATGGTCTCCACACAACTTTCATTTGGATTTTGGGGTTCTTGGGGAACATAGATACCCTACCAACTATCTTAATGACCCCAAATCATTGAGATCATGCCACATGTCATGATCTTAGGGCCTAAGGATTTTTTACCTTAGCTAAATTTTAGAATGATTTCTACTTTTTCAATAAACATGATTGAACCAAGTGAAATGGGATTGATGGCCCAAGCTTTTTGAGGTTTTTGTAAGTAAATAATAAGGCAAATGGAATTGGGAAAATGATTAATTTTTTGGTTTAAAATCTTATGATAAAACACATAAAGGAAATCCTGATAATGACTAAGGTAGATCTAAATAAACCATAGAAAACATGAATTTGATTAAAAAAACAAGGGTAGAATCACTGAGATTAAACTATCTAAGAAGCACATTCGGTCTAAAAACATAGACTGAAACCATTTTGGAAGCAGATCCAATTAAATAAAAAGATCAAATTTTTAGAACATATATAGAGCTCAAGCACTAACATGTGTAAAGCTTCAAATATTTCAATAATTGAGTCTTTAACCTAAATATTTGACTAAGGTCACAATGTATGAGCAATATATAATCTTTTATTTAAATAAATATTATTCAATCCAAACTTGGTTATCCAAAAGAGTAAGATTACTTTTAATAATTTAACCTGATAAATACTTATGAAGATAATATAAGCATTTTCCATTTAAGCTATAGTATCTCACAATTTAAAGTAGTCTTAGACCAAAGGAACTGTAAACAAGTAGGGGAATTGAATTTAAGGCAAGATAATCAAAAGGGCAAGAGTCATTTGTAGCTTAACATCTAGTAAACTGCCAATCAAGGAAGGGCTCAAGTAAAGATGTCAAAAATACATTAGAGGTCCTTTAGACCAATTAAATCAAGATTCAGGTCAAGATAAAGAGGGTCCCTATTTACAACATGAAATGGGGATGTTGGTGAAGGCAAAAACAATGGTGATGTTTGCTAGGAGATAGCCCTAAGTATCTAGAGAATTCAAAATTTCCAATTCATGCATGCAAACATAAGTATTAGCTACAAGTAAAACTTAAGATAAAATTAGAAGAGTGGGTACCAAATTCTAGTCCAACACATGACATAATAGTAGGTTAATTTCCTACCAAAGACCATCAACATGTGTGTTTTAAGTGATTAATCTACTCATAGTTTTGCATTCACACAATCATTTGGCTCTGCCTAAATGACTAAAACTTCTGAGGGAGTAATATTTAGCAATTTGGCTTAGGGGGAAATGGCATGGGCCTTGATATACTACCAACCAAGTTTCTATATCTCTAACATAGATGTCTTTGATCTCCCTCAATACCTTCTCCACTAAAAACCAAGATGGAAAGCCTATGGTGAAGGTTGTTTGAATCACTCTTTCTAGGATCTTAGGATTTCACATGTTATTTTCATTTTTTTTAATTTTCTTCCCTTTTTGAAATCAAGTTTATATTCATTATATTGAGGGTTGGGGACCAAGCCATGGGTTTATAAAAGCTCAAAATTTTCATTTCTCAGTCAAGACAAATCATAAATGATAGTTGTTCATGTCTACTTTGGATTTTTTATTGAGTGTATCGATGGATTAAAAAAAATAAGGCAACATTTATAAATCCATGTGATCTATTAAAAATCACAAGCCATAACAATTATAAAAATGAAAAAATAAATATAGTAGTTCACACAAGTTATTTAAGTAATATTTTTATTTAGGCTCTATAACATCATTGATGATATATTTACACAAATAGACCCTTAATTTCATTAAGCATTGATTTGAGCAAGGAGAGCCTCAAAGTAAAAAAGAGATAGATTAGCCCAAAAGAAACATAGTGAGTTTGAAATCAATGAGAAGAAAAATAAAGAAGGTAAAATAAGAAGAAAGAAAACAAGAAAGGAGAGAACATTTCTACAAGAAATTTTAGACAAATGCACACCTGATAAATAGTTAGAATCATACAAGTAAGAATTTTAAAGGGAAAATGGCATAGCCACTTTATTCTATGGTGTCATCTAGGATGGAAAATGTTATTTAACAAAGATTTTTCAATATTAATTTCATGGAGTTGAAGCAGAATTAGATTATGAAAACTAGCATTATTCTTACATCTAATTTTTTGAAATCATGATAGATAGCGTAAAGAAATAACTTAGCCCAACTATGGAACTGTGAATAGGAGAATGGTTGAGCCCTTGTATATACCAACATGAATTGATTACTCAACTTGGGTGAGATATTTCCCTTTGTTTCAACCACTAATGAATCAATAGTTTTTAGCTCCTTGGCTAAGATGTATTCTTAGGCAATCATCCTAGTTGTTACCTTATTATTTTTTAATTTTTCATTTAACATCAGGATAGGTGATTTAGTTTTAAAGCTACCTAGAATTGAAGTCCTTGAACTTTTGTTGTTATTCCTCAAAATAGACAATTTGCTTTACCTTGGCTTCGTATTTGTGGAAGAACAAGTCACTTATTCAGCAAAGAGACACCAAGATGAACCATAGACATGGAACAGGGATGCACATAATACACATAAAAATAGATGAAACAAAGAACCAAAAGTAATAATAATCATATCAACATTGAAACTACTCTAATCTTAAACTATAAATTAGAGCAACTAGTTTAATAAAGTAAAGGTAGCAAGCATGAGACTAACTATTATGTACACTATACATTACCAGACCAATCTAGAAATATTATTCTAAAGATGAAATGAAAGGGATAGCCAAGAATTAGTGTTTTAGTAACTACCCATTCACTAGTTATGGAAGATCATTCCCTTCTAGATCCATAAGGCAAAAATCATTTTCCCCAACAATTAACTATTTTGTATGGGCCAATCCAAAGTAGATCAAACATGGAATGTTAACCCTTCTTATCATGCACTTATCCTATAAGATCACAAGATCCAAAATCCTAAATGACTTCACCTCAGCCTTCTTATTAAACCATCACTTGATGTTGATTTGATGCTTATTGATATTTATTAAGGCTTCATCTCAAGCTTCTTCTAATTGTACAATGTCTAAAATCCTAAAATTTACCTTTTCATGGCATTCCATGTACTACTACATAAAACTTTATGTGGGAATTTTTGACTAATTTGACCATACTTCAAATTAAATTAACCCCCTATAAGGTCAAACTTTTCATAGAGGTCTGTTATGGGGTAAAATGTGTCTTACAATCTTAGATGAGGTCAAATATGTGTTTTCATCTTTATCACCTTTGTCTTAGTTTGTCTTAGGTGATTAGAAGGTCATTTTGAGTCATTTATTGGGTTTGTAAAGTTTTCATAGAATTATATGTGTTCCAAAATAGCATTCAACATCCCCCATGTCATAATATGTTACAAAAATTGTTGTAAAATTGATAAAATATAGGTGCAACATCAAAATAAGAAAAATAGTGAGAAAGAAGTAGTTTTCAATTCTTGTATAGCCTATATAGTAGATTTGGAATGTGGGAGGACTTTTAAAATGTCTATTAGGATTCCTAAAACTCATTTCCATGCTTGGGTAGCTTTGACAAACTTGAATTTGATCAAAACCATCCTATCTTCTCTATCACTCTCCTAGACAAGCAAAAATGGTCAACTAGTTTTTGTATGGTATAGATAGGAGGTGCTGAGTTGGATCAAATGTTTTTTAGGGATGAAATCACTCTTTTCATACTCTAACTTCATGTTAATAGTCATATTATTGGTGTACTATGCTTCATGAACCATTGTTAAGAGTGTTAGTGACTATTTTCTTTTGACACATCCCCATGGCCTATAGTTTTCCCTTATGTTTGGATTGATCCATACATATCAAGTGTTGAACATGGAATTTCATGAAATTTTATCCATTTTAGTTCTATATTATACTTATTTTGGATGTGTGGTGTGAAGGATATAGCATAAATATCTCTTTTACTAGTGAGAGACTCCATTAACAATTTACAAATAAGGTTTTAACAGTTGTAATGCTTGTTTTCTTATTTTGGTCTTCAGGACAAAGTATATTTTTTGCCTTCAACCTCTTTTAAAAATGGTTACTAGTTTATCTTTTGGATTTTGAGTCCCAAGAGTAACATTGATGGACTAACACATTTGGAAACATTGCATAGTCTATTTTCTTCTAACTATCACCTACAATCAAGTGAAAATGAGCTCTAACTAGTCACATTCATGAGATAAGGAGATTTCAAGGATTATGAGAGGTTTAAAAAGTGAAACAATGGTAATGGGTGCATTTAAGTGGTTATAACCTGGTTTTGATAACTAATCTAACATATACAGTCTTATACCATATATTCACCTACAGGTTTCCAATAGTGGTCTAACTGTAACTCCAACAAAGGTCTAAATAATATTGAATGGTATAGGTTTGAACTTAGCTGAGACATTCAACAAGTTAAAGGAGTATAGAAAAGACCAATGTGGTAGTGGTAAGGTTATTTCATTATATACAAACATAAAACCATGTTCTCACTTTGAAAAAGTTTCATTTGAGAAATGTTACCTTAACCTCTTTGAATGAAGTCTTGCTCATACTTTTGGTCATACCATGGAGAAGTGTCTTTGGGTTTGGGAAGTATAAGTAGTTTACACTTTGTATCCTAAGAATAATGGCAATGTATTGACATATAAATTTGATTTTTTGGTCATGAAAGGATAGTGTGAATAGGTTTGCATTTCAAGCAAACTTTCACTGAAGACACTCAGTAACCTACAATATTGTTAAAACCTCAATGGTCTTATAATGCAACATGACACATTGGTTATAGGATATAAGATAAAATGAATTCATTTAAGTGAGAATGACACTAGTGACATAAACATAAATTGAGTGATTTATGCACAATTTTTAGATTCAAATTATCACCTACATGAGTCCCTTTTTCTCTCAAAATTTCACCTATAGTCTGACTATAGACTGACAGTACAAGGGAAAAGGTAGTTTGGGTGTTGGTATGGACTTAAGGAATGATATGAATGAGTCAAAAAAAATTAAGATGGTATTGATGACTTAAATAAGGACCTAGTAATGTAACATAGGTATAAATCATAAGCCTCCACCTACAGGAAGCCTCTAATCTATAACCAAATAGGTACCTATAGTCTAACTGCAAACTGGTTCTAGAAAATGGGAGATGTAAGCTTAAAAATTTTAGCATGAATGTATGATGTTGAAAATGATAATACACTCTAATATTTATGATAAAATATCCTATGAGGTTATCAAACCAAAGAGATATATCAAGGTAAATCTCATACCTCACCTACAGTCAGCTCAATCCAAGTGCTCAGTACATAGTCTTGAAAGCTAGTTTTGAGGGATTTGAATATTTGAGTGGCATATGAGTGTGATCCAGCCATAAAAATTTGTGTATATGGTCATAATGACCAATATAACCTCCCATATCTCTAAATTAGATAGATAAATAGGGGAAATTCCCTCTATTTTATCTCAAATAGAGGCCACTCCCAAACAGTTGAAAGTTGTAGGTAGAATATGTGAATAAGAGATTGATGAGGTGGTAATGTCTTGGAGTATTTTATAATGATTATTGATGTTTTTTTAATGTTAATGAGAATTTAAAAATACCTAAATTTGGTAGAGGCACTCATAATTGGTTAAAGGCTCAAGGAATATAGTCAGACCTATTAGGCCTAGAGTAGGCTTAATCCCTAATGATGCTCAATTCCTTTTTATGACCATATAAACCTTAAAACCCAATTAAAACCTTTAGTACGAATTCCAAGATGGATCAAAACCACAAATTTTCATGGAGTTGCACCAAAATGGTCAAATTGGCTTGAAACCATCATAGAGATACCTAAAATGCATGAAAGAGCTCGATAGGCCATCTTCAAATGCTCATACCTATATGGACACATTGAATGGTGCCCCAAGGAGATAGGGGTGGTTTATTAGGCTCTTATACTTGGTTTTAGTGAAATTTTTTTTAGTTTTTAACATCTAAGTTTTATAAACCATCCCTAAGAATCAAAACCCTCCTAAAACCCTATCTAAGACCCTATGGGAAAATATGCATGGAGATGAACTCATAAAGGGTAATATGTCTTGTAAACTATTTTAGACTTATTGAAAACTCACTCAGTCTCCATGACACACATTTAGCTTGTATCTTACTTGTATAGACAAGTCTAAAACTAGATGTTTTTATAGGTTTTTATGTGTTTTATAGGTAAAAAGTAGAATGAATAGGTGAGAGTCATTGGAGGATGTCTATCAAGACTTTATATGACTATCCATATTCATTTCTCATCACAAGTGTGCATGGAAACACTTATGCTAACTCATTCATCTCATGCATTCTTAGATAGGAAATGAAAAGATAAAGCGACTATTAAGTGAGAAGGTGAGAAGTCTAATTTTGGATATTTTTGAGGTACTATTGATGGAAGGGAAGGAAAATAAACTCAAGATAGGTGTCATAACATCTATTCCATGGATTTGGTTGAGCAACTAAAGGCTTCTTGGATGATAAATGTGAATAATGAGGCCTAGAAGACTAATGAATGATTACAGATGGTGAGTACCAGTGTCATAGAGGTGACTAGAAGTTAAGGATACATCTAATGACTAGCATGGCATGTTTCCAACCCCCCTAAGATAGTGAAGATGTGTTAATTCTCCCTAATTTAGTTGATCATTCAAGGGATACCTCATCATGAAGGCAATTTTCATGAAAACCAATTGAGGACCCTACACCAGTTTGAGGAGTTTTTCATGCTTTAGAGATACACTTATCCAATGATACCTTCATGTTACATTCTCCATTCCATTATCCTAAAATGTAACTATTTTTCATCCTTGGCATGTGGCATTGTGACCTTTGAACTTGTTTTCTCTCTCTCTCTTCACATGTTCTATAAATTCAAGCCATTTTGGATTTTGTAATCTAATCCACACCTGGTATGGCAAAGCTATATTGGTTTGATACTATATTTGGCCTTTTAAATAAATACTTGCAATCTAGTTATGATTTTATCAACTTCTTATTTAAGTATTTGAAGTGGTGTTTAGTGAAAGGTCAAGTGATTAGTATTTATCTTTGCTTTTTCTTTGCTCTTCTATGTTTTATGCAAGTTGTTCTCACTCTAATAGGTCACATGAAGTGTAATAAATTATATTCAACTATCTCTAAGTGTAATGGAGTAGCCCTAGTTTTTTAAATCTAACCTTTGGTTCACTCACTTTGAGTAGTTCAATGCATATCACCTTTATGTTTAAAATACTAATATTAGATAAATTCAAGATTTTGTGACTAGTGTTGTGAGTCATGTTTCATAGTGTACTTGTATTGTAGTATAGTGAAGATATTTATAGTGTATCACCTCATTATATTATTTTATTTTCATGTTAATTATATCCCCTTTTCATCCAAGTAAGCAAGTAGTGTAGTTTTTAAACAATCAAATAGAAATCTAGGGAGCTAGCCATTAAACCTAGAGGTCTACCTCTCCTATAGGCAACCCACAAGCCTAGAGGTATTCCAATGTTGCCCAAATCTTAGAGTATGCTTGAAAAACTAACTCTATGATGAAAGATTTGGTGACAATAATTTTAGCATGCCAATGGGACCTTTATCTCAAAGACATCTTATCAAGGTGAAAGATGGTTTTGACAACATAATAGTTGCATATGGTGTTCTACTCAGTATTTAGTGACTCCATTCAAGGTAATATATCATTTTAGACCAATTTTAATCACTTATTTTGTTCATAATTCATGGTCCTTACTATGTCATCTATTAGTAGAGGTATCAACCCCATAAACCTACTCTTTCAACCTTAACTTCCTCTTGAAGTTCAACATCCTTAGCCTATCTTGACCTTTTGAATAACAAGAGGACTTTGTAAGATAAGAAGATTAAGAGAGTGAAGAGGAACTTGAGGAGACCATGGCTAGGCATGTTGCCTTCCTAACCTTTAAAACTAAATATTCAATTTACCTCAATGCATATGATGATATACCACTTAATACTACCAAGAGTGTTAACACATTCAAGGGTAAAGGTCATGTCACCCCTAGTGAACATATTGGGGACATATCAAACCTCTGTAGATTTCATAATATCACTGAAGTCAATATTTCCATTAAAATACTTATCATGTCCCTTAGAGGGAAGGCACTTGACTATTCTAGCACATTTCCTAGAGGATATAACACCACTTGGGATGATTTTGGAGAGTTTTTAACCTTAAAGTTTTAAGACAAAAGTGTCACACATCACTTATCCACTATTTGAATGTAATTTAAAGATCCCCCAAGGAGACAATGCATGACTTTAATGAGATATTCCAAATAAGTTGGCATAGTCTACCTCCTCCCATGAGACCACCTATAAGTTTTGTGTTTCCTACATATCTAAGGGTTATTGGTACTGACACATCCATCATGTTACAGTCTATGGGTGGTTACACCTTACCTGAACCATATGACCTTGCCATTAGAGTTTGGAATTACCTAATACAAGCTATAAATTTACCTTCAAGCTTCTTATATATAATATGCCTATTGGTACTCCAAGTGTTGCTCAAGTCCCAAATGCAAACACCAAATCTAGAACTACCCCTATGAAGGCAGAAGATATCATTGTTTCAAATGCAAGGATTAAGGCCTTAGAAGCTAAGGTTAGGTAACTACATCTATATTATTGAGTTAACCAAAACTCCTACCCTTACCCTCATTAAGAAAATAAGTTCCCACCTTTGAAATATGGTTAGGGGAAAGGTAAAGGATAGCCTAACTTAAATAGGCCATCTGATACATACACTCCAACTTCACCTCTAGCACAATATCCATGGTCTTAGTGCATAGTAACTTGGTCTAAGGAGAAGAATGGAATCAAGGAAAGTTCATAGATTCCAATGAAGATGGAGGATAAGCCTTGGTTTCTCAACTATGATTTAATCCTTAGTTGTTATCAAAACATGGAAACCTCATGCAAGTAAATGAATGATGGCATCCCCAAAAGGTGAACCTTTAAATCTTCCTAGTGGAAGACACCTTTATCCTCAATTAGAATACTTTTTTTGCAAAAAATACAAGAGAAAAGAGGAAATATTTAGGATATGTCCATGGTGTTCATATAATCTCAAGTAACCCTCTTACAAGGAAACAAGGTGTGAGACCAAGTGTGATTATCCATATAACTTTTGTACCTCTTTAAAATCAAAATATTGGAAAGGTTACTCAAATTGTTCTAATGTCTCAATCTCAAGGCACTTATTTTCCTTCAAGAACACAATAAAAGGTGACTACTCCTACTTTAAATATTGTGAATTCTTTGAAGAGTGATAAGGCATATATATCCCTTTGGGAAATGCTTCACTTGCCTAGTGAAAAGGAGTTCCTTCAAGAGTAACAATCTCAAATCTACCTTAGTCCTCAACCACCAAATCATGGTAATGTTTCCCTCACCACTGCTCCCACTCACATTGTGTAACCCTCTTCCAAATATAAAAACCCCCCACCTTCTACCTCACTCTCATTTTTGAAGATAGGCTTATTCATAAACGTATTATGGATAGTAGGGTAAGTACCTCAGTGATGCCTAAACTTGTGGAAAATAAATTAGGTCAAAAATATGAACCATATAGTAAGGGAGTATTTCAAATTGATGGGAGACCATCTATGTTAGTGGGACTTGTCAAAGGTTTGAGAGTTTTCCTTCATGATTATCAAAACTTCCCTATTCTTCAAGATATAGTAGTAGTTGACTTACCTATTCACTTTGTTATCTACCTCTCAAGGGTTTTCATAGCCAATATAGGAGGCTACCTCTAAACTGATTGGTCCTTAGCCTTCAATTCAAGGTATGGAGCAAAGGTGACCATCAAAACTCAACCATTGGCTAAGTTTCATATTGAACCCTATGTAGAAGCAAGTTCTAATATAAATTTCACAATCAATGATCAAGAAGAGTTTGCTATGGATGATGGAACATATTATAATATTGAGGGAATATATAAACTTTTATTAGATGAGTATGGTGCTAACACTTATGGATATGATCCATATAACTTCTTTGAGCAAACTTACCTTGGCACATACATCATCCATGAGGCATGATATGAACAATTTGAGGTAAATATTGATAGTTAGTTTTTACAAGATATTTAAGGTAATTACCTTGTTCATATGAATGATGATGATGATGGTTTGAAAAGCATTATAAATCAATATGTTGAAGAAGACAATTCCATTATTCCTAGAAAAAATGGAGTAGTTCTTGAAGGTGGCATTCATGGTGAGGAAGATGACTTATGCCAAAGGTTCTATACCATAAGTCAAGAGTTTGAATAGCTAAGTAAGTCTATTTCCCCTCCAAAGAAGCATGAGTGTAATAATAATTTTTTTGAACAGCCTAACAAGCATGAAATATATTATCTTGTTAAACATGAAGATGAATGCCAAATCACTGCCAAGAATATTATAATCATAAAGGAATCTAGTGAAGCCAAAATAGAAAATTTTATGTTTGAGGAGCACTCAACACCTAAACCTAGGTTTAAATCATTTTTAGATGTGTTGGAGTATAAATATAATAATCTTGATGGTCTTATACATCAATTACATCATGTCCTAAAATAGAGTGAAGTTAAGACAACTTTCATCACTCCTAGGTTATAGTTTGAGGAGTGTTAAGAGGACAAGCAGATCATAAATCCAAACAATATTCTTAGAGGAAACATGGAGTGGCCTTGAAATCTCAAAGTATCACACTTTTAGATAGAATAAGAACTAAATATGGTAAGTCATTCGATTACTTACATAAATAAGTGTTTATTGATAAGCATTATTCACATGATGAATTGCTTCCTTGGAGTAGCAATGATGTAAGAGGTACTATGTTTGATCTTGGTTAAAGTAATGGTAATTGTCCTTCACCTAAAGTGTTTGAGTTCTTGTACATATTAGGATAGGTGTTTTTTTTTATGTTGTGTGTTTTTCCTAAGTGTTATTGAGAACACAAGTGTGTTTACTTGGGTGTGTTGTTTTTTGTGTTGTTTCCTATTTTATGATGTGTTTGATGTTCTTTCAGAGGCAATTTATTGTCCATACAGTGTATAGGTAACTCCATAGCCCAATGGATATGAGTAAGCTACTAGCATTTCACATAACTAGCTTACCACCCCTAGGAAATTGATAAAATGTTAACAAATTTGACCACAAGTCAAATTAGGTCAACCCCATATAATGTCAAACTTATCTTAAGGGTCCCCTAGAGGGTAAAATGTGTCTTATAGTCTTAAATGAGGTAAAATATGTGTTTTCATCTTTGTCACCTTTGTCTTAGTTTGTCTTTGGTCATTTTGAACCATTTATTAAGATGTTATAATTTTCATAAAAGTACATGTGTTAAAAAATAAAATCCAATGTCCCCCATGTCATAATATGTCATAGGAACTATTATAAAACTAACAAAATGTAGGTGCAATGTCAGAATAAGAAAATTAGTGAGAAAATTGGAAATTTTCAATTATTTTATGACCTATATAGAATATTTTTCATGTGGAAGGCCTTTACGAATGTCTCTTAAGATTCCTAAAACTTATTTCCATGTTTGGGCAACTTTGATAGACCTAAATTTGATCAAAACCATCCTATCTTCTCTAGCGCTCTTTGATTTGTTATTTTTGGGAATAATGGACAAATTAGTAAATAATGTCCCTAATTAAAGCTAATGATTTGTGAAATTAGATTACAATTAGGCCTTTCCTAAAAATAGTATCAATAGAGAGAAAATTAAACTTAGCTTATTTTGGATTATTCTGATTGAGACAAGGTCTAGAAATTTGTGTGTGAGATTGGGACACTGTCAAAAACAAGATCCTAGACTTCATTTTATAATTGGATAGGATTGCTAAAACTAGAAATCCTAAGCTCTGGCATTATAGTATTTCTCCAATGTTATTGTCCTAAGGATTTAAGCTTTCTAGGTTTTGTTTGCCTACTCAATGTGAGCCTATGTACCAATTTTTAGGTCCTCACTATCAACAGAGCTTCCTATAGAGTTAATTCTCCATGTGCTTGTATCTCCTATGTAATTTAAATAAACTTTTTCAAATGGGAAAAATGGGTTAGTGTGTGTAAGATGCACTGGACATGCTTCACACCCTGTGTGTGGGAATGCTACCTACATACCAATATTCTGAAGAGGGATCAAGCCATATATAGTTATCCCTTTGAGAGTGATTGGTGCAATAGTAAATTAAATGAAATAAATTAAAAACCTAAGTATTTTTGAGCTAAATAGGGACTAGTGTAAAGACTTGAATTGGTTTGAAAGTGTATAGGTTGGATGTATACAGAGAATAGGGAAGATTGCTTGAGTGGTGTTGCTTCTATTTTTGCTTGCTTAAATGATATTTTTCAACCCCTTCCAAATGATCTTTAAATGGGATTATATATGGATCTATTGGTCATGGGTTTGATGAAATCATACTAGTTCAACACAATGAACAAGAGGAATCATGAAAAAATGGTAACCTAAGATTGAAATGTGATTGGACAAGAGTACTAAAAGGGGGAAACCTTAGGGTCTAATGCTATAGTCCAACTTTGGCATTATTGTCCTAAGTAGATGGCACATGGGGGGATAGAATAGTCATGAAGATAGGGTTTTAGCTAAGTTGGGGTCAAGTCTGGAAGGCCACAGATGATTGGGAATTAGTGAAAGTAAGCCTAAGAGGGTCATGAGAGCAAACAAGAGTGATCTAAGGATTGGGAGTCATTATCCATGCTCAAGTTACCAATTTATTTAATTTTATATGACTACATTTGCCCCCCCCCACCTTTATTCTAGTGATGTAGCAAAGCAAAATAATAGGATAAAAGAAAATAGAAAGCATACCTAAACTTACGTACAAATTTGAAGCCCATGAAGCTTGTGTGATGCTAGATAGTGCATAGAGAGCATGTTATGTAAGTGTGAATTTATGAAAGGGAAACAAAGAGTAGATCATTTATTATTATATGTAATATAAAACAAGAATGTACAAATATGAGTAAAAGAGAGGAAGAGAAAGGAATGAATACATCTCATCGAGTATGCAAACCAATACAAAACATGTTATGATACTAAGGCTAAGTAATGTTGGATATGTTGGCTGATGTTGTACCAAAATTTATATCATGAATGAATCTAAGTGTTCAATTTCATAAAAAGTAGATCAATAATGTAAAGGTTGGCCCTTTGTCTCCATCATCGCCTACTAAGTAAAGCTAAATGATCATACGTGTGATAATCGATGTCTAGACTATGTGTAAAATCCCTCTAAATAGGTATCTCAAGAATTCAAAGGCTAGCCCTTTGGCTCCATCTTTACCCCATGAAATGAAGCTATAAATTGATACTAATATGAAGAAGTATGTCATATGAGATGTATTTTTAAGCCCCTAAAAGTTCTATAAATCTTATAATGTGGCATGGATACCCGAATATGTGCTAGAAACTAGGCCAATATTGGTCAACTCAAAAAAGATTAAGATTAGGCTTGTATGAAAGCCACTCAAAAACTAAAAATTTGGCTTATGTGGAAGCCACTCAATAACTTAGGAATATGGATGTTAGGCTTGTATGAAATCCACTTCAAAATTATTCCTACCACCTGTAGATGGAATAAGTTATGAAACTACTGAGAATGTCTAGGTAATGCTAAAAACTAAAAGAAAAGAAGCAAAAGTGTCATGCAATATGCCCCCAATCACTAGTGTCTAAAACATGGATTATAATCTATAAATTATACCATATTTCATATCTAAAACTAGAATTAAGGACCAATCATGCCATGCATGATGCCCTTATGTCTAGATTCTCTAAGAAAATTGTAATAAAAAATGTTGATATGAACTGGTCTGATTATGCAAAACTATAGTTGAACCTACCTTTCTACCTGCTTTTTAAAAACTTGGTTTTTCTATTATTTGGACATGATCATCAAAAATAGACACCCTAATGTCTATCACTATATTCCAGCCTTCGCACTATTGTCCTAGACTAAAACTGATCACTAATCTAAAATCTTAACTATTTGATTAGTTTATTTTGAGTGGTTTGATGACTAGTTGTTATCTAGTTGTTTTGAAATTGGATTTTTTGATCGATAGGAGCTATGATCTTTATATAAAAACCCCTTTTTACTTCCCTCTCTTCTAAGAGTAGGAATAGGTAACCTGTAATGATTGCCCTCAGAAGAAGAATCCCTACAAGTGTGCTAAACTAGAAATATGCATGATATAGTAATGATAATCAATAAGATATCTCCAGATATAGCATGGTTTCATTTGAGAGATTGTTAGATCAATAAGGGTATTCTAGATAGGTGTAACAATGTAATAGCATGTGCAATGTTCTTGAATTGAATTGAAATTGGAAATGTTAGCTGTTAGTTCTTAGTTGGAGGGATGGAGCATGATATCCATTATGGCATCCAATAAAATAGGAAAATTCATGATAAGGATCATGGCATTGTAACAATCGAAGATGAAATCAAGCAATCAAGCACTCAAATCAAGAAGCATACAAGGGTGGTCAAGGGGCCACACAAACAAGGGGTATGGGCACATGTCACTCAAACTAGAAAATAAGCATACAAGGCATGCTCAAATCCCACATACACATAGTTGAAACAAGCAAGTTGGTATGGAAGCCAACAATCACATAGAGGAGTATAGGCAAAGGACATTGGAAAATGTCCTAAGGCATATGCACGAATAGAAGAGAAGGACATTGGTAAATGTCCTAAGGCACATATAGGAGATAAAAAAGAATTTTAAATGCAATCCAATAAGATACACTAAGTAAGAAGAGAAATAATGTAATAACTAGAGAGATATAATCATATCTAAATAATCAAAGTAAGAGTGAAAGTATGCAAGACATGTTTAGTACAAGACTAGGTATATATTAAAAGATACACAAGTATTAGATACTAGTGAAATGTTGATATAGTAATATGTGTAGTCTATTAAGTAATGTACATTAGCATGATAACTTAGAGTGTGTAGTGCAGGAATGACATAACCTAGATGGTGTAGTCATGTAGAAGATGCCCCTAGTGAGTATGTATATCAAAGTGTGTCTCAAATGTAGAAGTAGGATGTTGCCTCAATGGGTAGAGTGAAGCAATCAAGTAGCTATATGTCACTTCACACACTCAAAAATATCAAGTGAAGCATGGTAATGTAGATAAATTAACAAACAATAAACATAGAACAACAAATATAAGTCCTAACATGATATTAACAATGTAAAATAAGGATGATGCATACAATCAAAATGTTTTTAGTATTTTGACATTTTTGAATGTTTTTGTATTTTGAAATGTTATATTGTTTTTGTATTTTTTGGAAAATTTGAACTATATACAATCAAGCAGAAGATATTATGTACAAGCAATGATGAAAAGAGATTATGTACAAAGAAATGTGTAAAATAACATACTATACATGGAATCGATGTATAATGTTAATTGGATTTTTAAGTTTCTTTTCTTTGAGTGAGGATAGATGATGCACTTTAAGGTTAAGCTTTTTGGTAATGATGTATGGGCCTAACCAATTTGGTTTGAATTTTCCTTTGATTTCTTCTTTGGCATTGACATTATGAAGATTTTATTTGAGAACGAGATCATTTACTTCAAATTATATGGGGTGAACATGTTTATTGTAAGAGTGTTGTATACATTGTTGGTAGATTCTGAGATGTTCTATAGATTAAATGCATGTATGGTCCAATTGTTCAAGCTTGGGTAAATGTTTTTCATGATATTAATCATTAGTGAGAATGCCTTTAAGGGAGACATAAAGAGATGGGATTTATGATTCCAGTGGTAAAACTAAGTATGTGCCATAAATGAATGAATAAGGAGTGTCTCCTATGGGTGTATGAATACTTGTGTGGTAAGCCCATAATGCAAAGATGAATTGATTATGCCACTCATCTCTGAATTTGGTCACTATTTTTCTCAAAATGTTGTTGATTATTTTATTAGTGGATTTTGCTTGATCATTTCCTTGTGGGTAGTATGGATTGGAGAAAGTGTATTTAACTTTATATTTTGTGCAAAATTTATTGACAATTTTATTTTTGAATAATGTTCCATTATCAAAAATGATAGTTATGGGTAAGCCAAAGAATGAAATAATGTGGGTTATGAAGAAGATACCAATATCCTCCCCTATAGTATATTGAAGTGGAGATGCTTCCACCCATTTGGTAATGTATTTGGTAGCTTTAATGATGAACTTGTGCCCACCAGTATATTTAGGGTTAATTTTTACAATAAGCTCAAATCCCCATAACATGAATGGCCATGGAGAAATAATAGGTTAAAATTGTTGTGAAGTTGCATGCTAAAATTTGCTATGTTATTGACATTTATTTCATAGCTTTATGTATTTTAAACATTATTCTTCCATATTCGGCTAGTAGTAACCTTGTCAAATCAATTTGTGTGACATGTCCTTTCCACTAAAGTGATAACTACACTCACTATCATGTATCTATGTAATAGAAATTTTAGCTTATACTAAAGTCAAGCATCTAAGTAATTATCCATCAAAGGATCACTTAAAGAGGTCCCCACCAATGATGACATAACAAAGTGATTTTTAATGTATCTTGCATGTGATTTCATGAGAAAGTATCTAATGTAATAGATTTGTTTAAAAAATTATAGATGTTAGAGAACCATTCTGGAGTTATGGAGCTATGTGTAGTGGTCGCTAGTACAGATAGTGCAATTAGATATACATTAGATATAGATGGTGATTGTAATTGTTTAATTTTGAAAATATCTTGATCATCATTGATGGAAATAGGGATTAGAGATGTGGCATTTTCCATTGTATTTACGTGTCAGTTGTCTCTTCTTGGTATACTTTATATATAAAAGTAATCAAATTATGATGATAAAAATTGTACCATGTTATGATATAGGATAAGATGTTCCTCTTTTGTCTAATAGATGTCATTGACTTGGTTGACCACTAGTTGGGAATAATTGAAGACTCAAAATAGATTTGATTTTGAGGGATTGGGCCATAAATAGCCCTAAGATAAATGTTTCATATTCTACAGTGTTGTTGGTGCAGGAAAAGCTTAGTCGATATGCTATAAGAACTATGTGACTAGAAGGATCAAAAAAGATAATGCATTCCCCTACACTAGATGTACATCAAAATCCATTGAAGAATATGGTCCAAGTATCCAAATAAGTAAGTTAAGAAGTCAAATAATCTCTGAATGTGTCACTAAGAGGGTTGGTATCCAAGAGTGGTGCTGCTACCAAATAGTCTGCAATGATTTGACCCTTTATTGATTTTTAGGGGACTATTTTTAAGTCAAATTCTGTTAACAACATAACCCATTTTGTGATGTGACCAAAAATATGTGGTTTTGCCATTAGGAACTTTAATGGGTCTACTTTCATAATGACATGAGACTCATTATTGACCATGTAATTTTAGAGTGTTTTTATAGAAAAAACTAATACTAGACATTATTTTTTGATTGTGACATAATTTTCTTCATAATCAACCACTATGTGACTGATGTAACAAACTGGTTGCTCAATATGTTGATCATCATGTCACGCTAGGAGTGATCTTAGTGCATGATCTATTGCTAATATATATAGGAGGAAAGGCTTATCATGGATAGGTAGTACTAAAATAGGTGGATTAATAATATATTGCTTGATTGTATTGAATTTTTTTTGACAAGCTTGGTCCCAGACAAACTTTGTATCTTTCTTTAGTAATCGAGTGAATGACTGAGTTTTATCAATAAGTTTTGCTAAAAAACAATGGATTGCTTGGATCTTGCTTTGTAGGGATCAAAGTTGTTTTAAGTTCATAGGAGGTGGTGTATCAATAATTGCTTTGATTTTCTTAGGGTCAACCTCTATGCCACATTGAGAAATAATTAAGCCTAAGATTTTGCTCGTTGTAACCCCAAACACACATTTATTTGGGTTTAATTAAACATTATATTGCCTAAGTTGTTGAAAGATCTTTCATAAATCAAGATCATGATGTTGTCATTATTTGGATCTATCTAATATATCATCTATGTAATCCCTGATAGTATGGTGAATCAAGTCATGAAAAATCTGTCATATTACATTGATATGTGGTATTGGCATTCTTTAAACTAAAAACCATGAAAATGTAATAAAATGTACCCCAAGGTGTTATAAAAGATTTTTTTTCTTGATCTTCTTCAGTAATTTTGATTTGGTTATAACTAGAAAAACCATCTATAAATGATAACATTTTATATCTAACTGTTGAATCTATGATCATGTCGATGTTTGGTAAAAGGAAATTATCTTTGGGGCATGATTTATTTAAATCATGAGAATCAGAACAACATCAAATTTTTCCATTGGGTTTTACTATGGGAACTATATTATAAATCCATTAAGGATGTGCTACTAGTCAAATAAAACCAACATCTAAGAGGCATTGGATTTCATCTTTGACTAGGAGAGCCACCTTAGGATGCATTTTACAATTTTTTGCTTATATAGTTTAGCATCAGGGTATAAAGGAATCTAATGGACTACTATAGATGTATCAATTCTTGGCATATTTGAATAGGTCCAAGCAAAGAGTTCTAGAAAATTTGTTAAATTTTGACAAATATCTGCATCTTCTTCCTTTCATAGGGTAGTCACTAATAAGACAAGGTGGGGATCCTTGTTGGTTCTAAAATTGAAATTTATTATTTAATCGTTAAGCAATGTGGAATGATTGAGTGTATATGGAGTTGTAAGAATAGTATCATCTGATTCAAATGGTATATCTGGGGAAGAATCTATATTTTATCTGAAGTATGCATGGGCATTTGTGTGATTTACAAATCTATTTTTATGATAACAAGATAAGAGGTCCTAATATGCTACAAGTAATTATAGGAGGGATTCATCATTAGATAATTCATCTAATGTAAGCATGTCAGGTGAAACTATATTATTGATAAGGTCAGGATAGACCAAAGATAATGGAGAGGTATGATTAACTATATTATCAGTACATGCAATGGGTGGACAAAATTTAATGTCTTTTGAAAGGGAGGGAAAAGATTTATCATGATTTCTACTAAATTGATATCCAAGCCCTTGCATTCTATGTTGTGTGTATGCCTCGATATGATTAACTATTCCTTGTTCATGTTTTCCAAGTCCTTTGCCCTTGTAGCCCATCTTATTAATATTTTAAGTGTGAAAGGTGAAGTAAATTAGTGATTTTGTTTTGGTGCTAGAATATAATTTAGAATTGTCTGATATGGTGTATGGTCTGAGGGTGCATTGTGAGTAGTGAGTTATATAGGTATATTACTGAGATTAAAATGTGGAATATAATTCTATGGAGATTTCGACAACTTGGAAATATTTAAAAAGTTCATTGTCTATTGGGCATGTGTATATGTCCTTTGTGACTAAATTTTAGACAAGCATGGAATGCAGAAGGGACTGCATGCATATCATGAATCCATGGCTGACTAAGTAATAAATTATAATTGAGATCATTTGGCATGACTTGGCAAGTAGTGTGTAGTGTCTTATATCCTAAGGTAATATTGAGTGTTATTTGACCCATTACTTTTCATGGCATGTTGTCAAAACATCTAATGTTCATATCAGAATGGTCTAGATCTTGAGGTTATATGTTAAGATGTTTAAGAAAAGATATGTTACAAATGGTAAGTCCTAAACCATTATCAAATAACACTCTTTTGACCACCACATAATTAATTCACAATTGAATAAATAAAGGTAGATGTTGTTTAATGATGTGTTGTGGGGGTAAATCCTCTTTCTCAAAATAAATATGCTCTTTAGTCCATTACATTATGTTGAGGATAGATGCAACATAAGTTAGTTTAGATGAAACAAGAATTATAGTATTGTGAAGGGCTACAGACAACACATATTTATAGACATCCAATCATTTAAGGAGCTTGAGAACATAAACTATATTTGAAGGTGTGCTAGCTTAAGTGATAAAAATATAGCCATGGGTGCTGCCTAGCTTCATAAACTTGGGTGATAGGATAGACTGCATGATCTACTATAGGCATAAAGATGGTAGTAGATGCAGGATAAGAGCTAGATGTATCAAGTTCAAAGGGAGGAGGGATAGATACAACCACTAGTGTTTACTTGTGTTTAGTGGTGGTAGGAAGATACTTAAAATTAGCCAATGAGTTATATGCATTTAGGTAGAAAGCATGAATGTGAAGTGAAATGCATGAATTTTGAGTGTATCTTTGTGCAATAATATGTTTATAAAGAGCATCCCATAGTAAGCAAAGGATAGAATTTATGGATTTTTAAATAGAGGAATATAAACTTTTGACATATAACATAACATTTTGAATGCATTTAGCATGATACATTTGAATAATTTTTCACTTGAGGAATAGAAAGCAAAGGATAGAGAACATGAATTTTTACATAAATGCATGTAAATTTTTGACATGCAACATAACATTTCGAATGCATTTAACAAATTGGAGTGGATATTTATTGTGTATGAGCAAAATAGAATATGCAAAAAGAATTTTGAAGTCTTGTGTATTTTTTGCAATGAAGTTTGTAATATCATCACATATAATGAAACATAAACATGAAATGTAGAGGATGAAGCTTTGTTGTAACATATGATACATTTCATCATTCATATACATGATAGGGCACATTATGGTTTCCTTGTTATTTGCAAGAAATGTAAGAAAAAATTGTACATAAGTGAGAAGCATTTTTGAAATTTGATTATGGATGTAAGGTGATACCTCAAGAAGCAAAATAGGAGTTAGTACATGCTACTAGGGATTTTTCAAAAATATTTTTGCAAAATACTATGAATTTTTGAAATTGAAAATGTTTTTTTGAGTTAAGTATTCAAGAAAAAAATCATATATTTATGGGAAAGTGTTGGATTTAATGGAGTCTAGTAGATGCAACTGGGGTTTTGAGGAAAATAATTTTTTTTAAATTACTATGAATTTTTGAGTTTTGAATTGATTTTTTTATTTTAATATGCAACTAAAATTTTAGAAAATTACTGGAAAATTATTGGGAGATAATTGATGCAACTAGCATTTGAAATAAAATTGATTTTTGAAATTACTATTAAATTTGAAATTTTGAATTAAATTTCTTGGTTTATATGTGCAAGCAAAAAATCAAAAAATTATTGGATTAATGCTGGAAAATCACTAGGACCTAGTGTATGAAACTAGGGTTTTGAAATAAAATTATTTTAAAATTTACTACAAAATTTTAAAAATTGAGAGGAATTTTTTATTTTAGTATTAAATTAAAAAATTCATAAATTAATGGGAAAAATAAGCTAGGAATTTACCCTAGGGCTTGTAGGGATTTTATGCAAAATTTGAAGTAAGTCAAGTTCACCAAATGATTTGTTATTTTTGTGAATAATGGAGTTTTATTTCTATTTAATAAATAATTCTGAGTAGGATAAATCAATAAATAATATTTCTAATTAAAGCTACTAATTTGTGAAATTAGATTGTAATTAGACCTATTCTAAAAATAGTAGCAACAGAAAGAAAATTAAACTTAGCGTAGTATGGACTATTCTAATTGAGATAGGGTCTATAAATTTGTATGCAAGACTGGGACACTATCATAAATAGGATCGTAGACTTTATTTCCTAATTGGATAGGAGCATTGGAACTAGACACCCTAGGCTCTGGCACTATAGTCATCTAGCATTGTTATCTGAAGGATTTAAGCTTTTTGGGTTTTGTTTCCCTATTCAGTGTCAGCCTATGTACCAATGTTTAGGTCCTCACTATCAATACACATCTTTGTAGATTTAATTCATGTAATTTAAAGAAACTTTGGTAAATGGGGAAAGGGGTTTATGTTTAAGATGCATTAGACGTGCTTCACACCCCATGTGTGGGCATGTTGCTTACATACCAATGCTCTGAAGAGGGATCAAGCCATATATAGTTATGCCTTTAAGAGTGATTGGTGAAATAGTGAATTCAATGTAAAAATGCTAAAACTAAATATGCTTGAGCTAACTAGGGACTAGTGTAAGGACTTGAATTAGCTTGAAAGTGTATAGGTTGGTTATATGCAGAGAATAGGGAAGATTACTTGAGTGGTCTTACTTGTATTCTTGTTTTATTGAATGATATTTTCCAACCCCTTCCAGATTATATTTAAATGGGATTATATATGGATTTATTGGTCATGGGTTAGATGAAACTGGATTAGGCTGACATAATGAAGAAGAGGAATCAGGGAAAAATGGTAACTTAGTATCAAAATGTGACTAGATAGGAGCACTAAAAAGGGGACACCCTAGGGTCTAGTGCTATAGTCCAACTTTGGCATTATTGTCTTGAGTAGATAGGACTTGGGGGGTGGATTAGTCATGAAGAGAGGGTCCTGGCTTAGTTGGAGTCAAGTCTGGAAGGCCACAAATGACTAAGAATAAATAAAAGTAAGACTAAGAGGGTCATTAGAGAAAGAAAGAGGGACCTAATGATTGGGTGTCATTATCCATGCTCAAGTTACCAATTTTTGTATTTTATATGACTACACTCTCCTAGATAAGCAAAAATGGTCAAATAGTGTCTACATGGTACAGACAAGAGGAAGTGAGTTAGATCAAATGATTTATAGGTATGATATCACTCTTTTTCTACTCTAACTTCATGTAAATAGTCAGAGGATTGGTGAAATATGCTTCATGAACCATTTTTAAGAGTGTTAGTAACTATTTTTTGCCTACACATCCCCATGGCCTATAATTTTGTCTTCTATTTGGATTGTTTCATACATATCAAGTGTTGGATGTGAACTTTTAAGACATTTTATCCCCTTTCATGATGGATTAAACTTAGTTTGAATGTGTAGTGTGAAGGAGATGGCATAAACATCTATTTTTCTAGTAAGAGACTCCATTGCCAATCTATAAACAAAGTTTTAACAATTAAAATGCTTATTTTCTTATTTTGGTCTTCATGACAAAGGAAATTTATTACCTCCAACCTCTCTTAAGAATTTATGCTAGTTTCTCTTTTAGAGGTTGAGTCCCAAGAGTAACATTGATGGAGTAAAACATAGTTGTAAATGTTGTATAGTTAGTCTTCTTACAACTGTCACCTATATTCAGGTGTAAAGGAGCTCTGACCAATCACATTGGTGAGATAAGGAGATTTCAAGGATTGTGAGATGTTTCCAAATTGAAAAAATAATACTAGGCCCATTCAAGTGGTTAGAAATTAGTTGTAAGTACTAATATAACACATATAGTCTTATAGCATATATTGACCTACATGTTTCCAATAGTCATTTGACTATAACTCCAGTAGAGGTCTAAGGAATATTGAATGGTATAGGTTTAAACTCAGTTGAGACCTTTAAGTAGTTCTAGGAGTATATAAAAGAACAAGGTGGTAGTGGTAAGGTTATTGCATTACAGATAAACATAAAACCTTTTCCTCAATTTGAAAAAGTTGCATTTGAGAAATGTTACCTTAACCTATTTGAATTAAGTCTTGCTCATACTTTTGGTCATCTCATGCAGAAGTGTCTTGGGGTTTGGGAAGTATAAGTAGTTTTTGCATTGTATCCCAAGCATAAGGGCAATGTCTTGACATATAAATTTGATTTTTTGGTCAAGATATGATAGTGTGAATAGGTTTTCATTTCAAGCAAACTTTCACTAAAGACACTCAGTAATCTATAGTATTGTTAAAGCCTAAATGGTCTTATAATACAACATGACACCTTAGATGTAGGATCCAAGACAAAGTGACTCCATTTGAGTGAGAATGACACTGGTGAACTAAGGATTAATTGAGGGATTTGAGGCATGGTGGTTGGATTCAATTCACCACCTACAAGAGTCCCTTTTTCTCTCAAAATATCACCTACAATCTGACTATAGACTGATAGTACATGGGAAAATGTAGTTTGTCTATTGGCATGGACTTAAGGAATGATATGAATGATTCAAAAAAACTATTATATTGTATTGATGACTTCAATAAATACCTAATCATGTAACATAGGTCTAAATAATATACCTCCACCTATAGTAAATATCCAATCTCTAACCAAATAGGCACCTATAGTTTGACTACAAATTGGTTCTATCAAATGGGAGATGTAAGCTTAGAAAGGTTATCATGAATGTATGATGGTGAAAATTATAATACACTATTATGGTGATGATTACATATCCTATGAGGTTATCAAGACAAAAGAGATGGATCAAGGAAAATCTCAAACCTCACCTACAGTGACTCAATCCCTGTGCTTAGTACATAGCCTTGAAAGCTAGGTTTGAGGGATTTGAAGAGTTGAGTGGCCTATGAGTGTAATACAGACCTAAAAATTTGTGTATATGGACTTCATGACCTATTTTAACCTCCCATACAACCAAATTATCTAGATAAATAGGGTAAGTTCCCTCTATTTTGTCTTAGATAGAGGGCACTCCTAGACAATTGAAAGTTGTAGATAAAATATGTGAATAAGAGATTGATGAGGTGGTAGTATCTTGGAGTGTTTTATATTGATCCTTGAGGTTGGTATTAATTTGAATGAGCATTGAAAAATACCCATAATTTTTAGAGGCACTCATAATTAGTTAAAGGCTCAAGGAGTACAGTCATGCCTACTAGGCCTAGATTAAGCTTAAGCCTTAATGATTCTCAATTAATTATCTATGACCATCTAAACCTTAAAAACACATTTATGACATTAAGGAGGAATTCTAGGATGGATCATAATAATAATTTTTCAAATAATTACATGAAAATGGTCAAATTGGCTTGAAACCATGAAAGGGGTACCTATAATGCATGAAAGAGCTATATAGGCCATCTTCAAATGCTCATACTTTTATAGGCACATTACATAGTGCCCCAAATAGATAGGGGTGCTTTATTAGGTTCCTAAACTTTGTTTTAGTGAAAATTTTTTGAGGTTTTAACGTCCAAGTTTTATGAACCATCCCTAAGAAGCAAAACCCTCTAAAACCCTATCTAAGACCCGATGGGGAAAATATGCATGGAGATGCACTTAAAAGGGTCAATATGGTCTAGAAAATATTTTATAATTATTTAATACTCTCTGAAGCTCCATGACACACATTTGGTTTGTACCTTACTTGTATGGATAAGTCTAAAGTCAGGTTTTTTGTAGGTTTTTGTGTGTTTTACAAGTGCAGAGTAAAATGAACAAGTGAGATTAATTGGTGGATATTTGTAGATAATTTTTAATACTATCTATATTCATTTCTCATCATAAGTGGTCATGGAAACACTTTTTTTAACTCATTCATCTCAAGTAGTCTTTGATAGGCAATGAAAAGACAAACTGACTATGAAGTGAGAAGGTGAGAAGTCTAGTTTTAGATATTTTTGAGGTCTATCAAATGAAATGGAAAGAAAGATACTCTATAAAGGTTTCATATCACCTCTTCCATGGATTTGGTGAAGCAATTGAAGGCTTCTTGGATGACAAATGTGAAGAATGAGGCCTAGAAGACCAATGAGTGATTATGGATGGTGAGTATAAGTGTCATGGAGATAGATAGAAGTTAGGGACACATATGGTGACTATGATTGAATGTTTCCAACCCCCATAATATATTGCATATGTTTCAACTCTCCCTAGTTTAGTTTTGATCATTCAAGAGATGACTCATCATGAAGGTAGTTTTCAAGAAGACCATTTAAGGACCCTACACCAATTTAAGGACTTTTTCATGATTTAGAGAGACATTTGTCTAAGGAGACCTTCAATGTATGTTCTCCATTCCATTATCCTACAATTTAACTAGTTTTCATTCCTTGACATGTGTAATTGTGACTCTTTAACTCATTTTCTCTCTCTCTTCTCATAAGTTTTATAAATGCAACCTATTTTGGCCTTTGTAATCTAATCTACACATGGTATGGTGAATCCCTACTGGTTTAATATTTTAATTTACCTTTGAAATAAATATTTTCAATCTAGTTTTTATTTCATCAACTTCTTGTCTAAGTATGTGAAGTGGTTTGTAGTGAAAAGTCAAGTGATTACTATATATCCTTGATTTCTCTTTGCTCTTCCATGTTTGATGCAAGTTGTTATCACTCTAAGTGGTAACATGAAGTGTACTCAAGTGTATTCAAACATATCTAAGTGTAATAGAGTATCCCTAGTGTCTACAATATAACCTTTAGTTCACTCACCTTAAGTAGTTTAATGCATATCACCTCCATGATTTAAATACTAATGTTAGAGCAATTCAAGATTTTAAAACTAGTGTTGTGAGTCATGTTCCATAGTGCAATTGTATGATAGTCAAGTGGAGATATTTATGGTGTATCACCTCATTAGATTATTTTATTTTCATGTTAATTCTATCCCCTTTTTATCCAATCAAGAAAGTAATGTAGGTGATAAGCAAGCAAAGAGAAATCTAGGGAGCTAGCCCTTAAACCTAGAGGTTTACCTCTACCATAGGCAACCCAGAAGCCAAGAGATATTCCAATGTTACCCAAATCTTAATGTAAGCTTGAAAATACAAATCTAGGGTGCAAGATGTTTTAATAATAGGAAGCTTGAGCATGACTAACATAACTATCTCTTGTTCATAGACTAATAAAAATGTTGAGATCCAAAGTGTTTTTTTTCTTGGGGCAATTAGCCTAAAGAGAAAATATTGGTAGTAATTGGCATTCTCAAGGCTTATTCTCAATAGACTTATTGATGGCCTTAATCATAATATTATCATTTAATTCTACCAACCCATTATCTTTTAGGTAGTAAGTGGATGAAAACCTTAAAGTGGTCCCATTATCATATTCCCACTTAATAAATTATATAGATTAAAACATGGGTCCATTGTTGTAAACTAATGAGATATGGGTCTTAAACTGAGTGGTCACATTATTTTTCATGAACTTGATCACTTCATTAGTTGTGTTATTCTTTGTTATTATTACCTTAGCCCACATTATGCAATGATATATGGTAGTGAGATTGAACTTGTGGCATTTTGAGGAAATAGAATTGATGAATCCTACAAAATTCAACCCCCATTGGGAAAATGGCATCCCTTCTATGACTAGATACAATGGAATTACATTGTGTATTTCCATATTATAAAAATTCTAACATTGATGGCACACTTGGACATGTGCATGGACATCCATAAATATGTTTGGCCAATAGTATCTTGTTCATAGTATTTTATGTGACATTGCATTTGCTATAAAATGACTAGCACCTAACTTCTCATGGAAAGTGGCCATGATTTCTTTGGCTTCAACTTATGATAGGTATCTAAGATAAACACCTTTATGATTTTTCCTAAAGAAAACTCATTTTTTCAACACATATTATGTTGCCTTCAACCTGAGAGCTCTTTTTTACATTTGATTTAGTCCAAGAGGTGGGTGCCCATAGAGAAGGTAATGGATGATTGGGGTGTACCAATTCTATTGTAGCACTTCCTCTTGGTCCAATTGATACACTAAGATCCTTGGATCAATTTCAATTATTAGTTGGATAATCCCTTATCCTTTGACTATATTGGTAGGCTTTATCTCCAAGTCATATTCTTAAAACTTAGTCATCCATCTACCTCTATGTTCCCCTAGCTGAATTTGCTCCAACATTTTCTTAATAGTTAGGTCTAGCATAATTATGCACACTTTATTCTTAAGAATATAGTGCCTAAATTTTTGTGTATCTTTGACTAAAGCATAGGCATGTTTTTCCAACATAGATTAACTCAGACCAACATATTTCATATTGGTGCTCATGAAAGTAACAAGGTGTTTTTTTTCCATCCAATCTCTATGTGAAGTAGCCAACAATGGCATGTTTAGAGGTAAAAGGGTAAATGTAGAAGTATCTATCATAATATGGATTGATTAGCCCTAGTGCATGCATGATGGCATCCTTTATGTCTTGAATTTGTCTCTTTGACTCAACATGCCTTTCCACTTTAGCATCATGTTTTAAAATAACATTTAGAGGCTTCACAATTTCATCAAATCCAAAAATGAACTTGTGAACAAAATCAATTTTACCAAAGAAAGATTTTATCTATTTTTTAATATTAGGCTGAGGCAATTTATATATTACTTTAGCTCATTCAAGGTCAATATCAATACCTTATTTCATTATTATATAACTAAGAAGCTTACTTTCAATGACACCAAACATGTTCTTTTTTGGGTTCAAATAAATTCTCTACCTTCTGCATCTTTTGAATACTTTATGAAAATCATATGTGTGGTTTTATCTACACTTTAAAAACATATCCAGATCATCCATATAAATTACTATGTACTTAATGATTAGACCTTCAAAATCAAAATTTGTAGCCCTTTAAAATATCACTCCATCATTGATCAATCTGAATGGCATTAATTTATAGGAAACTTTACCCCCATTCAATTATAAATGTAGTTTTAATAAGGTCATCTAAATTTACTAAAACCTGATTGTATCCTAATAATTCATCCAAGAAGGACATAATTTATCATCCATTAACCATCTAAAACACTTCATCAAGGGAAGGAAATGGTAATTGTCCTTATCTAAATCTCTATTTATATTTTGAAAGTCTATCATAGTCTAATTTCACCATTTTTCTTCCAGATAAGTACTAAGTTTTCCACCCAAGTAGAATGGAAAACTAGAAAGATTATTCTAGCATAAAGGATCTTGTGAAATTCTTTGTGTATCAATGGCTTAAGGATTGGATTCATAGGTCTCTGCTTCTGATAAAATGGTCTTTGGTCTAGATTAAGTGGGATAATGTGAGTGATCACCTTTGGTTCAAAAACTTTGAGGTCTTGATAGGCCCAATAAATTATATATTTATATCTTAGTATCAACTTTTGAAGCTACTCCATTTCTATGTCCATCCAATCTAGACCTATGTTGACAGTTTGGGGTCTTTCCAAGGAACTATGGTTAATGGTTTGGCACTTGTGATTTTTAAATTTTTATTTATTTATTTGGGTCATATAGCTAAATGTGTTAAATTCATCTTTTATATATATCATCCCCTTTGGAATTTAATTTAATTGGATATTGATAATTTCATCCTTGTCAAGTTCAACTCTAGGACTATCTCTTTCCTCTTCATCTATTATTTGATCTTTAAATTCCCTAGTAATATTAAGGAATTGAACAATTTATTGGTCATCTTTAAATGCTTGGAAATTTATCACATATCCTAAGAATGAGGGACAAGTAACTAATCCAATAGAAAACTCTTAAAATTCAATGTCATCAAGGGGGTTAATCTCACAACTAAGAATGATAGTGAATCAACCACCAAATTTTATTCCCTAGGGATAGGAATGATGTTGAATAAATCTAACATTTTGATTAAATCCCATGCTTTATTCTTATACTTTATAAGGTATGAGAATTTACACTGTAATTTACCTCCAACTTGGTTCACAACAAGCTCAGAATCATTGAATACTTTTAGTTCTTTTTCATGCCTCAATTCAAATTATAGTTCTAGAATTAATGCCTCATATTTTACTAAGTTTTTTGTGCATGCAAATTTCAACTTGTAAGTAAGTATATGTTTATTACCTAGGTGGTCAATAATCAAGACTCCTTCTCCACAACCTTTTTTAGAGTGAGCTCCATCTACATATAATGACCATAGCACAAGAATCTCAATGTCATCATCAATTTCACTTTTAGTAGGATTTATCTCCAAAGTTTATATCCCTAAACTAGAATTTACTAGGTTGACCTTCTCATTGAATACATTGTATTATGTGATCATGTTCTTTAACTTTATCCCTCTATCCATTCTTATTTGGTTAGCTACACCCCTCTGAGGCAATAATTTGTCAGAGAAATCAATGTCCATGTATCCATTTAAATATTTAGACTAATCACAACTAAGTATATTTCCATATGCTTTGGGGATTTCAATTATTGGTATATCTATGAATTATTAGAATTTAGTCTCTTGATTCTAATTGCATGTGTACATTAAGTAATTCACCCACTATTTTGACCTTAGAATTATTTATTTAGACTACAACCTTATCTGAATTAATAGGGACTAAGCCTAATTTTTCATAAATGTTTATAGACATTATGTTTGCCAAAGCCCCTAAATCCACTAAGCACATTAGTATGAGTTATTTTATGTTTGGACTGGACTAGGTTTTTAGTAAGTGACTTAAGCAAAAGATCATGTTACTCAACAATTTGAGCAAGATCATGTAATGTGATGTTGGATCTAATATTTTTCATATCTTACACAATATTATATACATATTTTCTTTGAGGTGATTGATTTTACATAGGGGACTTAAACTCACTAGTCTATGGAGGTGGAGGGTCATTTCTAGCCTTGGGTTCAGGTGGGGTTACACCATTATTGGGAAGAGTTGAAGTAGTGAGCGGTTTTTGTTATTGTCAGTTCCTAAGGGCATACTTTATATTTATAATTATTTCAAAGAATACACTTCACTAGAACTCTCTTCTAGTTCATTCTCATCTTGGCTAGGGAACTCCATGGTTTCTAACACCGTGGCTAAGCTAAGTAACATAATAGTATTAGATGATTCAGGTTAGTTTGGAACTACTCATAATCTTCTATTTCCCTTTGTAAAATGTTGAGATAACTACATAATTCAACACAATTAATTTCTCCATGTTGGGTTATGTAATGTGCATAATACCAATTAGGAAGAACTATCTCACAGATGTTAATTTCAGGTAGCTTATTGGGAGAAGGCTCTGGATGATTGTGGGGATGATTGTAATTTTTTTATTTGATAGGTGAATTTATTTTTTGAACTCTTAGCACTAGATCTACCCATTTACCTTTACAAACCAAGTCATTACTTAGTAGTTTCACCATGCATTATATGGCATCTATCTCATTTTTTATATACTCTTGGGGTATGGTTTGGGTATTGTTAGAAAATAATAACATTAGTTGGTTTTGAAATTAGGGAACCATCTCATTATTCATTAGGTTAAGAAAAACCAGGTGCTAATTTGGAGGAGCATGTCTCATTAGGAGCACATTTGTTATTGGTAATAGTTGAGGTGCAAGCATATTCTAATTTACATTAGGAAGTAGGCTCAATGTAGTTATGTTGGGTAATGCATTAGGGATGGGAACCATCATTTGGCCTTGTGGATTGAGTTGTCTATTGACCTTGATAACTTTATCATATGCCAAAGGTAAGGTCACAACCGAAGGTTCTCACCTCAAGAACATTGAATTCCATGGGTCCAATGTATTTTTACATATATAATGCTAGATGAGAACTAGGTTTATAAACATTGGTGACTCAGCTATACATCTTCTAGAAATGAGCATTAAAATTCTTAATGGGTTCATTAGGATCTTATTTAATACATGCAAACTACTAATATAAGACACTTGGATATATAACTTTCCCAAATTAGGTTGGGAAAGTACTACTAAATTGGTCCTAACTTGTAATGGATTTCTTAATAAGGTTTAGAAACCAATCATATATTGTGTCCATAAGTGTGAAATGGAATATTATAAAAGCCACATCTTCATGTTCAACATTGAAGAGTCTAAGGGTAGTTTTGTATGATGTTATGTGTTCTTCTGAAGTCATTCCTACACCAAGAGTGAATCTTGGCAAGTATCTCTTTGGGCTTCTAAGTAAATCATTAAAAACCCTAAGTACATTTTTATCATACCCAATAAGCCAATCCATAGGTAAATCTATGGGTATATTTTGATTATGGGTAGTTTGAAAAGTTGAGCCAATAGGGGTAACTAAAGGATTGGGTCTACCTATATTAGTTTGATATCTTATATGGATATGTAATGTAAAGCTAATAAATTTCCCATGGATAAACTAGGATTTGGTAATGCACACACTAATATCCATGTTAGTTTACAATGCATAATTCAATCACCACTACTCTTCTTGGGCATAATTGTTGCATGTGTTTAATCGCACAACCAGATGGGAAAGTAGAATTAGAAGCAAACAAACCCAAATTTGGTTAATTCCAAAATCATTCAAAAATTAGTATCCAATATCTTAATAACTTTCAATAGTTTACAATTATTCTTATGCCCAATCAAATAATAAACTATAATCCAGCCCTCCTAGCACTAATTTCTATTCTCCCCAAAATTGTACTTTAAAAGCACTCATGAGATTGAGTATTCTAAAGATAAGAGTGGGGGATAATGCATGGGATAAATATATCCCCTCGTTAATTTTAGGATTGATGTTGGTTCAAACCAAGGACTAAGTAGTCTAACCAATTTTACTCAAAGAGTATGAAACTTTACCACCTAAAGCTCAATGTCTATTTGATTAAACTTAGATTTTTTATCAGTTGATTGAACTTGATTCTTGATTGATATAACTATTGTGTTATACTTTACCACTTTATAAATTAGGGGATGGTGTTTCAATTTCAAAACAAACATAAAAATAAAGGAAAAGACAACATAAAAGGGAGATTTATAGTCAAGAGAATGTTGATGCTTGAGAATTGAAGCATACCAAGTCATAATTATACCATTATGTACCTAGTTTAGAAATTTTAAAAACATCTAGACACTTAGTGAGAAAGCTTCTAAGGATGTAATCATGAATATTTAACATATAGGCTCTTCACTAACTATGAACACTCAAAAGACTTGTAGCAACAACACACAAAGCTTTTGAAACACTTTATAACTAAAAGCACATAAAGCATAAAAGTTCAAAATTAGACTAAAAAGGACTACAAGGAATTATACTAGCATGAGCAAAGTATAACTACCATATTCATATTTGTAACATAACCATAAAATTACTCCTCTTTCATAAGCATGAACTCTAAACTAGAAATAATGGACCACATTCAATGAATAGAAGATAAGGTCAAAGAAAATAAAAGGATTCTATTACAATTTTGATAAAGTTTCATTACATGAAAATGACAACCCTTACAATGATAATTCAATATATTTTTATAGGAAATTGGATGATTTCATTATCATTACTCATGCTTACACACTAATTGGGTAGTTACAAAACATTCATTTCTAATTGAAAAGTGGTTGAGAGCTTTAGTAGATGTGAAAGCTTGCCCATGCTCTACAATTGAGAAATCATGCCTGACTGAACTTGGGTTTAAATTATTAAGGTAAAATGTCAATGGGATTTACTAATATTTCCCATTCACTATGCCCCTACATATACTCTAAACTATATTATCATTAAGATAATCTTTGTCTCTTGTCCCTTACCATGCCTTCTTCTTGATTGATTTTATAATTTTAATTCTGGGGGCTTTAAGTTGTAGAATCTTCTTGGGACTCCCAAACCACCATGTTTCATTCAACAACCATAATTTTTTGTAAATTCAATCTTTTGTTTCATATGCCCTTAGAAATTCTAATTGTACATGTCATGTTCATGATTAATGCCATAACATGATTTATCTTGAATTCACTTATATTATATAGATTCTAAGATGAATTTTAGTCCCTTATGATAAATTTTGTTAGTAGGAGGCTAATTTCTATTTAATTTCACTTTTATATTTGATATTGAGTCCTTTTAGGGATTTGGTGGCCTTTTGATAGCCAAACAAGCTATAAAATTTAGTCTCATTTCCTTTCTGACATCACCATTACCACTTGGTTCCTCTTTGGCTTCCTAATTTTCTTCTGACATCCCAAATGCCAATATCTATGTTATGTGGCTTTCATCTTTGATTTTTATGGATATATAGACCAACTAAATGCCTTTGGTATCCTCTATCAGTATGGGCTCCCAAATGGTCATCATGTGGCCCCAATCTAGGCCTTTAGGATGTGGAGGTATATAGATTAATCCAATCAACATTTGATCCCCTAAAGCCTTAGGCTCTAGGATATTCTCCACATGGCTACCATATGGGCCTTTGGGCTGCAAGGACCTATTGCATCTTCTCCTAACTATCTCCTAACATCTAAACTTTTGGGCTCTTAGATGGTCACTGCATGGCTTCCATCTAGAGTTCTAGGCTACTAGGAATATAGATACCTCACCAGTTATTCCAATTACCCTAGGTCACTAGGATCATGCCACATGGTATGATCTCAAGGCCTAGGACTTTTATGCCTTATCCAAATTTTAGAACAAACCATGATCACTGAATAAGCATGATTTAAATATGTGTAAAGGGAGTGATGGCCTATTCTCTCAAAGGTTTTTATAAACAAAGAACAAGGAAAACACACTTGGGAAAATTATTGATATGTTAGTATAAAATATAATGAGAAGACATGCAAAAAAAATCTTGAAAATAACCAAGGTAGGTCTAAATAAACCATATAAAACATGGATTTGACTAAAAAATAAGGGTAGCTTCACTGAGATTAAACTATCTAAGAAGAACATTCAGTGTGAACACATAGACTGAAACCACTTTAGAGGTAGACCCAAGTAAAGCAAAGCATCGAATGTTTAGACCATATATAGAGATCAAATATTACCATGTGTAAAGCTTCAAATATTTCAATAATTGATTATTAACTTGAATATTTGACCATATTTTCTTTAAATAAAAATTATTCAATCTGAACTTGATTATACAAAAGAGTAAGATTTATTTTAACAATTTTACCTAATAAATACTTATGAAATAATATAAAAACTTTCTATTTAAGCTATAATATCTCACAATTTAAATCAATCTTGGATTAAGGGAACTGTAGGTAAGTAGGGGCATTTTGTTTAAGGCTAAATAATCAAAATGGCAAGATTCATTTGTAACTTAGCATCTAATAAATTTTTAATCAAGGAAGGGCTCAAGTTAAGACATTAAAAACACCTGAGACGTCCTTAAAATAAGTAAATCAAGATTTAGGTTATGATAAGGAGTGTTCCTATTTGTGACATGAAAATGGGGTGTGTTGGTGAATACAACAATATAAACATCAAATACATTTTAGAATATTGATCAAAATGGACTATGACATATTAGATTAATAAAAACTCCAGTAATTGTGTCTATGAAGCCCCAAATGTAATCTTTTTAGACCAAGCCATAAGGTGAACATTTAAGTTAAAACATCGCTAAAAGACTACAACCAACACAGTGTTCAAGCTGTAACTACTCAATAACTAGTTACAATTAGATCATTAAATAAAATAAGCTATGTCTTAAGTAAATTATAAAACCATACTCCTTACAAAAATAGGTTCCATGATTTCTCAATGTGAAATTAGGGTCTATTGTGTAAGCAAAAAATATTAATATGTCCTTTTTTACCACACTCCATACACCATAGGCCTAGCTCGAGCTTGTTTTTTTCATCAAATTAATCCATCTCTTGAGAAAATCTTCTAGTTTCATCTCAATTTTAGAGCCATTCAATGGAGCATCCCCATAATCCTTAATTTTCTTTACCTAAAGTGTAGTTGATTGATCATCAACATTAATCAATAATTATTACTTTGCAATGGCAAACCTAATTCTTGATCATATTCCTTACACAAACTAGGCATCCTAATTCTTGTTCATTACATCTAAGAATTTGTGATCATACTACCATATTAATTCTCTAGTTTGCTGTCAAATTTATTTAATATCTTGAATGGTTTGGCTTGAGAACTTCTTCATCTTAAAAATATATAATTAATTATTCCTTTACCTATTTAATACTTATGGACTTAACATCCTTTTTATAAATTAATTCCAGAGCTCAGTCTGTTAAAGATATAATGAACTTGCACTTTTCACATCTTCAACGGTCACTCCCTTAACCTACCATTTTATATCACAAGTTAATAAATATTATTTAGGGTAATAATACCCATCATATGGTTAAACTCAATAAACACTCATGTGTTCAATTCCATGTTTGGTGAACTTGTAACTACTACTACCAAATTCTACAAACTAGTCTTTGTAAGTGTCTTAAAATTAGTTTTGTATTAGAATCCAACCTCTTCCAACTTCTTAGTGTATATTATTTTCTTAGTCTATGTGCTAATTTTACCAAATCTATTTGTAAATGATTCAAACCAATTTATTTATATCCCAACCTCTACACTTTATTTATCTTTTTTGAAGATAAAATGGGCATGGGGGGATGTGTACTTATGAGATGGATGATCTATGTGTTCAAATTATTTTATCTAAAGTCTTAAACCTAAGATTCTTCATAACTTCTTTTGGATGAAATTATTTCCCTAGTCCAAACAATACCCTTCAATGTAATTGTGATCTACCACTACCTCTAACTTTTTTACTACTAATCCAATTTCCTATTTGTCCTCACTTTATTCAATATCTTATCTATCACATTTTTTATTTTTTATTTTCTCAATACCTTCCATTCCTCACTCTACATAATCTTTAAATTCTCCAATTTATACAAATTTTGTAGATTCTCTCTAGGATCCCCTTTCTTTCACATCCTCTATTATATTCCCACTCCTATTCTTGGTGACATTTCATTTATCATGTTTATTCCACCTTATTTATTATTTTATATCTCTTTCTAATCCCATATATTTCTTCTCACTTTGTTTCTATGCATCCTCCATATTTTGATTTAGGTTAAATTTATTCTACTCATCTCTTCATCATTCACTCCTACATCACACACATCCCCATTATTCTTGAAGTGACTACTCCATGTTGGTATGGCTAGGCACCATAGCCTTTTCAATAACCAACATCTTGATAAGGTTAGGTAGTCACTATACAAACTTTCCTTGGATCCCTCTCATAAGCAGATCATGTGCATCCTAGAAATCTAGATATCATTGCACATCAAATTATGTAATATATCTATTGAGATTAGTTTTTTCTAGTGATCTATTATATGAGTCCAGTTAGTGTCTAATCTTCATAGGATTTATAATCTTTCTTCTATCCAAGATATAAATTATATCCTCCTCAGCTAAAAATAATTGTATTCCAATATTGATAACCACACAACTAATAATATAGGAGATTCACACTAGAAAATCTCATATATTTCACCATAAATGTGCTTGTGGATAACTTATTGTATAGAACTCTTTATTCTTCTTGATTACTCATTTACAAAATTGTGGATTCATTTATCAATCCACCTCTCCAAACATCTCTATCCTAGTATCCATCACAAAATGTTTTAAAATTTTCATGCTCATCACACCATTGTTAGTAGAGATTCAAAGAAAACCCATCAAAACATGCCAGTACAGGGATAACTATGTAAGATAAGATAGAAGTATTAAAAAAATAGAAACTTAGACTAAACCAAGCAATTCATTATTTAAATATGATATAGTTATGCATGAAACACTAACTTAGTAGTTACATAATATTCAATATAAAATGTATGATAAATAGATTTAGACAAACAAAATATTCACTGTGCACAAAATAATGATAAAAGACATTCAAGAGAAACCATTTTAGAACTTTATATTAATCTCTCTCACATCAGAACTTTTTTAAAATACAATTGAGCTCTATATATAGATATTTTACAGCGCATTATCACTTCATATTTTATCCTTTCACTACAAATAAAATAAAGAATTCTCAATCTTAAGACCCTTGACATGATTTCAAGTGTTGAATACATATAAAATTAGATACAAAATAAAAAATAATTTGAGTTTCACGTGTCTATCAATTACACTCTATAATTTTTTAGCCCTATTTACTACCAACATGTGCCCACTAACCCATTTTCCCATAGTCACTCCAGGGGTGAGGAAGTTAGGATTTGATCATTTGACAGAGAGTGATAGCCTATGTGTGTAATATAAAAACCCTAAAATAAAGGTAACAAAAAACTTAGAAGGATTTAGGTGGTCACATCCATATCCAATTTATATCCCATACTGACACATGTGTCCAACTTAGGCACTAGTGTTGACATAATTATTTGGATATGATGCAAGTGTTCGGGGCCATATACTAAAAGTTTATCAAATATAATTTTTTTTCCAGAATCCAAATCCAATCTATTTTATATTGTTCCATATAATATATACATGCTCATATTAAACTAGATGAATAATATTATTTTCTATTTATTACAATATTAATCAATAACTATATTTTTTATTTTTAGCATATCTCAACATTTAAATTTAGAATATTGTTTATCTAAGTTTGTAATTAATTGGCCTACTATATATCTATTTATCACCCTTATTATTATTCAGTTATATATTATTAACCATATACTATATTGATCTATATCAATTTAGGGTTAAACATTTGGTGAACCTGACTTCTATGTATTTACATGCAAAACCCTAATTTGACATAAGGTTTCCTTGTTTATTATGTTGAATTATATGGTTCAACATAAATACTTCCCAAGATTCAAACCTTAATGACCAAGAGGTACAAGATCTTGTCCAAAATATAAAACTTTTACAATCTAAGGTTACAAATATTGAATAAAATTATTTGAAATCACCTTATGCTATTAATTCACAAGAGGTGTCGCATAACCTTCTTGCATCTAAAATATCATTGCACCCCTTCCCAAAAGATAAATTTTTGGCTAAACTATTTCCAATAAGCCTAAAGGAATATTATTTAAGGTGGTTCTATCATTTATCAATCCAATTAGTAAAAACATTCAAACTTCTTGAAGATCAGTTTTTTACACACTTCTCTATCAACATTACCAAAAAGGTTTCCTATGCCCAAATTGCAAAAATCAAACAACAAACAAACGAACCTATCAAATAATATGTATTAAGGTACAAGATAATGTTGGATAAAATCACCAATCTAAAAGTAAATAAAGAGATTTAATACATATTCAAGTAAATCTTGTTTGCCCCATTACACGAGTCAATTATTTTCAAAAAAAACAAATCTTTCAATGACTTATGTTGTATTGTTCATGACCATGAAATGAAACCTATCTCATTGAAAAAACTTAATTATGTATAAAATACACAAATTAATTCAAATACCTAGTTTGATATCAAACCAAGTTATAAATTAAAATCCATAGAACCTAAAATGGAAACAACTACTAGATTTAATGTAGTGTCACAATAACCTAATCACCTTGTCTTATCTAATACACCAAGGAGATAATTTACATGCTTACCTAAGTTTCCATCTTCCTTAATTCTAAATATTTTAAAGTGTCACCTCATATCTCTCCCTCATCCTATAGAGATTTATATGAGTTAGCCTCTACCCAAAGGATATGATGCCAACACTTATTTTGACTATCATCAAGGCCCTAGGCATTCTATGAATTGATGTTTTACCTTGAAGTGAAAAATCCAAGACCTTATTGATGACCAAAAAATTACATTTAATAATCCTCCAAAAGAATCAGGTTCAAAACCTGGTGATCAATAGAATCAAAATATATTTAACAATCCTTTGTAATATCATTCTAATAAGGAAACAAAAGTGTCAATGTAATATAATGAACATCCTCCTCTGCTACATTATGGGCACATGTTAGATGGAATTATTGGTACTTATATGTGACATATACCTCTTATGTTTTAGATACCTTATACTACTTTTGATGACATTCATATTATGCATGAAGACTCATCTATGCATTCATTCTTCATTCGAGCATACCTTGATCACCATCCTTTACATAATTTTATTATTGACAATGGTGCAAGAGACAACATTTTCACCATGACATTACTTACATACTTGGGTTATAAACATGATGATCTAAATCCTTTGACTAAATTAGTTAGAGCATTCTATGGAACCTCACAATAGGTTATAGGTGATATTAACTTATCTTTATAGGTTGGCCCAACACATGTGGTCACTACATTCTTAGTTATATCATACACAGTTGTGTTTGATATGTTATTGGGATGACATTAGATAGACACACTTCATGTATTACCTTCAATAGTGCATAGGTGTGTTAAATATAATCATGCCAATAGGGTAATTATAGTTTTTAGAATTCCATATGGGCATCCACTTGAATAAAATAATTTTATACCCAGATAATTAATTATCAAACTTAATAAGGTAAATGCTTTGTGAAAGGGTAAGTAATAGGAAATCACATCTCCTAGGTGGATAGTACTTGAGAGACCATTGCATCAAAGACACATAGTGGATTCTAAGGAATCCTCATCTAATCCTAAACAACATATTCAGTTCTCTATAGAAACCAAACATGTTCATATTTATGTTACTCTAAATAAAACACAAATCATTCAATTATGCCTTTCAAAAACCTCCATTCCTACTATTATTTATTTACCACCAAATATTCCTATTATATATATGTAAAACATCACAAATCCTAAAATGTTATATATTACACCTATGCATGCTCCTTGGTAGTACCACTAGTTTATTGCACTAGGTTTCGAGTGGGGAGATACCTATGACCATATGAAAATACCAAAAAAAATTAAAAATGCCAAAAATATTTTCAGCATTTACATGTTCTATTAACTCCTTGAAATCTATATTTTTAGTTCCATATTAGGAGATAGCATATCATCTATTTCTATATACATGTGTTTCATGCATCTTTTGAGTGTTATACAAGCATACCCAAGCACATGATATATGCATTTTCATATGTTGGGCCTTCCCTCTACTCATGTCATATAGACATTGGGGGCATATATTTATTTTATCATGATACACTCAAGTTATATATTTCTATGATCATTTTCCATTACCATATTTGAGCTTATATACTTACACATGCATTTATTCATGTTTATATCTTTATCAATGTAATTGATATGTTATATACTTAACATTTTTTTCCAACACGTGTATCTAAGGACTAATATGGTATTCTTATGTAGGTTTTTTATGTTCCATTCCTTCCTTTTATATACTTACTTAAGTTATCTCCTTGATTTTTATTATCTTGCTTGTTTGTAAATTTGAATATGCTCCATTTTTTGTAGCCCATGTGCCTTTATTTTGTTAAAAGTAAAACCACTTAGAGTAGGGTGAATCAGTGAGCCCAAATAATCCAACTTAAATTTTAATTTTTTCAAACACTTAATCAGTTACCACAAGAATTCATGAACCATACATATCATTCATAGCAATAAGCAACAGAGATAATGCAAGATCAATCATATAACACATGTCATACGTGGGAACCCCTCTTGGGGAATAAAAACCACTAGAACTTGTAATTGGACTACTATCCTATAATAACAAGATCTAATTTATACCATCTACAAATGATAAAGGAACTACAATCCCTATTTAGTGAGACTACAATCCCACAAGGTGTTGTCACGCCTGTCTAGCTGAGTTGCAACAACAACTAGACCTTTTAGAAAGTTACACCTTGCAATGAGGCTACAACCACCTTAGATGCTAAGCTACCACAAAAACACCTATGAACACATCCACCTCTAAACTGATGTTATCAACACCTAATGATGGACCTCTGCTCGTCACACTTCACCTTTGTTCACACTCAAATAGTAAGTGCACTATTCTACCAACAAAATTATGACCAATAAGTTATAAAAATAGTCCTCAATCTATTTTTCTCTTCAATTCATATTTAGGGTACTCTACCCCTCCTTTGCTCCATAAAACACACACATCAGCCTATCTCTGATTGCTCCTTAGTCTATCATACAAAATTTAGAACCTAATATCTTTGGTTCCACTATTTATAGAGAAATCTTGATAATCACTACCTTGGTCAGCCATTAGGAATGCCTTGGTCCTCAATTCAGCTCTCACATGAATGCATGACTCAATATAATCTTCATAGGTCATACATAGCATCTATGGGTTACCCTTAAACATCTGCACCTTTTAATAAGGCCCTTGTAGCTCTTATAGGTCTCATAGAGACCTATTCACCCATGTAGCTCACCTTTGAGAAAAACAATAATGTAGGACCACTTCCAAATACATAGGTCCACCCCTTATTTCCCTTAAAACATCCTCAAATGATCACAGTCAACATAACTCTCCTCTATGTGTGCTCAAATAACTCAAAGAGAGACTTGGTACACACAGTCACCATGAATGAACACATAATCAACTTTTTAATCATTGTTCATACTCAAGATAGATTGATCAACCCTCCAAAATCCACATAGAGCATCCCCATGGAGTTTAAAACACTCCCCAATATCAAATTCATCATGAGATATTGAAACAACATCAACACAATCTCATATATCCTTCTTGGGTCACTTGAAAAATAAACACAAACACATAATAAACTTTTAGGCTCACTATCTTTGACTGTACTTACTTTCAAATCTTCAAATATATATAGCCATATGTACCTTGGAGTCCTCTATCACTGTGATTTTTACTGCATGAGCAAATTCATCTTCTATTGAAAGATATGTTTCAAAAACTAGACACTAGTTTTTTCCTTTGAAAATTCAAATATTAAAATATAAACAGTCATAGTTAACCTTTGACCACTTTGAAATCATCTCATGTCTCCATTACTCAGATCAAATACACACCATTGATCTTACTTGAGATGTAATGCATAGACCACCAAAGCCAAATGTTAAACATATGACAACTGACCTCATCTCATGTAATCTGGAAACTTTGACTCAACACGCTCCATCAATCTCTGTAGATAAACCAGGTCATTACCGATCAATACTCACCATTCAATCAACTGTGTGAACACACACTCACTATTAAATCATTATATTATACCTTTACTCAATTTTTAAATATTGTGCACCTATCCTCATCTTGTTGCTTCTTAACTTTTTGGAGAAATGCACACTATCGATCTTGATTGATCTTTAACTCTTTCAAAAATGACTAAGTATGGAGACCATTTTAATAAGTTTAAGTAGCCATTTTTGCTCCTTAACAACTTCTTCTACACTTTGATGTAGGATATTGAATTTGGACTAGATGATCTCCTTCCATAAGAGAATCCAACCATGTGACACACTACTCTTAGAACTCTTGCACATGTGAGATATAATTCCATTGACATTCCTTCTCAAAATCTTCTCTCATAGAGCCAACTATGTCAAAACCTGCTTGGGAGGCCAACTTTGTACAAGCATAACTTTTACTGCACTTCAGTGCATGATCTCAAATTTAGCACAAATCATCTATACTCAGACTAAAAAAACCCATAAGATTAGTTTCTCTTAACACCTTCACATGTGCAAGATATAACACCATCAAAATACTCACTCAGCTCTTTCTTCCTTATGTAAATTTGGCTAAGTATGAAAAAACACAGTCCAACTACCTGAGAGCCCAACTTTGCATATGCAAATATTTTGGTGCACTTCATCACATGATCTAAATCTTAGTGAAAATAAATTAGGACCAAAACTAAATAAACCCATATGATCACCTTATCCTAAAATGTCCACACATGTGAGATATTCCATCATCAAATTGTTTACTCGACTCTTTCTGACCAACTACAAATTTGGCTAAGTATGGGAAAACAATGAATTTTGACTGAGAAGCCAACTTTGCACCCTCATAACTTTGATCGTGCTTCAATGTATGATTTGAGATATAACATATAACAACTAAGGACTAATTTTATCACAACCATATGACCAACTCCCCTTGACTCATTCCCATGTGGCAATGGTGATGTCATCAAACTACCTACTCAATTTTTTTATCACTGGACCCAAACTCTCTAGATGAAAACTATGATTAACTAGATGAATTCCACTTATGCACACAAGCTCTCAAAAGTATATATAACATCTTAGAGAGATATTTCACATGTTTAAAACACCATACTCATCCCTGAACATCTCTAACCATGTCAACACTGAAATTCAACCAAGCCACCTTCAAGCATAAAAGAACAAGCACCTTGCACACTTTGTCATTATCACTTAGGCTATCAAAGCACTTCATCCACTCACCATAATGCCTCCATGACACCACTCTGACATCTTCATGACAACTCTCTAATATATTTGCCTACTTTGACATTTAAATATGTTTGTGCTTATTGTTTGATGTTTGAATATGCCATTGCTTATCTTGTGTAAATTTGAATAATTCATTTACCTTTGATTGTGTTGCATTTGAACATGCCCCAATTTCAAGGTTTCCTTTAACCATTTTATTTTGATTTAGTTTTGAGTGATTTTGTGTGTGCACTTGATTGCTTGTTGAGGTTATACTATTAATATATAGACATTGTCATGATTCACATCATGCATCTTAGGATTTAATTTGATCACATACTATGTATCTCATTACTAAATCTACCTAGACATGTTAATCCTATATGGTACATGATCCATGTGCATATTATATAATTATCTTATCCTTTTGAGGTAAGGTAACTATCAATATCTACTTTGCCTCACCTCAAAATAGGGGGTGTGTTATAGAGGCATGGATTCCAAACTTCATAAATTATTATATTCTCTAGATTTAGTGGGTTAGTGTCATGGGAACATGTCTTACACACTTGAATTTTTTTGAATTAGCCATATTGCATAGTTATATGATTCAGATAAGCATTTTTGGTAACATTATATACATTGGTACCATTTTTATACCCAAATTTCAGCTTGAGACATATACGAGGTGAATATTCCATGCAAAAAAGCACCTTTAATTAAAAAATCAAATCATCTTTCAAATTTCAAATACTTTTATGAACTTTAGTATACATCAAGATGGACTTTTATGGACTATTATTAAACCAATATAGTGTAGCAGTTTGTTCACTTTTGGCAAGGTTGAGGTGATTACATCACTTATTATTACCTATAGAATAGGATTATGAAGTAAGTTAGTCCATGAATTTGTAGAGAAAACCCAAAATAAGCATAAAGGACACAACGTGCTAAGCCCACTCCCTCTAGGGGTAGTGTTAATGAATTTAAGTAACTAATTAAGAAAGTAAGACAATCAATACCTTCCAAGTAGAGAATATCCTTAAAAAATGGTCAATAAGCATGTTTATGCCTAGATTTGGTGTTCCAAGTCTTCATCAATGTGGTGTAGTGTGCATCTTTGTCATCTCTTAGTTCACCAATGGATTTAGTTCCTATATTTGGTCAATTTAGGTGAATGAATAAAGCTTCTCTAACAATATTTCTACATTATAACTTTGCACAACTAAAGATTAAAAGTTATGTCCATGGCTCACTTACTTATAGCTTTTCTAATATGTTCAAAATCAACCATGACCATCCATATTGAGATCAATATGTGTGGCCATGGATTGATTCAATCTTCAAGGGACAAGCAATAAATATGTTCATCAATATTTGGAAGAATGGAGCATTAATAAGGAATGGGTAGACTTAATCTAGATATTTCCCTCCATTAATGCCTTATGGATGACACCACTATGATGTTGTCATGAGTGATGCCAAAAATTAATAATGAATTTCCAATAAATATATATTTAACAACTTCATGGATTTTCCACTTAAGCTCCTAATTTGGTTTTGATTTACTTAAATGATTCTAATTAGTTTTTTGCAATTCTTTAGAAATTGATCGCACATTTAATCAACCTAGTCAAAAATATCATTTTACTGATCCTTAATTTGACTAGAGTATAATCAAAAGTAGGCATCAATTGTGTATAGGGTAATACCCCATTTAGGGTATTATCAATGCAAATTGACACATGCACATGATGTATGTGACCAAAATAGAATATTTTAATGGTCTAGGATATCATTTTATGTGGTCATAATTTGACTCAAAGTGAATTAAGAAAATATAATGATTCCTTTAAATACATTGCCCCAATCAAGGATCAATGAATGAGATTCAGCACCCATATGTGATGAGTGTGAATGATTTAGCACATTTTAGCGATTTTGGTCCAAATTGTGTGTTGTTGCAAAATGTCATTCAAATTTGTAAATTTAACACAACAGTGATAAGATAGTCATTCTTACAAGAATAGGAGATTATATTAAGGTATGCATCTAATCAATTATAACCTTCACTCAAGGGCCCAACAAAGACTAAAAAATAGTCATTCTAACATTAAAATGCCCATCTAGATGTGTTGGTGAAGATGGTTCATCAATTAGGCTAAAGAGTTAGAATATATGCCACCCATCGATCAACTTTTATCACTTTAAGAGAGATATAGTTATGAGATAAAATTCATTACTACATCGTAATCATGTTGAGTTAGAGATAATCCTCCTATTTTTGCTTATAAAACTCATCTATACAAGTGTGAGAACTGACAAATCATATCTATCCCTAATAGTTCTCCTATAATGCATGATGGAAGTTGGATCAGTTTTCACACTCAAGGATGAGGAGATTTTCTTAAGGGATGCATCTGATCAACTATAAATTTTTCTCCTAAGGCTCAATCAAGACTTGACAATGGTTTTTCTAGCCTTAAAATGGCCATCTAGATGTGTCAATAAACATAATTCATTTATTGGGATAATAAGTCAGAATATATGCCCCCCATTGACCAACTTTTGGTCTTTTAAGATAGATTTGGCTATGAGAGAAAAATAATTTGTGCATCTTGTTCACATCAAGTTAGAGAGAATATATATGTAATCAGAGTTGCATGGTGTACATGAACCAATCCTAGATCGGATAAGATAGATCACACCTACACTTTTGATTGGGTCACACACTTTTTAAGTAAGAGCATGACCAATATGAGGATCTACTAGACCTGATTAGGGGATCACTGGTATCATCTATCATAACACATCATGTTAGGTAGGGTTCCAAAGCCTACAACAGAACAAAATCACATAAAAACCCTAAAAGAGTCTTATGGTTTCTATATTCACTTATGCGAATAAACAAGAAAGTAAACTAATCTGATAACAAGAAAAGTAAATTAATCTAGTGCTCACCAAATCTTGTGGCACAATGTGAGGGGTTAGAATAAAATAAGTAAATAACAACTAAACTAAACATGTATAAGAGACATATGCTTACATCAATGTATATGGAATCCTAATACATGGGAGAGAAGAATACATACTGCACTATCTATCTACTCTTACAAAGGAGAAATAAATTTAGGAATACTTACCTTTGAATGCAAACCTGTCGAGTCTCAACCTATTCTTTAGCCAATGGTGCTTCACAAGAGATTGTTGTGTCTTGTAAGGACAACCAAGATAAATCAGCTCTAGGCTACATGACCTACCTAAGCATCTAAAAGACTTCTCCACAAGACAAGATTAGAGCTCCAAAGAAAAGTATTGAACCCTAAAGCTTTATTCTCAAGTAGAATGGTCAGTAAATAGATGTTTGTTTATAGTTCTTCAATTAATTCAACTCTCTTATGAAATGGTAAGGAAAGACCTTGAATATATATATATATATATCTTACCCTAAAGAATTTTGGACATATAGGTTGTGCTAGGTTGATCAGGTCGACCTAGAACTTTATTGGGCTAATTCCTAAAGTTTATGTTAGGTTGGCTAGGATGCAAAGCAATAAGGAAAGGTAAAGTATCCCCAGAATAAGCTAGGTTGATAGGTTGACCTAGCTTACTAAACAGGTCAAAAGGGAAACAAGGTAAGAAATGAGGGATAAAGCATGACAAATGGTGGGAATAGATGGGAAAGAGAGAAATAAGCTTAGGGTTCAAGGATTTAGGAGGCAAGAGTGTAGATGTTAAGTGGCAAAAGGAACAACAATCTTATGAAGCACCAAAGGTCTACCCACCCCTTTCTTGATGCATCATTTAAGGCATGCACTCATAAATATTGAGACTCGATAGGTTCCTACAAGATGTAAAGTGTCATTAATTAATAAAAGTGTGAAAATATTATGTGTATACATATGCCCTGGTTGAATTTCATCACGTGTCATGTAAGTGCAACACAAGATGGTGCTTAGGGATAGAACATGATGACACATAACACTGATGCTAAGTAAAGTGCAATAAGAAGAAAATAAGATAAATAAAAGGACAAAATTGAAAAACACATACCTTTAACTTACCTTAGTGCCAAAGAAGAAAAATGGAAGAAAGTGAAGGTGTCTGATGTAAAGCACACTAGGTGAACCTATAGAAGTTAGTACAAAAAAAACCAAAAATCAAATTTTTTGGGATATAGGCATATAATAGTAGAAAAGAATCTCTACATCATCATGAATCTAACACATTTTATGGTTTTAAAAATGGATGCATAGATATAGAGATATGAGGAAAAGAAGGAATATAAAGGAAAATAAATACAAAATTTGAGTGACTAAAAAGTAGTTTTAAATATGAAAAAGAGGATTCATTTTGTTATTTTGCATTTTAAGAGAAGAGAAAAAGAGCTCTGGAGAGAAAACAAGCTAAAATGGTGAGGGAACAACATGCTAGATGAGAGGGAGTTCCAGAAGTGAGAGAGGGTACATTATAGGTATGCATCTAAGAAACTCAACCTAGATTTTGAAATTTGAAATAAATTAAGTGAATTTTGATAAAATTTAATTTTAAGCATTTATATAGGATAAAAATGAACAAAATTAGATTTTGAGGTAAATAAGAAGATGGGAAATGGATTGGAAGGAATTAGAAAATAAAATAAAATAAAATAAAAGAAAAAAGCAAATTTTTGGCAAAATGTGCTAGGTCAACACACTAAACCTACTAGGTCAACAAATTTGACCTAGTAGAGTAAATCAAGCTGAAATCCATGTGGTTGACCTAGAGGGTATAGGTTGACCTAGCACATTCTATAACAAAAAACCTAGTGTAGGGTATCTAGTTGGTCTTGTAAGGACCAAAATGGAAACTTAGCACTAGAAAAAGGAGGATAAGAAGAAAAATAAGAAAAGTGGATAAAAATAGGATTAAAATAGTAAAAATTTTGGTCAAACTAGGTTGACCAGGGAACCAACAAAAGCATGAAAACACATACAAAAAGCTAAAAGAGAGCTAGAATGGTCCAAAATGACCAAAGAAGGCAAGGGGGACCAAGGTAAGCTAAAATAGATAAAAATGAATCAATTATACTTGTTTATTTTTAAATATATAATGTATAAATAATGTATTGTGATTATACATGACATGGAGGAACTAATACATCCTTTATTATTTCTTGATTGCATAGATAATGATGGTTCTAGAGATTGTTGGATATCTCTTCGCTACCAGACTTGTTGGAGAGATTGACAGATAGAGATAGGGTTAGATTGATATCCATAGGTATAGGGGGTATATCAAATATGTGTAGGATACCCTAAACACAGACCTATTAGTCACATTCCTTAGTTGCTAGGAATGACTGACTAACACCTTCAAATATGAGGTGAATGAGGATGTGATAGAGGTGGATATCACATTAGAGGATGTCCATGTCATCCTCAGGCTACCTATAGGAGGGGCACCAGTGACCATAAGCATACCAAATAGCAGAGAAGAGAGGAGAGCCTTAGCCATGTGGGCTATAAGCTCAAAGATGATATTATTAGGGTAGAGTGGATGATGTCTATATATCACATATTCTAGATCTCTAGAAGGTGGTGATAGGCCTTGTGACATAGTGAGTGCTCTATCATAAGTCAGATGGAAAGGTACCATTATACATGATAGCCTTGAGTAGGGTGATGTTAAAGGAGGGAGTATTATATGATCTAGGTTTTATCATCTAGATCTAGCTTGTACATGATCTATATGTGATGTTGGTTAGATGGTAGAAGACTATGGGCCTGATCATATTGTTGACAGCATAGATATATGAGAGATTTCATATGTATCAGTCAATTAGGTTGCCCCATGTGGTAAATGATAGGTCATCTCGAGTGAGTAGATGGAGAGAGGATCAGGTAGTGTGGGTCATGCCCTACATGCCAATACTATAGATTGTGAAATTCACTGACATAGTATGGAGACCATATGAGTAGCTAGTGACTACCTAAGAGATTTGGCACATACTTGGACCAACATTAGAGAGGAGAGAGATGATAACACACTATACATTTTACAGAGAGCCACATTCAGTGGCATGGGTACCAGGTTAGATTGGTCTACCTCATCTACTAAAACTGATACTCATGCCCAAGTAGTGGACTTAGAATTTGAGGGATATGTGAGAGAAGAGGGGATTTGAAACATTGATAGTGAGGCTAACACTATGGCCACACTGGGAGTGACCATGGACTAGTCAGGAATGATGAAGGGCAGAGCAGGAGGAGGAGGTGAAGGTAGTGATACCAAATATACCACCACCAGCTCCATAGAGAGATGAACTATGACCACTGAGGACATGGCATCAATAGAGGTAGGAGGAGAGAGCAGAGACCATCATCATCCTTATCAAGTTATTAGAGGAGCTAGAAGATACATAGATGAGTGAGAGACTACTCAAGCATAGGTTGAGATGGACATGAGCCATGGCATTTGAGTTCAAGCTAAAGAGGCAACCTATAGAGGAGGTACTAAGAGGTCATGAAAATGGGGATATTGTGTTAGGTGGTTGCATGGATGACAAAACCATAGTAGCTGAGACACAAATAGGTAAGAAAAGTATGATTGATTTATTACTTAATCTTTTAATTGAAAGATAGATGGATATTGAGAGATATGGTAGTGATCTAATATCCATCTAGTGTGATTTTGTAGCCATACTTGAGGATAAGGAGGAGATATGGAGGTCCCTAGTTAGGGGAGCAATACATAACATCCTAGATGAGACTTTACAGTCATATGACACTAGAGGATCTGAGTGTACCATCTACCCCAACTCAAGTGAGTTGATTTAGACTAACAGGAGAGGCCACAAGGTAGATACAGATGTAGAGAGAGAGAGAGAGAGAGAGTATAACCATTAGTAGAGATGGGTGTTTGAGAGAGGTAAGACTAGTAGGCCCTAGCTAATGAGAGAGTTTCACATTTAGAGATAGTGACACAAATGATGTAGGCATATATAGTGATGTAGACCCAGCTAATGCAAGCACATGTAGTGATTTAGATTGAGTTGGTATAGGCATAGGTGAAAATAGCACATTTGTAAGGATAGGTAGATGGATTGAGATCTTAGACTACCTCATTATAGTGTACCATTTAGAGGAGTCATATTGAGGCCTTAGCAAGCAGCATGGCTAGGCCACTAGATAGACAGGATGGAGCCTAGCCCTAAAGGTGGAGAATTGCTTATGGTTGTATATGTTGTATCAAAATCTTGATATATATATATATATATATATATATATATATATATATATATATATATATATATATATATATATATATATATATATATATATATATATATATATATATATATATATATATATATGTGTGTGATGTATTATTTTGGCTTATTAATGTGATTGTGTATGTGGTCACTATGGTTGTTATAATCCTTATGTTGGTTGTGTATGTGGATGATTTGGATATATTTCTTTCTAGAACATGTATTTAGCTTTGTTGTATATGCTATAAGAAATATATGTGATGAGGTTTATTTTCTATCATTATGAGAAACACATGCATGGTTAAAAATAAATAGGCAAAAAGACTTGGAAAAATATAATCAATCAAAAATGCACTACACACTAATTCAAGCTTGGAAATGTGTAATAACATGAAAAAAATGACTAATTATAAAGAACCAAGAAATGGAAAACAAGATGGTAAAAAGGGGATTTGTTTTCAAACCAAATATTAAAGATTTTTTCACCAAATTAAAACAAGTAAAATCATACTATATCACGTTGGGAAGTATGAAAAATAAAGTAATAAAATGGAAGGTATGTAGAAGGTCACATAAGGTAAGAAAAAAAAATGAAAAGACTGAAAATTTGGTCTTAAATTTATCACATTAATTCAAGCTGCGAAGTATGACAAAATTCAAGAAATGGTTGAAATCTTACATGTACTTAAAAAATAAGAGGTGAAATAAAAATTAAGTAAGCATAAAACATACTAGGTCAAGTTGGGAAGCATGTCAAATGATGTGTAACTTCATAATCAATTGAATATTATCTCAAACTTGACACATGTAATTTGATGGTGACTTGATTATTAGAAAACTTTGTGAGGAGGGATGGGTCCTATCCACAGTCTTACACTGTAACTCAACAAAGGGAACACCACATGGGGTGGAATAAGAATGAACAATAAAATACATGGGGAATAAAGGTAATATGATAAAACACTCATAAATGAAAAACCCAAAAGGATGCCAAAATAACATTTGGAGTAGAATAATAATATTAGATTGAAATGCAAAATGGATGGTAATTTTGTGAGGAATTGTCAGGTCATATCCATATTCTTATGCTACACCTCAAAAGAGAAAGACCCAAGGGGTTTGATTAGAAAGAAATACAATATTTCTCAAGAGGAAATATGAGGAAAGGGAATGAAAAAGGGAGTGTAAAAATCAAATACTTAGGCATCTTAAGAGAAGACCTTAGGAGATAAGAGGCATACTAAGAACATGAGAAGACACTAAGTGACTAGTGGTCATCTATGTACAAAGGAAACCTATTCCTAATAGACATAAAGCTTTGTAGGTAGATAAGTGTGTTACTAAGATCAACTCATGAAGATAGATTGGTACAATGAAAAATAAAATGGACCTACCTCCCCATGATTTGTTCCACGCTCCTCAAGACCTCTTATAGAGCCATCAGTCTACTATGAATATTAGGTACTTTCATGAGAAATTAGGTATCACTATAGATGTTTTTTGAACTCCCCTATTCTAATCTACTGGCCTACCACACCCCAAAGGACTTCAACTCTATGTGAAGCTAATTGTGGATTTTGAGCTTTGGTTGGAGATAGGAGATGTGCTTGACTCATGTCTTTTAGTATGATTAGACTTTTAAGAATATTCCATATTTTTTTGTTTTTGATATCATTACCTTTTGTTTAAATTATTTGGATTTTAACTTTCTTTTGAAGGCTTTTTTTTAAGATTCCTCCTCCATATAGATTTGGAATGACCAAGCATGAGAGAGATAGTGATACATGCGAAAGAGTTGTAGGCTAAGGCTAAAGGAATCTAAGTAACTAAAGACAAAATATTGACTAGGACACTTAGGATTAACAATGAACAAATATGTGATCTCAATTCTTAACCGTACATATGCTTAGTTTATGTAAAAATGAAGAAAAGGGAGATCCAAAGGTGGACCAGTACAAGGAAATAGTAATGAGAAAGACTATTTTCTAACTAATCACATGGTAAAAGGAGAAAATAACCAAAGGGAATAGGGTAATTACAACCAATTCAACATGAAAATTATCTTTGAAAAGTAAGGATAAGAAAATAAACAATCATAAAGATACAAGGCAATAATAAGCTAAATATGGTGATTTTGTGAGGATTTGTTAGGTGTTATCCATGGTCTTACAAAGCAACTCACAAAAGAAATATCCAAGTGATGCAATATGAAGAAAATAAAAATATAAATTAATGATAGGGAAGAACAAACATATGTGAAGAAAATTGAATATAAAATTAACAAGAAATGTAGTATAACAAAGAAGATAATGATATAAGATAAGCAAGAATTTGACACAATGTCAAATGATATAATCAGATGTAGAAAAAAAATATAAATGATCACACATCCACTCCAAATAGAAATGTAAAAGTAACATGCATGTTCTTATAAGTACTGATAAATCTATCCACACACATTATCAAAGACATTGGATAAATCTCTATGAAGCTAGATACGAACTGCTACTAATGTGTCATCAATCTTTGTAGAATATTGGGAAAATACTTATTTTCTAATATCCTCAACTAAAAAAGTAGGAATACTCATTGGATCATGTTGAGGAGGGAAATCGGGCAAAGGATGATCAGAAGAATTTATGAGAATGGGATCTACATGAGGAGTCATTGATGGAGAAAGATTCACAAGTGATAGAGGGTTCACGGGTGGAGAAGGAACCATTGGTAGAGGCATAGGAGGTGTAACTATGGGAGAAGAAGGGAGAACCTCTTTTTGAGAATGACCTATGGGAGAAATATTAGTTGGTCCAAGGATAGCTATAAGATGATCCTTAAGATGTTACTGAAGGATATGATAATGATCAGTATGATGTGTGCCACATTGGTACCATATACAATACCTCTAACCATACTTAGGTATATATTCAGGAAGAATATTGGGAAGAGGTATAGTAGTGTCTATGGATAGGTAATAATGATGCAAGGTATCAATATATTGTCACAACTTATGATAATGGGTAGAAGAATGATTATTTGTCTTATGGAAGAAATATATACGCTTGTGAGTGGTTTTAGTAGCACTCACGAAAGGAGGAGAAATAGGCATGGAAGAAGAGGGAGATGACTCATCACCCCATTTGGTAGGAAAAGGATCCACTTAGTCAAATAATCAAACCATCACCAAGAGGAGGTGATGGTGTAAAAGGAATAGAACTAGTCTTAATAGGAAGAGAACTAGTGAAATAAGTAAGAGTAGGCTCATCAATATTGAAAGAAGAAATAATAAATAGTTATAACATGAGTTCCACTATGGGAGGAGTAGGATAAATAAAATGTCTAATAAGAGTAGCACTAACATCAGGAATAAACCAATGACAAGAATCAAGGAACCTAGAAAAATGGTAATGGCCAGTCATAGCATGATCCATGAGCATAGTCCTATAGGGCTCCTTAGAAACTGGAGGTGTCAATTCCATCTCTACTCTACGAAAAAGAGTAAAAATACAAGAATTATAAACTATAAAATTTAAAACATGAGAAGATGCATTAAAATACTCAAGTAAAGAAGAATGATAATGCACTATCTTGATATCACAGGCTTGGGCAAGACTGCCTAATAAAGGATCATCTAAGGAATAGCCATCTTCATAATCAGATGAATGAAGATCAATTACATAAGTTGGAATAAATTTTTCATCTGAATAAGAATGGGGAATATAATGATAAGTCTTGGATAATACTATAGGAATGTCATCACAAGGAAGTTTGTGAGAACAAGGTTATAAGGAAGCAGGAAGTTGTGAGATGAGATGAGGCATGATATTAGAAGTTTTGATCTTGAGATTAATCTCATTAGGCTCATCATCAATAGAGTCTAAAAGTTTGGGAGGAATATTACCAATAATCTTTGGATGCCCATTATATTCTCTAGTTGATTTGATAGGAAAATTTAGACATTGTGACTCATGAAATGGAATGTTAGGTAAAGGCTCAAGAATAAGAATCTTAAAGACACCACGATCTTAGAATTTTTCAAAATTATAAGTGTTAGTATCTCCTTAAATCCTATATATGTATCCATTATGTAGGAATTTAATTCATTGGCAATTTTAAGAAGTGATATCTCTCATATGATGAGTTCATGGCCTATCAAGCAAGATGTTATAAGAAAGAGGAAAGTTAAAGACCATCACCTTCACATATGCAATGACAGGTGGGACAGTAATGGGAATCCATACAAACCTAAGAGGAGGCATTTTCCTTCTATAATGTCATTGGTATGTGATACATGTGTACTTAAGATTACATTCATAATATCCAAGGATTTTAATGAAATCAAGAGAAACAACACAAGTTCCAGAACCCTCATCAATCAAAGTATGCTTAACTTGGATATCACTGATTTGGATGCTAATAAATAGGGGAGGATCATTTGCATGAAGCAAAATCTCATAAATAATCATAAATTCAATGGGAACCTTTTAATGAAAGAGAATTGTTGATAGTTTCATCAACATTGATGGACATCTCTTCACATTGTTACAAGATACTATTCTCTGAACCAGATAAGGCTACTTCTCATCTCACTAAGGGAGGATGAGGGACATTCATATCAAATAATAGTTTCTTAAGATGGTTTTGATGATGGTTATATGTCCTCATGAGTTTAAGAAATGGAATTTGAGAATGGATATTAGTGAGCTCTGCAATGGGATCCCACTCATTATAACCCATGAGAATATTGTGAGACATAGGTGTGTAATAGTTAAGGAGGTCTTCAGAGAGAATATCTAAATAGCATTGAAAATTGTGTTGATAATAATGATAAGGTTTATAATAAGGTTGTAAATCAAGTTAAGATTATGAACTAATATGTTTGACTTGATTTTGAGAAGTAGAAGAGGTGTTAATAGAAGGTTGATTAATATTGGAAGGAGAAGATGATAGAAAAGTGGTAGAAATAATATGGGATGTGTTATCCAAAGGAGAATCATAAGTTAGATCTTCATCAAAGGTTATAATATCTTCTTTCCCCAACTCATTTAAATGAGTTGGAGAATAATCTTGGATAACACAATATGCTTGAGAAGGAGGCAGGGTGTAGATAGCTTGAGAATCGATGAAAGCCACCACTCTTTACATATTAGTCATGTTAACCATGTTTTCTTAAGAAATTGATTCCACAAGACATTCTACATTATTTGTGGAAGAGATGGTCTTGCCTTGGTTTACTTGAATTGGTTGATGAATTAGTTGATGATTAGGTAAAGGATCCTTATAAATAGCTAAATGAGTGTTTGCTTGATTTAGGACTTGAGCTTTATCGTGAGTTTTATATTCTTTAAAAGCATGTTCATAATATTGTTGATGTTGGAATGTGAGAGAATAATAGTAAAAATTAGGTCCAAAAATAAATTCCATAGCTAAATTATTAAGCTGTCTACATGTCTCATGAGAATGACCCCAACTAGCATGAAACCAACAAATCTTGCTAGGATTATACCAATTTTTCATAGGATGAGTAGGGTCAATTTCATGAGGAAGAGGCATAGGTAGATGTTTAAGCAATTCAAATAAGTAAATAGGTTTATGAATATTAATGTTATTTATTGAGATTGAGGATTAGTAAATTATTGAGAAGAGGAAGTTGGTTTCGAAGAAGGGGTAGGAACAACATCTTCAACATGGTGAATAGTATCATATGAATTAGAAACACCATCACTGGTAACATTGGGGTTTTTATTTTTAAGTAATATAAGAGAACCCATGGAAGGTTGGGAACAATTAAATTGAAGCATAAGGAAATCTTTTCATTTATCTTGATCAATAGCTTCTTCCAAAGTATGCGGATAAAGGGTGTGAACTCGATATTGTAATTTAGGATAAAGAGCATTTATAAAGAGATGAAACAGATTATCATTGGCCACGTTCTATTCACATTTATTTGATAAAGTCTTCCATAATTTAAAAAATGCTTGGGTGGTTTCATTTTCATTTTTCTTTCAATTGATGAAATGTGTTAAAGTGTTTTCAAGAAGATCACTAGTTTGGAATTGTTGAACTAAAGCATTCACTAAATCCTCCAAACTAGTAATGGAATTATGTATAAGTTGATTGCACCAATCCAAGGAATCTCTTGTGAGGGTCTTAGCAAGGAGCTTGGTAGTGGCAAAAGTGTTTAATTTAACCCAATCTTTATAAAAATTCCCAAATGTTTTAAGATGAAGAGAAGGATCAGTTGATATATTATAAGAGATTGTAGATGTTATACCTCCTATATCAATGTTAGCAATTTGAGCAATGAGAGGTTCATTTTGTAGATGCTTGATAGTTTTATTGATTTAAGGAGGTTAAGGAATAAGATTACCTTGAGAAACTCAAAGAGGAGGGGGAGGATCACTTTGGTTATGTGTGCCCCAAGGCATTGGTTTCAGTTGCATTTGAAGATGAAGAAGGTGATTTTGCATTCTCATCATTTAATTTGTGTTATGGGATTGGAAAGCATTTATTTTATTGAGAGTTTAAAATAGAAGTTGGTGAGTTTGAATAACATTATTATAAGAGTTAGTGTTGATATTAGTGGTTTGGGTACCACTATTGGTGTTGTTGAGATCTTGAGATGAATGATGAGAATGAGAGGCACTAGTGGCAAATCTTGCTTGTGTAGCAAAAGATGGACTAGTGAATGGAAGAGAGGAAGAAGCACTAGAATCATGAGTGCCTTGGGTAGCAAACAATGAATTAGTGGAAAGATTAAGGATAGTGGATCTTAAGAAAGGTCCACTAGATGTAGAACCAGCCATGGTAGTTAAGATACTATGCATGAAGGTAGAAGAAAGGAAAGAATAAGAATAATCATGAGAAGAGGTCATGATCGAAGGAAGAGGTTGTGAAGAAAATAAATCAGTATTACCAAATCCATTTGAAAATGTAGAATGTGGTAAATGAGGTTCATTATCTAGACCACTAAATCATTAGATTGTAAATGGTAGATGGATCTTTCCCTTTATGTTGGGGAAATTGGTTAATAAAGAAAAGCATTTCAGGAGTATACTCTAATTTAAGTTGCTTTTCTATGATAAAATAAGGATTATGTTAAAAATAGGTATCATGAGGGAACCCATAGTCCATTGTCCAAGTTGCAATATGGACATTACTAGCATTTACAAAAGGAACTCTACTTTGTCCATGGGAAACCCTATGAGGATAGGTAAATTCCATCATGCCTATTGTTTGGGATTTAGTGTTATCACCCAATAGGAAATCCATGATGAAAGAGGAAGGAAAGTAAGATGAGATAACAAAGGATTCAAAAAATGATAGAAATAAAGCTAGGCTAACCCGATATACCTAATGTAAAATAGGGACAATAAAACTAGATAGGGTCCACATAACTGACCTAGTATAGATAGTAAAAGCTAACAAAAAAGAGAAAAAGGCCTAAAAACTATGCTAGGTCAGCTTGTTTGACCTAGTACAGTGCACAAGAGCTACAAAAATTGCTAGGTTGACCTGATCAACCTAGTGCAGTTAATAGAAGTAGAAAGCAAGCCCTATGATAGTGTAGAGTTGAGCTAGTCAACGTAGCACAATATACATGAAAAGAGAAAGGATTAATAAAAATATGAAAAATGAAATGAGATATGCTTATAGCTAGTCTAGAAAATTAGATACTAAAATGAAATATACAGTCAATTGAATTGGCATTGGTCAATCTAATTGGTGTACGTACATAGATTACAATTTTGAAAGAAAGGTATAAACTAGAGTAGAAATAAAGAAATAGAAACTGACCTTGGTGTTTTAGAGATGAAAATAGAATATGTAATTGACCTATAACCTTGGAGAGAAATAGATTAATCTACAAAATTGGGTCAAGCTGGTCAACCAAGTGAGATAGCAACCTACTATAAAAGTTAAAAAGGTGTGTTAAGTCAACCTAGTTGACTTAGTAGACTAAATTAGATGTCTAGAAATGTGCTAAGTTGAGTTGTTTGACCTATTTGAAAGGACTAAAAATCTATAATTCTACAGTCTATAACCTACACTATGAATCTTGAATAGGAACCTACTTCAAAGTGGTTATAAATATGCTAGTTTAACCTGGTCGACCTAGTAGGTTGAAAAAAAAGTCTAAAAAGTGCTAGAAGCCTATGCTAGGTTGAGCTTCTCAATATAATTACCTATTCTTACATAGATAAAAATAGTTGGGTCAATAAAATCAAGATAACAAGTCAAAAAATATGATAGAAAAGATGATAAAAATGAATAAAATAAGTGAAAGAAACCCTATAAAGGTTTGATTCACATCGGGTTCACCAGAATGTATGTAATCAAAATTGTATGGTGCACATGAACCAATCTTGGATCCAATAAGATAGATCACACCTACACTTCTAATTAGGGAACACACTTGTTAAGTAGGAGCATGACCAATATGAGGATCTGTAGACCCGATTAGGGGATCACTGGTATCATCTATCATAACACATCATGCAAGGTAGGTTTTCAAAGAATACAGTCTAAGATAATTGTACAACAACCCTAAAAGAGTCATATGGTTTCTATATTCATTTATGATAATAAACAAAAAATTAAACTAATCTAATAATAAGAAAAGTAAACTAATCTAGTGTTCACCAAAGCTTCTGGCACAGTGTGAGGGGTTAGAATTAAAAAAGTAAATAACAAATAAAATAAACATGTATAGGAGACATATACTCACATCAATGTATAAGTAATATTAATACATAAGAGAGAATAATGCATACTACATTATCTATCTACTCTTACAAAGGAGAAATAAAGTTAGGAATACTTACCTTTGAAGATGAACCTACCGAGTCTCAACCTCTCCCTTGGCCAATGGTGCTTCAAAAGAGATTATTGTGGCTTGTAAGTACAACCAAGATAAATTATCTCTATGCTACATGACCTACCTAAGCATCCCAAATACTTCTCCACAAGACAAGATTGGAGCTCCAAAGAAAAGTATTGAACCTTAAATCTATATTCCTTAAGTAGAATGGTCAATAAGTAGATATTAATTCACACTTCTTTGATTATTTAAAATATCTTATGAAATGGTAAGGAATGACCTTGTATATATAATAGTATCTCACCCTAAAGACTTTCAGACATGTTAGCTTTACTAGGTTGATCAGGTCGACCTAGCACATTATCTAGCTAATGCTTGAATTTTTTGGTAGGTCAATCAGGATGCAAAGTAAAAAGGAAAGGCAAAGTATCCCTAGAATAAGCTAGGTTGACCAAGTTGACCTAGCTTACTAAATAAATCAAAATGGAAACAAGGTAATAAATGAGGGATAAAGCATGACAAATGGTAGGAATAGATAGGAAAGAGAGAAATAAGCTTAGGGTTCAAAGTTTTAGTAGGTAAGAGTGTATATGGTAAGTGGAAAATTTTAAAAAAAAATTATGAAGCACCAAATTCCTACCCACCCATTTCCTTATGCACCCCTTAAGACATGCACTCAGAGGGATTGATACTTGGTAGGTTTTTCCAAGAGAAAAAGTGTCAGTAATCAATAAAAGTGTGAAAATATTATGTGTAGATAAAATCCTCCTAGGGTTACTTAGATTAATAATCCATACAAGTGTGAAATATGATGGATTATCTTTAGTCCTCATGGTTATGATATAACATGTGACATAAGTTGGCTCAGTTTGTACACTCAGGGATGAGGATATTCTCTTAAGGGGTGTATCTAGTCAACTACAAATTTTCACTCATGAGCATCGATATAGACTAGGAAAAGGTTGTTTTATCCTTAAAATTTCCATCTAGATATGTTGGTGAAGATGATTCATCAATTGGGATAATGAGTTAGAATATACGCTCCTACTGACCAACTTTTGGCCTTTTAAGAGAGATTTGGTTGTGAGATAAAAATCATTACTATGTATTGCTCACGTCAAGTTAGAGATAATTATCCTAAGGTTGATTATAGTACTCATCCATGTAATTTTGAGATTTGATTAATTATATATATCCCTCATTATTTTCCTATAATAGATGATGAAATTTGTCTCAGTTTGCACACTCAAAGATGAGGAGATTCTATTAAAGGATGCATCTGATCAACTACAACTTTTACTCCCAAGTCATAACCATTAATGGATAATGTTCATTATAAAATTTTAATCACATATGTATGTGTGGGTAAAGATATTTAATCTATTGGGATAATGATTCATAACATCTGCCCCTCACTGACCTACTTTTAGCCCTTTAAGAGAGATTTGGCTATGAGAGAAAACTCTCATTGTTGTATCTCACTCACATCAAGTTAGAGAGAATCCTCATAGAGTTTCTTATAAGACTCATTCATACAAGGGTGGGATCTAATGGATAATCTCTATCCTTTATGTTTATCCTAAAATGTGTGATGAAATTTGGCTCAATTTTTACACTCAGGGATGCTAAGATTCTCTTTAGGGATACGTCTAGTCAACTTCGATATTTTCACTTAGGACCTAATAGAGATCAAATAATAGCCATTATATCCTTAAAATTATAACCTAAATGAGTCAATGAATATGGTTTGTTTATTGGGCTAATTATTCAGAATGTATACCCCCTAAAAACCAAATTTTGACCCTTTAAGAGATTTGGCTATGAGAGAAAACTCATTATCGTGTCTCACTCACATCAAGTTAGAGATAATCCTCCTAGGGTTTCTTATATGACTCTTATTTGAAAGTGTATGATTTGATGTCTCATATCTATCCCTCATGGTTATCATACAATGCATGACCAAAGTTCAATTAGTTTGCACACTTAGGGATGCTAAGATTATCTTAAGGGATGCCTCTAATCAACTACAACTTTTACTCTCGAGGCTTGATGGAGACCAAAAAATGGTCATTTTAGCCTTAAAATTTCCCATTTGTATGTTTTGACATATATGGTTTATATATTGGGATAATGAATCAGAATATATGCCCCCCACTGACCAACTTTTGGCCCTTTAAGAGAGAATTAGCTACAAGAAAAAACTCATTATGGTGTCTTACTCACATCGATTTAGAGATAATCCTCCTGGGGTTTATTATAGTACTTATTCATGAAATTGTAGAATATTATGTAGCATATCGATCCCTCATAGTTATCCTGTAATGTATGACAAAATTTTACATAGTTTACACACTCAGGGATGCTAAGATTATATTAAAGGATGTGTTTAATCAACTACAACTATTACTCTCAGGGATCTAAGGAGACTAAAAAATCATCATTATAGCCTTAAAATACCAATATAGATGTGTTTTCATATACTTATCATCAATTAGGCTATTGACTCAGAATATACGCCACCCCACTAATCAACTTTTGGCCCTTTAAGAGAGAATTGGTTGTGAGAGAAAACTCATTGCCACATCTTGCTCACATTGAGTTAGAGAGAATCCTCTTGGGGTTTATTATAGGAATAATCCATGAAATTATAGTATATTATGACTCATATCTATCCCTCATGGTTTTCTTGAACATGTGACAAATTTGGCTCAATTTGCACACTTAGGGATGCTAAGATTCTCTTAAGGGATGCGTCTGATCAACTGTAACTTTCACTCCAATGTCCTAATGGAGATCAAAAAATGGTCAATATATCCTTAAAAATCCCATCTAGATGTGTCCATATATATTATTTTTTGATTGGGTTAACGAGATATAATATATACCCCCATTGACCAACTTCTATCCCTTTAATAGAGATTTGACTATGAGAGAAAACTGATTGACGTGTCTCACTCACATCAAGTTAGAGAGAATCCTCCTGGGGTTTATTATAGGACTTGTACATGTAATTTTATGGATAATTTTCTCATATATATCCTTTATGGTTCTCCTTCAATGTGCGACCTAAGTTTACTTAGTTTTTACACTAAGGGATGTTAAGATTCTCTTAAGGGATGCATCCAATCAATTGTAACTTTTGTTCTCAAGGATTGATGAAGAATAGATAATGATAATTATATCCTTAAAATACCCATATGAATTTTCCCACATAAATGGTTCATTTATTGGGCTAATGATTCAAAATATATATGCCCCACTGACCAACTATTGGCCCTTTAAGAGAGATTTGGCTGCGAGAGAAAACTCAATGCCACATCTTACACGCATCAAGTTAGAGAGAATACTCTTGGGGTTTTATATAGGACTCATCCATGAAAGTGTAATATTTTATGGCTCATATCTATCCTTAAAATTTATCTTATAATGTATGATTAAAGTTTGCTCAGTTTTCACACTCAAGGATGTTAAGATTCTCTTATAGGATGTGTCTGATCAACTGTAACTTTCACTCTTAAGGCCTAAGAAAAATAGATAATTGTTGTTCTAGCCATAAAATTCCCATCTAGATGTGCTTACGTAGTTTTTTTTTTAATTGGGATAATGAGTGATGTATCACAATGGATACCTTCAATCTACATTTAGCTTATAACTCCTCCAACAAAGCTCCATTACAAGGTTTTTTATAGGATTTTCCATAAATTGGCAAATATTGGCCTCACAATATTTAAAAATTATTTTTAATGAAATCATAAAATTATTTATAAGATTATATAAATTAATGGATAAGCTAATATGTCAATTGACTCAACTTATTTAATAGCTACTCTTCAATAATGTCAACTTTCTCTAGACTTTTGATTGAACCACGTACTCTTTAAAGAATCTGACTTCAATTTGATCATGCATGAGATTTAAGAGGTTTAGTAACACCATATGCAACTTGAAATAAGGTTTCAAATAGTTTAAAAATTATGAGTGTCATTGTTAGCCCTTCATTTAATCAACTATAGTTGATATCATCTTTTACCAAGGCTAGTGTCCAAAGTTATTTGCAATAAGGTTTTTTTAAGTCTAGCTAACAGTTATTTGGTTTGGGGGGGTTCAGTGAAGTGATCTATTCTAAGTATTTAATATAAAATCTTATTTAATTAACTACAAAGAAAACACTCTTATAGAAATATCAATCTAACTTCAAACTAAACACACTTGCTCTTGAAATGAATGCACTTGCTGATAACAAACACTCAATACTTATAAAGGAAAGGATACTAAAATATGGAATTGTAGAAACACAATTAAAATTAGGATTATAGAATTGAATTTACTATTATTATAGAATTGAATTTGCTTTATCTAAGTGTAGACACCAAAATCGTGTCTACTCCTTGGTCGACTCCCCCTTGGTCCCCTTGGTCCACTTCTAACACATTCCTAACCCACAGACTTATTAATTTAAAATAAATTAACTATTTTAAATTAGTAACACCCCCTTTGACACATCACCCATGACACCTCACCCCACCTTGGATACCTCCCCTTGGATGCCTCCCATCACCCTATGACCAATTTATGACCTATTTCAACCCGAAGGCAAATTCTCTTCCCCTGGGACGCTAAAATTACAGCACTGGACGTTGAATCACAGACCTAGAATTTGACCTCTCTTCCTCTCTCGGCTCTCAGACCTAGACATCAATAGGAACTCTATGAAATCAATCATCAGACTTTAACCAACACTCTTCTGGCTACAGATACAATAGGGACAAGCGTCTCAAACACCTCTGGCTCTGCACCAAGCAGGAGGTAAGTATTCTTTTGCCCTTTTTATCATTTCAATAATTTAGAATGTATAAGCAATTAGCTTCTTTTCATTACTTCTAAGTATTATCAACTAGACCCAGCTATCAACCAAACCAGACCTGACTTTCTTCCCGGAGAGGCTAAAAAGCCTTCTTCATACCCTTACCCCTTTTTTGACAACCTGTCTCTCTACCTTGTCCCTCCTAGGACCTTATCAGTCTCTGTGTAACCCTACACATACCCTTCTACCTCTCAAACCATTCTATCGACCATAGACTCAACCTGACACTCGTCCAAAGCCCCATTACCCTGATCGACGTCAGACTCCAGGCCCATTTCCCCTATCGACGTCGATAGCTAATCGATATTGGCAACATTTATCAATTGATGACGGTAGACTAACCAGCGTCAATGACTATGGAAGACAGATTATAAGGAATCAGGTATGCATTATCTATTTCTATTTCTTTAAGTCTTTCATTATTTCTCTTTATCTGACATTATTTTTATCAACTAGTGGATTGTCATCCCACAAGGAAGTCTTTGCACTTCTGGGACTGAGCTTTTCTTTGGAAGTCCACCTTACATCCATCTAACAATCTCTGTGTTTGAGTCTCTTTCTTTTACAGGTGTCATCTTCCATAGCCAAAGAGGAGTCCCTACAACATCTGGATAACGGTACGCAAACTTCATCTGGGTACGTACAAACCCTTGACCATTTTATCTTAGTTTCTTTCATCCTTTGAATGTGGAAAAGTAAAAACAATTAGAAACATTCTAGCACGCCCGGTGGGACCCTAGAAGTCTTTCTTGGGTTCATACTTTTAATTCTAAAAACAAACTTTTCATATATGTGCATTAGGTCTCTTCTTGCATCCTTTTCTTCTATCTCTTCCGAAAAGACATCATAATAAAGTTAAAAAGAATCCTTCTTTTTCTTCTTGTCACATTTCCTCTTGCATCTGATAGTAGTGAAGTTCATACTCTTAACCTTTTCCCTACTTGTCTGCATCTGAACACACATTTCAATTTGGACTTAAAATCTATTGCATTTTTTTTTTGCCTAAATGCATACTTAGCTCTCACATCTAGTAATTAAAACCACATTATGAATAAATCATAGCACACTTATGTTACACATCCAGACCACTTTCACAAACTAAACATCTAAACATACCTGAGACAAGGCCCGACTAGGATTTCATCACCTAGTGGATACCTTACCCTTCCTGGTAATCCCACTTGGACTTCACTACCAAGGGGAAAGCCCACTCTGTTCTCTAGCAGAGTATAAACTCTAGGGGAATTATATACTAGCTAAGCAACCCAGCTTATCTCTGGGCTTGTGAAGTGAGGGGAGCTTGCTCCTTAGCACCAGGCCACATACGAAACCTAACATAGACTCTTGAGCACCAAAACTAACCCAAAACCAATCTTAGACTACTTATTCTAGGACCCGTTCTAAAAGCCAACCTCCCACACACTCTTCTAAGGCATAAGCCAACACGACTCTAAAAATTGATTCTTAAGGATTTAACGTTTAGGGTCTGCTTGTCTTCATCTTCTTTTCTGCCTTTATCTAAATTTTTGAGCTAGTGAGGACACATTTTTCTAAGCTTCAAACAACTCAGAACCTTTTTTTTCTTCCTTCCCAACAACACAGTAATCGACATCGATTTTGCCACCGATGTTGGCAACTTTTTTTTACTGGCATCAATTTTTTCTACTAACGTCGGTCACTGTCAACAACTTTTCTTCCAAAACAACAAGCCTAAAACCTGACTTTTTTATGGCTATTAAACACACCTTCTAGTTTTCTAGAGCTAAAGTACACAGTTTCTGGAACTTGAACCTATTCTACCTTGAATGGTTTTGACACATAGTCAAACCAAAACTCTTGTTGACCATGCAAGGCAACAACCACTTCTGCCTTCGCCTTCCATAACTAGTCCTCTAATGGAGTATCATTCAGAGACCAAGCGAACTCCTACCCAACTAACCCTGACTTAGCCCCCTATTGTCCCTGAAGGGGACCAAGACTTTGAAAGGTTCCTTGACCTCAATGTCAAGGCCCTTCAAAATTATCTCATGAGAAGTCAAACACGAGACTCTTTAGGCAACCCAATTTATGGGATGCCAACCTCCTTAGTTGAGATGGTAGTCATATCAACAGTGTCTGTAGTCCAACCCATAGACACCCAGGTCGTTGCCTCAACTAATAACCCGACCATGACTAATCTTCAAAGTGTGGCTTCTCCTTCTATCTCTAGACCCACTTCCATTGGGGTTTCATCCCCCCATCAACCGTAGACTATTCAACAAAGTTCTACCCCTTTCCAAAACCTAGTCATCTCCATCCCACCTACTCTTGCCCCCATCAACACCAGGGTGGCTACTCATCCTTTGGCTAATGTCACCACCATCCAACCACCTCAGGCAACATCAAGCCTAGTTATGCATTACCTTCATGACACAACGACCCTTGGCTTCCACTTCTGTCCCTATGACTAGTTATCAATATGTTGCGCCTATACAAGCACAATCAACTACGTCATACGCCCATCCTAATACCTTCCAAGCACCTTACAACCTAGGGGGCACCCCACCTACAAATTCATCAACTGACCTAATCAAAATGTTGATGGACAAAATGTCTAATCCTGAGACATCCATTTTCGGTTCAAGCAATGTTCTCTCTTATGACCAAATTTGTAATGAACCCATCCATCCTTCAGTCGCAATCCGACCATACCCCAGTCAGTGGGAACTTTCCAAGTTTACTCGTTTCCAGATTAAGAAAGACCCACAGCAACATCTACGAGCATTCAAACATGCTTGTTATCTCATAGCACATGATGATGCGTTATTGCTACGCACATTCCCCATGTCGCTTTCTGGTGCTACCCTCGATTGGTATAGCTCTATTACCAGTCACTCCCTTTTCACATTCACCCAACTGGCTCAACTTTTCCTTGACCACTTTTCGATCAATATCGCCAAAAAGGTCTCAATCATGGACCTATACTCTATCAGACAGTTTGACGATGAATCCATAGCCGATTTTGTTGCCCATTAGAGAGGCTTAATCAACCAACTCTCCTTCTCTTTACCTCAACCTAAGCTCATTGATCTCTTTTCACAGGTGTGTGCCAAAAATATTTCATCTACTCTATGGGTCCAAACATTTTGTACCTTTGACGAAGCTTTCACGATGGCTAGGAAGCTTGAACTACGTGTCATCGAGGAAAACAAAGTCAAATTGTGGAGTCAAAACCCCAACACCAAGTCTAATGACCCTTCTTCATCCAAACCTACTTCTTCCCACTCCAAACCCAAGGGAGTGGCAAACACTGTGGTCGTTAGATCACCATCCTCTATAATAACTAACCAATCCGAACCTTCCACATCTCAAAGCATCACCAAACAATTCCAACAATGATACCTGCAGTGTCAATATACTCCACTAGGAGAGTCATACGCGTCTGTGTTAGATAAACTTGTCAAACAAGGGGTCCTTAATCTCCCTCAAATCCGACCACCTCAATTCGACCCCGTAAAAGCCATCCCTACATGGTATAGGAAAAATGACTTCTGCAATTATCACCGTGTCAAAGGCCATGACATAAACAACTGTAAAACCTTTAAAAACATTATCCAAGACATGATAGATAAAGGTGATCTTGTCTTGGATAACCCAAATGTGCCACCCAACCAAAACATCGACGTCTTTAGACAACCTTTTCCTAACCATCCCACTAGCCAAAATAACGTGCAGACCATGGCCGATGACTCCCAAGAGTGTAATATACGCACAGTCAACACGGTCTCGCCTCTTATGCCTAACCAACCTCTCTCATATTTTGAAGAGGTTAGCCCACCCATTGGTCCATCACCGAAAGAAGAGTCTTCTTCTCCCATTCATCTTCCATAGGTGGACGAACTATCTTCTCCTGTTAGTTCTCCATCGACCTCTCTTATATTGGAGGATGCATTGACCATACTGACGCCACTAGCCTCACCCTCATCCTTCCTATCATCAATGGGGGATCATACTTTCCCCATTCCTTGACCACACACTGAAGCCATCACCATCCCTACGCTCTGCCCTCTTAAAGAGCCAAACTCTCCAATCCCCTCTCTATCGAGAAAGGAACTAGCCGCCTCACCCACTTCGACTAAAGAAGATTCGGTGAAGGTTGATTTGAACCTCGCCCCTCACAATAGTAGTCCTCACACTTAACCAAAGAAGGCTACTAAACCCCATCGGAGAACTCCTCCCCCACCTTCATCATTGCCCTCCATTTTGGGCCCTCATCCATCCACCTTAAAAGGAGTGTTTCCTACTCCAACACCTATCAACAGCAAGTTGCCTCCATTGCTCCCCTTACCCAACAAAAACAAATCACCTCCATTATGACCAACACCTAACAAAAACATACCTCCTTCAAAACATCCAATGCCTCCTACCATGAAAGTGTCATCTACGCATTTGGCCACACTGCCAAACAAAAGGATGGTACAAAACACTCCCTCAACAGCTTCTAAATAGAAGTTGTCAACTTTTACTGCAACACAACGTGCAGACCCATTAGCAAGTTTTACAACTTGCTATTACGCTAACTTTTGCAATCCTCTAACATCACTCTTCCACCTATTAAACCATTTCAACCTCTCAGACCAAAACCATCTTGGTTCAATGACACCAAAATTTGCCAATATCATCGCACACCTAGGCATGACACTAAAAATTGTTGTGCCCTTAAGGTTGCCATCTACCAATTCATCAATAAAGACACCCCTCTTGTTAAGGATGCTGTCACCAAATCTCCAACACCATCTCATGTCTCCCAAACATTTTCATCGTCACACTCATCAACTCTCGAACCAAAACCATCTTGGTTAGATGACACTAATTTTTGTGCATATCATCGCACACCTGGACATGACACTGAGCATTGTTGCACTCTTAAGGCTGTCATTTGTCAATACTTCAAAAAGGACACCCTTCTCACCAAGGATCCTCTTGACCACCCTTTAACCAAACCATCAACACCATCCCAGGCCTTTCAAAACTCCTCACCTAAATCGGGGGCCCATCATCAAACTGTGGTCCCTCGATCACCTTCAACCCCTTTGTTTGAAATCAACACCATCAATGTGGCCAACAGGTCACAAATCATGCAGGATAAAGGGAAAGAGAAGGTTTCTCTCCCCCAAACATATCCATTTGTCAAGTCTTCTCAACCATCAAGACCTAAGATTTCAATTTTGGGCACACCTCGACCAACTTATTCAAACCCAATTAATGACCCCATGGTGAAACAACGTCGCCAAATCTCTGTGAAGACGTCTTTATATGACCTCATACAAAACTCTCCACAGCATTGTCTAACTTTGATCAAAGCCTTACAGGCAATGAAGGTCCAACCCGAAGACCCCCAACCACTGGCTGCTTTGGTCACATCATTACCTACCTTTGCCTCCATCACTTTCAGTCATTCTGAGATTCCAAACTCCAACCTAGAAGATCAGGATTCCATCCTCTTAAACTAAGCCTATCAGACAAAAGCTTCACAAGATTCATCCTTGCATTGCACTCCTTGACAAAGAGAAGCTTCAATGTCTTCTCTCCATCTTATCCAACCATTTCTCAAGCATTCTCCCTGTCACATAAGCGACTAGGGGAATTTGACTTTATCTTGACTATCACATCAATCAACCAAGCCTCGACCAAATATCAACCAACCAAGCATTGACCAAACATCAATCAACCAAGCATCAACCAAGCCTTAACCAAGCCTTGACCACGCATTAACCAACATCGCCCAAACATCAACCAACCAAACAATGACCAAACATCATCCAACCAAACATGCCAACAACATATCAACCAACTTTATGTCCAACATCAACCAACACGTGACCAATACGAAAAGAAGTAAACGAGGAAAGTTTGCTCCTAATTGGCTCGGACCTTACATCATCACGCACAAGTATGGATCAGGGACTTATCATCTATCTTCTCTTGAAGGCTGACCAGAACATGAGCCCCTTAATGCCTTACATCTATGACTATTCTACTGTTAGTCGAGTACTCGTTCACTTGACATTTAACTTGAGCTTGTCCCTTTTGCAATCCCTGTCCTCTTAATCCTCATTTCTTTCAACCCTATTTCCCTAAAGCAAACCCTATGTAACCCTTTTATAAAGTATGAATGCTTTGTCCTAATAAAAGGGAGCCCTTGAAATTCTATAGTCTTGTCCATGACTAAACATTCTATCAAAAATATCAAAAGGTCATAAACTTCTAAATGTAGACTGCTCCCTCAAAGGATAGCTGCATCATCATTGATGTAGTTAATAGACTGCTCCCTTGAAGGACAACTATTCAAAGCCCTCAAATATATATAAAGCAAAAATATAGACCACTCCCTCGAAGGATGGCTATGCCTAACATCTTGCTATAAACAACACTCTCTTAGAAGCTTCTCGCATCGATCAGCTTCACAAATGACCACAAAACAACATGACATCCCTACGTAGACTTCCCACATTGATCAGTCCACCCAAAAAAAAGGGGGGGGTCATGGACTTAACTTGTAGTTGTTCTCAAGGCCACCTATAAAAAGGGGCAAAGTTATCCCTACTAAAAGGGGTTACCCTATCCTAACATTTCACATCACCTACTCAAGGGATTTCGAGCTCATTTTAATGTCAAAATGATTCGATTACTTCTGTAACACAACCAATGGTCAATGACGTAATGCATGAACGGGGCTTTCGTTTCTAAAACCCCCTACCTATGCTATCCTTATGATCCTTGTCAATGAAAGAGCAATGCACCTTTCACTTCTTATCCACATCTTGGTCACAAACAATCCAACCAAATCATTTTCTCAATCGTACCCAACCAATCCAAAACATTTTCAGACCACCAACATGACATAGTCCATTTCACACTAGTTTCTATGGAAACCAATACACATGGCAACTATCGACCATACAATTTATGTCAAACATAAACCATTACTTGTTGAAGCATAAAAATACTCATTTCATTTTTAGCATCCATCCATCACTAATATGGAAAATTGCTAGGGATGAAAGACCACTCAACCAATGTTACAGAATACACCATCACATAATATGGAAAAGGCTGTAACATCATCATACCCTCATCATTTATAACCTAACCAAACCAATCATCAACCATTTTGCCTCCTAGTCTGAACTACATTGGTTTGAGGCCCTTCAAACAGGGGCTATGTAGGCAGCACTCAGTTGACATGACATCTTTTGGGGTTAGCTCGGTCACATTCGTTTGTTCATCTACCTGATGGACAAACCATTTTACCTTTGACCATGACTTAATCATGACCAAACCAATCATCAACCATTTTGCCTCCTACTCTGAACTACATTGGCCTGAGGCCCTTCCAATAGGGGCTATGTAGGCAGCACTCAGATGCCATGATGTCTTTTGGGGTTAGCTCGGCCACATCCGTTTGTTCATCTACTTGCTAGACAAACCATATTACCTTTGACCATGACTTAACCTAGTCCAAACCAACTATCAACCACTTTGACTCCTAACCTGAACTACATTGGTCTGAGGCCCTTCCAACAGGGGCTATGTAGGTAGCACTCAGATTACATGACGTCTTCTGGGGTTAGCTCGGCCACATCCATTTAATCATCTATTTGATGGACAAACCATGTTACCTTTGACCATGACTTAACCTCGTCTAAAACAATCCACAACTGACCCTTTTCCTCCCTTTTAGGGAGAACTACATTGGCCTGAGGCCCTTCAACCAGGGGCTATGTAGGCCGTACTCAGTTGACATGGGGTCTTCTGAGGTTAGCTCATCCATTCCTTTGTCCATCCATCTAATGGATCAACTATCTCAACTTGACTCGACCAACAACCTTGGAGATCGCGCATATCTCCTTAGACCACGACCACTTCCAAGACAACGTTGCCTTGGTTGTTTTTGCATGTATGCTACCTAATGATTAGCAAAATTGTTTGCAACCCATATTTCAACCCTCACAAGTATTGGATCACGAGCAAGTTGATCCCCACTACTTGTGACATTTTTGTGTTTTCCAAGAACACTTCCTGAGCCTGGGATACTTGGAACACGATGACCATTGGAGCTACAGCTTGGATCAAATAACCTAATCAACTACGACTAAATGTTGGGGCCTAGTTATTTCAATTTTGGCACTCCTCGACCCTTGATTTGTGACAATTTGACCTGACCATCTCGTGAAGTGATATGCGCGCAATCTCAACTATTGCAACGTTCACACTCAAACTTCACCATATCCATCCACTATCTATAAAATCGACACCTGATTTTAGGTTCCCTTCCCTCGAATCCACCTTTGAGGGGGAATACCTCATCCCATAATCGGGGCAACCTACACTTCAGTTTTGTCTTGCAGTTCATTAGAACAACCAACAGGACAAAAACAACCTTATCCCATACCTGGGGCAACTTACTCCTATTTTTGTCTTGCAATTTGTCAAGAACAATCAACAAGACAAAAAGGGGAAAATGTAGATGCCAAAATCGTGTCTACTCCTTGGTCAACTCCCCCTTGGTCTCCTTGGTCCACTTTTAACACATTCCTAACCCACACACTTATTAATTTAAAATAAATTAACTATTTTAAATTAGTAACACCCCCTTTGACACATCACCCATGACACCTCACTCCACCTTGGATACCTCCCCTTGGATGCCTCCCATCACCCTATGACCAATTTATGACCTATTTCAACCCTTCCACTAACCTCTCACGCTCATTTAATCTGCCTTCGATCGTTTATCAACGACAATTAACCCTGGCAGTTGGAAGAACGGGCAGAAAGCTAATTTTAGCCTTTTTCTCATCTTCTAGCCACCGACGTTGATTACCATCCAGCCAACGTTGGTCACTTAAAATAACTTGAAGGTGAATTCTCTTCCCTTGGGATGCTAAAATCACAGCACTGGATGCTGAATCACAGACCCAGAATTTGACCTCTCTTCCTCTCTCAGCTCTCAAACTTGGACATCAATAGGAACTCTCTGAAATCAATCATCAGACTTCAACCAACGCTCTTCTGGCTATAGACACAATAGGGACAAGTGTCTCAAACACCTTTGGCTCTGCACCAAGCAAGAGGTAAGTATTCTTCCGCCCTTTTTATCATTTCAGTAATTTAGAATGTATTAGCAATTAGCTTATTTTCATTACTTTTAAGTATTATCAACCAGACCAGACCTCACTTTCTTCTCAGAGAGGCTGAAAAGCCTTCTTCATACCCTTACCCATTTTCTGACAACCTGTCTCTCTACCTTGTCCCTCCTAGGACCTTATCAGTCTCCTTGCAACCCTACACAGACCCTTTTACCTCTCAGACCATTCTGTCGACCACAGACTCAACTTGACACTCATCCAAAGCCCCATTGCCCTGACCGACATCGGCCTCCAGGCCCATTACCCCTACCGACGTCGGTAGCTAACCGACGTTGGCAACATTTATCAACCAATGACAACAGACTAACCAGCGTCGGTGACTGTGGAAAACAGATTGCAAGGAATCAGGTATGCATTATCTATTTCTATTTCTTTAAGTCTTTCATTATTTCTCTTTATCTGACATTATTTTTATCAACTAGTGGACTGTCATCCCACAAGGAAGTCTTTGCACTTTTGGGACCGAGCTTTTACTTGGTAGTCCACCTTACATCCATCTAACAATCTCTGTGTTGGAGTCTCTTTCTTCTATAGGTGTCATCCTCCACAACCAAAGAGGAGTCCCTACAACATCTGGATAATGGTGCACAAACTTCATCTGGGTACGTACAAACCCCTGACCATTTTATCTTAGTTTCTTTCATCCTTTGAATGTGGAAAAGCAAAAACAGTTAGAAACACTAAGATTATGGCTTTGAATTGTAGAGATCAACACTACATCAAATGACAAGACACACATATTAATAACTTTACTACCTACAGGTTAATAATCCACACAAAATGTAAATGAGTTAACCAAATTGGAACAAATAAAAATAATAGATAAGTACTACACACATTTCTTGACTACTTGGGTGAGTGGGCCCTTGCTCACCCTTGGATCACGAATAAAATAACTCAGTACTTCTTCAATTTAGTCAACTTCATTGATTCATGGAAATAAAAATTACATATTCAAAATATTTTTTTCTATCATAAATTTTACTTTTATTATTCCAAAATATATTTCTCTGATTAGATAGGGTTCTATCTTTTTTTTATTTGGTAATCTAACAACTTTCTAGATATCTGATAACCACTAATTATTCTAACAAGATTGTATTTGCTAAGATCAACTTAACTACCAAAACAGATATGCATTATAACAAAAGATCAACATGTTTTTTAGGAAAAGTCTTTGGAATTGTAACTACATGTCAAATTTTGTTATTGATACTTAATTTACCTTAGATTTATAAGATCTTATTTAAAAATACAAACCTAGATCTAGATAAAATCTTAAATGGAAAGTCTATATATATATATATACTCTGAGGTAGCTCAAAATTCCCTTGAAAATATTCCCAATAGAATATGTATCAATTCTATCAAAATCCATAGCATCACCTATTGAAATTTGTAGCACCTACTAATGGAATTTGTAGAAACTAACAAAGTTTATAGCAAGGACTGGTGAAGTGCATAGCTCTACCAAAATACCAGATCTTCTACCAAAATATTATTCTAAGGCTACGGGATCATACCAAGACTTAATATCATTTATTTTATCTTGTTATATTAATTACATACATAAAAGTGGAAGTTTAAAACATGTAAAGAGTTAGAATAGAATGTCAAGAATAGGAACTCAGACTCACATATACTAAGTAAGATAAAATTACATATCTTCTACTTTAAACTAGTTATAAGTCCTAAAGATACATGCAATGAAAAATCACTAATGGTAGTTTAGTAAGTGTAAAGGAGACAATATATGGTTATAATAAGTTATACATTGGGCTCATCAACAAACATCTTCTTTCATTCAATCTAGAGCTTGACTTGACAAGGCTAGTGAAGGCTTTAAGGGCTACAAATATCTTCTTGAGTTTCCATGAGACAATCATAAATTTAAACTTTTAGATCACTTGGATAAGTTCCATATAGCTTGAATTAACTGGACCAATGCATATCTATCTTAAATTTGTCTTAGAAGACCAAATTCCTCAAAATTACCCTTTTGTTACTAGTAGGCCTAGTAAGGCCTAATGGATATTTAATGAAGCATTTCATAAAAAATTGAACCAAGTCTTGGTTATTGGATATAATAACACAAATTACACTTAATATAATTCAAAACAATTTAATTTTGACCTTGAAATGATTTTCAACTCATAATTCCTTAAAAATTGTCTTAAGAGACTAAGAGGCCTAGAAGGCCTAAAAGGAAGATTTAAAAGAAACTTGATCTAAACTCACCTCTTTTAATCTTTTTTGAATGAATCAAACTTAAATCTCAATTTTTTAGGCACTAATAGGTCTTTAACCCAATGGCTAAAACTAGGCTTTTGGCCTAATATTAGACTCTATTTCACTTGTTTCTCATTCCACATTTACCCAATTGAGCTGAAACTTTTCCAAAATATATTTATCATGGAAATATAATATATTTCAAACTTTAAATAATATTATGGTTAAAAATCATTTTATGGTGGTAACCCTAAATCAAGGTTTTGAAGTAGAAAGGCTAAGAGCAATAATAATTTCTCTCAGAGCATTTTATAGGGTTTCAAGACCCAAAATTTAGTTTGGAGGTCTGTGCCAAAACCCTTCAAATTCCCCAAGTCCAAAATCTAAAATTTAAACCTTATTAATGTAAGAAAAACAAAAAACTTAGACTGTATTTTATGCAAAATGGGGGTTTAGGGGGGTTTAGAGGCAAATTGAGCCTATCTCCTTCCAAGAACATAAAAGACACTTGAAACTTAATTGAAACAAATATTTAAGTATTAAAAATACACTATTTAATGATAAAATGCCACTTCATACCATTCAAGAAGAAAATCAGAAAATATAGTCTTGTTAGTTTACCCAAAAACACAATCCTCCTTCAATATTATTCTCCAACCTCCTCAATCACCATTTCAAGGAATTTTTCCTTTGAATTTGTCCTCATTAATAAATATTTTTAGTCTCCTTTCTTCTTGGTTCGACCTCATCTCATCCTAATAGTATACTTTTCTTAGACTTTTCCTCCAAATGTTCCTCAAGGCTTATCAACTTGCCTATTTTGCTCCTCCTACATTAGGATTCCTTCTATAGGATGATGAGGTGGATTTTTACATTTAAATAGGTAAAAAAAAATGTTTAAAATATAGTAAATGGTCTCTTATAACCTTTATATGAGGTTAGTGCCCTTTAGAATTAGTGATTCATTGATTGGGACCTTGGAGGATAACAAGTAGTAGTTGATGCAAATGTAGATAATAAGTAGGAGTTGATGGAGATGTAGATAACAAGTAGTGATTCATTGATTTTTACAATGTAGGAGTTGATGTAGACGTAGATAAAAAGTAGTTTTGAATCAAACCTCCTTTAAGGGTCCTACTAAAGGATTAATAGAACAAGAATTATCCATTAAGAATGTGATAAGATTAATTAGGTGACATGAACAAGTAAAAATGTGATTAAGTAGGAGTATGGTCCTAGACATCATCACATAAGGATTAATGTTTAGATGATTGATATCAATTTATCAAGGTTCATGCCCTTAAGAATGGTCACAAGCCCTTTACAACATAATTTGAATTTTCATAGTATTTTGGAGGGAAACTATTTACAATGATAAAATGACATTTTCTAAGATAAATGAAGGATTCCAAGGCTTCATATTGATCATTTAAACCCCCATAGACCTCCTAAAAACTATTATCAAGTAAAACTTATAATATTTACATCTCTTAAATTGATCACAAGTCCAAATTGATATGTAATGAAATGTAAATAAAATAAGTAAATAGTAAATATCACATGTAAATGTAAAATATACATAATGATGAAGCACCTAGCTTAGATCAAAATGTGTATTTTCTTAAAGCCTAATATGAATTAATAATGATCACTAACCAATAATATATGCAAACATTAAATGATCAAAATATAAAATATGCATAGGTAAAGGAAGCTTATTTGTTGAATAGTATATATGCATATATGCAAAGTTCTATGTCAAAATTCAATATAAAAAAATTACATATATCTAGAAAAAAATGTAGACCATAACATGTACATATACAAAATGTTCCATATAGGCATACAATGTGGGCCATGTAGTCATACAAAATTGGTTGTGTCTATAACTAGAACCTTAGCACAATAACTAGCTCTCCTACTCCTCATTGCCTCTAAATAAATTGTGTTTTATTTCCATAGATGTAGAGCCAGGGGTGTGTATGCCTGAATACAAGGAGAGGCTCTCCTCTTAGCATGTGAGTCATCAAATATTTGATCCATAACCTCTAAAAATTGTTGTGTATGTACAACATATGTAATATAAAATTTAATGCATTAAAATTATATATTAAAAATGATAAAATTTTCAAGAACAAAATTTTGAAAAATGATTCTAGACTCACCATATTCCATCTAAATGGTTGTCTCTGGTTGTGAGACCACATATACACTTGTGATGGAGAATCCTATGGAGCATACATATATCATTAGATCTATATGTGCATAAATTTATGTAAATGTGGCATAGAATATCATTGCCTGAAGCTAAAAAATAATTTATTGTGTGTTCTCACCAGTTTTCATCCCTGAATCATGACCTACTATAGAGATAGTGGATCTTTAGATGTAACCCCAACATCATACAAAGCTTCTTTCTTTCATAAGGGGTGCTCATAACATCCCTCATCATTTATAAAACCAATAAATGAATAATGTGTGAATCCAATGAGCATGATAAAAACATATGTGACTATAATATATATCTTAAAACATAGTTTTTTTTTCAAGGGAGAATAAATATACATGAATAAATATGTAATTTGAAAGTTTCCAAACATAAGTATATGGTACACTAGTGCCAATTATGGCTTGTATAATAGATTCAAATCTTTTTGAGCTACCTAAAATATCTCTAAGCATCTATACAAATAATAAATAAAAAGTTTAGTTAAATAAATTAGTCAATTAAGTAAACACATACTAGAAAATAAACATAATAGTATTTTAAAAACATAAACAAACTATAATTAAAATTAAACATGTGTATAAAATATAAATGATGAAGTAGTTGACTCCTTCATAATAGGCTAACGTGCCTTGATAGGAATTGGTGAAAGTAATATAACCGACATAGTGTCTAGCATGCTACTATCATGCATTGTTGAAACGTCCACAAGTGACATATGATCTGACATGCTAGTCTCCTGAGGTCCTAAAATAACTACAAAATTAATACACTCGGTGTCCTAGTGTCTTGAAGTACTGAAGGAATTGTAGATGGAATATAATGAGAAGTATAGGTGTTTTGAGATGTTAAATCAACTATATATGACATAAACTACTGGGTACTAATAAACTACACAAAGGCAGTTCTAGTCTACACACATGTAGTCTGTGTATGTTGCACCTGAATAGGAGGTCCCATACATTTCCTCCCACATGATGTGAAATGATGCATATGAACTGTATCATGAGTAGGAGGAGGGACACTAGCACCAATACCACTAAAACCACTAGAGCCACTACCACTACCACTAATACCAACATCACTAGTGCCACTACCACTAGCACTAATACCACTACTAGATGTCTCACCACCTGTAGGCTGAGAAAAAGTCTTAAATGCATGCACACCATGGTCAATCATAACTTGTGTCAGACTTGTAATTGCCTCAAGGGTATCCATCTATATGGTACGATGTAAAATTATAGGGATGGAAACATGTGTTATAATCCTTTTATTTCTTAGAACTCAATTAAGATGGTTTCGATCTCACCTAGCACCAGGTCTATCAAATGAAGACCCACTTCCCCTATCTTGGGAGTCTTTCATGTCAAAATAATTTGGAATTTATAGTAGCGTAAACTCAAAATAGAATTTTCTCAAAAGTATAATGGAACCTCTTTATTGTTGCATATAGGCTCATCAAACACCATCCACCACCTATCCCAAAAGTTATTTTTTATCCCCTCATAAACACACGAATCAATACTAATATGTTTGCAATTTGTTAGTGGTGGTTGGTTGGATCCAGGATTTTTAAAAAAAAACACACACATCTTTTATTATATTTTTTTCTTAACATCATATGATAATTTTTAGAATAAAATTATTTTAGGACCTCTCTTTGATGCAACATTGCATCAAGTTACAAAGTTACATTTTCCACTTCATTAAAAATAGTCTCTAGTGTATTGGCAAGTGAATTGCATGAAATATTAGGTGAGGAGTAACATAAACCATTGATAATTATTTGTAATTATTGATGTTTTTCATTGTATTCTTTATGCAATTCAACTTCTTCTTGTGCAAAATCAAATTGTTCAAGGTGCTGTTCTACATTTTTTTCACACAATGGGTTCATCATTCAATTATGTATCTAGAATTATATAAATACAAGTTTTTTAGGTAGTGAAAGAGAATATAATGCAAATCTTATTTCAAAACCATACATGCATACATAAATATAAATACGAATGGAAAAAATTAAATTTAAAAATAAAAATACTTAAGATAACAACTAAAATGCTAAATTTTGTTGGTGGGATGCAAATCTGAAGAAGCACGTGGTTTATGAGAAAATGGAGAGAAGGGAAATACAAAAAACTCCTCCAATCCTAAAAAAATAATTATGGGTTTTAGAAAATATAGTCTTGAAGGGGCAAAAAAAGAAGGGTGTATGCGAGAAATACAAAAAACTCCTCCAAGCTTGCAAAAAGTGTCGTGGGTTTTAGAAAATATAGTCTTGAATGGGAAAAAAATAAGGGTGTAAACCCTTGAATATTTTCAAATGGCGTACACCCTTTACAAAAAAAAAATTACAAAGTTGGGGTATGTCACCTTTTTTGTCCCCCAACTTTGTGCATCGACCCAAATGGTATATCATTAAGCATGTAGGATGGAAAAGGTCATTCAAAATCTTGGAAAGTACAATATAATTGGCCAATACTAAATGTGTGCATGTCATCTCCATATTTCCAAAGACCGATACTTGAGTAAAGTGTAGATTGGATAATTGTCATTTACACTATTAATTTAAGTATCACTATCCTAATTTGTCTTAATACCTCCACCCACATCATATGTATGAATTATTCTCATGGGGATGGATTTTAGGTGCTATTATTTTTGGTTGCAATATATTGAAGTGTGGAATAACAATTTCTATAGGTTTTTCATTTACAAAACTAAAAAGAGACATTGTCTTTGGGATAAGTATAAATGTAAGCCTCTTGTACAAATTTTAAACATCTATGTCATTTATAGGGAATTGAATTTTTTACATGGATCCATGGTCTATCAAGTAATATATTATAGCTTACATCATTATATAGTACTTGATATAGATAGCTAAAGTTTTAAGCCCATTAGTTATGTTCAATGTAATAGATCCTTCTATGGATCTTCTTGGTTGGATACTAAATAATTTTATGACCATTTTTGAAGATGTAAGATTACTATGATCACGTTCAAGTCCTTCACTACAAATGTTTAACCTCAAACAATTATCTATGAGAATCCTCTTGATTTCATTATGATTCATAATAACTTGAATGTACAAGAGTGAGTCTTGGTCAATGATCTTCATAAAGGGTAAGTCTTTGGATTCAAAAGAAATAAGGCTCTCAATATCTTGTAAATTTTTTAAAATAGAAGTAAAATAATTTGGTTCAGTATCATGTGAAAAGTTAGTATCACACAAGGCCTCATAGATTATATCTTTAAAAATACTTGACCTTTTGAGTAACTCTAGGATAGAAATTTTGACATGAGTACTATAAATTTGATCCATAATATCATAATTCTTAGGTACTTAGATCCTAATTATAAGTGAAGTAGGAGGAATATTAGAAGCTTGATGAGGGATGTTTTGGGTAACCGTACCTTGGGCTTGAAAGGAATAAAGGGGGATAAAATCATTGTGTTTTTTACCCTACTGATTTGTTGTAACATCTACATTCTATAAAATCATCATAAATTAGAGGTATAATGGCTATCACTATAAGAAGGGACATCAAGTTATCAATGACAAGGGTAAAAAAACATAAAGCATCATTATTGCATGTAACCCTATCATTTTTTAGTTCACAAAGTAGTACTCTATGATAAATGATAGGAATAAAACATGGAAACATTGATAAGCATTTGCATAAAAACCATATCATCACTCCCAAGAGCATGTAAAAGATATAAACACCTCATATCATTCTAGAAATAAATTTCATATATAAATTTGATCTACCCATAATAAAAATGAATAAACATAAGCCTAAACATAGGCTACCAAGGGGAAGTGGCCCAAATCTTAGTAGAGATAACATAGTCCAAACAAATGGAATCTTATTGATAAAACACAAAGAAAGAGAGGGTTTGGATAAAAACTTGAAATAATCATAAATTAGAAAAATTAGAGAGCTTGGACATTGGGAAGAGAGGGTTGTGAAATCTTATGTTGGATGATCGCTATGATTAGGTTCACTAAAATGTTTTAACTATTTTTGGTTTAGTGTTAAGTACACTATGCACAAAAAGCTAAAACAAAGGCATAGTGAGATCTAAGATAATGCAATAATAAACAATATTAGATTTGAACTATGCCTAAAATAGTAATTAAAAGTACCAATAAATGATTGAATAAGCAACAACAATAAAAAAAAATGGAAAGAGAGATAAATAAGATTGAAACAAACACACTTGATGATTTTGACTAGATTATAGAATTGGAAACAAGCCTCTAAGATTAGCACAAAATAAAATTTGGGAATTTATCATGATCTACAGAATGTTAGAATCAGTCAAGTGTTGATTATGTCTGCTAACTATTTCATGTGATACCAATTCTGTCCTTTATAGGTTTACAAGATCTGTAACTTTCTAGATCACTTCATATAAAGGTAGATATGTAGGATCCTAGCTTTGTTTCATAGAAGTTCTGGGTATATTTTTTTTATTTTTTATTTTCTCCTTTGACTTTGACGTAGTTACCATTCATGTCTCAAGAGGAATAAAATTATGAGAATCAGTTGGGCCAGGTAACAACTTGAAGAGTTATAGCTACATATGTCACATGCATGAAATTAGGGCTTCATGTAGTTATAGTATTTTTTAGCATAATCCCAATATAAATGAGAGATAAGGCTTTACCTTCTCTCCTCTAAAAATCAAATGTTACTACATGAACTTAACTTTAAACCTTCTTTTTGTACAAGTATACAAAATATAAATCTTTTGAATATATTGAAGTTTTGAAGAGCATAAGTGAAAGCTTGGCAATGCCCCTAAGACTTTTAGAATGTCTTATTGTTTGATTAATTTTTATTCAAATGCTTTAGGATACTTTAGACATATAAAATTCTTAATTTTGAACTAACATATTGGTACACAAGCCAACAAAATAAAAGCGGCAAAACAAAAAATCATGGATCCACACATCGAAAAGATGAGGGAGATGGGTAAAGGGTCCACACAAAAAAAATGAACAAATTGGCAAGGTGTTAATGTGTCCATTATAAAATCAAAAGTGTCAAATCTAACCCAATTGCATAAAAGAAAAGAGGAGTAGAAGAGGCCCCAGACATAGAACAAACATAGAGAATATAGAAAATAAAAGAAATAGAATAACACGAGACCACACAAAAAAGAATGAAAGGTTAAAACACATGAAAACATATGAATAAGATCTAACTTTTTATCAATAACACAAGACCACACAAAAAAGAATGAAAGGTAAAAACACACAAAAACATATGAATAAGATCCAATTTTTTATAAATAATCCATATCCACAAATCAAACTAAAAATATTACGACAATAAATTTTATACCAAAACTAAATGTCCACAATTCTATTATATATATATATATATATATATATATATATATATATATATATACACATATACATATACATACATATACATATACACATACACATATACATATACATATACATTTTCACAATCATCTTACATGAACATGTAATGTTGCCCTTTTTAAAGATTAATTTAAAAATAATTTAAAATTAATTTATTTAATGTACGAACAAATTAAAAACTATTTAAAATTGATTTTTTAATTATTAACAAAGGTAAACTAACCTAACATATTTCCCTAGTATAGACTTTGCGCACATGACACTTTATTTCATTGATTAAATAATACACTATTCTCATCCAATCGGAAAACGGAAAAAAAAATAAAAATAAAAATAAAAATCCTCCTATTTCTCAAGCCTTTAGTTTGATCCATGAAAAATTCATCGAAGTCAAGGGTGGCAGTATGAACATTCTTCAGTTTTTAGGCGTAAAATACGACTGAAATTTATGAAAGACAGACACAAAATCTTTATGGATCTTCAAAAATTTATGAAAAATTATAGTTTATAGTAAAAATATTTTAATTTATTAATGTTCTTCCTTTAAAAATGAATCGTATTAGATTTTAAAAAGACAATATTGACTTTATGACGCCATTTAAAAAAAATTATTTGATAGGGAGGGTCCACCATTAAATTTAATTTTTAAAGGAAGGTCAACAATTATTTTTAATAAAACATGTGAGGGTTTTAGGGTTGACTGGACTTCCACTATGTCCATTAGAAATATGAATATATTATTAAAATTTAATAATAATCTTAATAAGGTAATAGGATTTTAAGAAAAAAATATTTTAAATAAGAATATGTGAAAAAAAAAGAGAAAATAATTGAATATTTTTAATGTATTTAATTTTTTGATGTTTTTTCTTTTAAAAATGAATTATCTTGAATTTTGAAGGGTAACTTTTCACTGTATGGTTGTCATAAAAAAATTATTTGATGGGTAGGGTTGATTTTAAAATTTAATCTATGAAAGGACATCAACAATCATTTTTTACCTAAAATTATACAGTTATAGGGTTGACTGGTGATTTGTGCATAGTCATGTAGTTGGGTACACTCCTACTTTACACACGTGTGTAGCTTATACACAACTCAGCATGAAGTCCTTTGTGTTGCATCACTTGCATGCACATACAAGTCTCGTGACACTTCAACACAAAGCCCTTTTCACCTCAAAGAACACTTTTGCACCACCACATTATCGTACAACACTTCACTTCTACACTGTAAAGCTTCTTGTACCTCACAACACCCATGCAACATTGTGCATAATGTGTCAACACATTGTATCCATGTGATTAGCTAGGTGACACTTCTCAATCCTTAACTTGTTTGGGAATCTCTTCGAGTAATAGTCCAACTAAGAAATTTAACTATCACACACCTATAGGTAGTTCGATTGTCACGTGAAAGGAACATGAAATGAATTTTTAACTATTCGATTTTTTGTAACTGTCAGTAGTTATAATTGCCTCTTGTATTATGTGAATGTATATGTAACATATGCACCTAACCAAGGGTTGAATCCATACACAATCATAGTGATAGATAACATGCCCTAGAACTTAGAAGTATCTAATCTTTCTCATACACATTGTTTTCAGACCTTTAGTTTTATAAAAATAAGAGGAAGTGTTTTCCCATTTTAATTACAAGGGCCTACTCTCTTAGCCTTGCATCAAGAATTTTGCATCTATGTAATTATCCCTATTCACTTATATTGAATAAAAGTTACATTTATTGCACTTATCAAACTTGAATCTACTTATTTGAATGTGTATTGGTTCACTTTCCACAAGTTGACATAGTGCACACTCTCTATAACTTTACACCTATCTTTAAGCACATGGTTTTCCCCTGTGCACAAGGTCTTGGGCCCCTTAGCAAAGATCATTGGTATTATGGAATAACTCTCTTTTATACATGTAAACATGTGAGCTCAACAAGAGAAGGAAGGATTTCTAGTATGTTATGTTTCATCATATCTAGGAAGAATGTTATAGAAAAAGTAAGATGGATGATGCCCTGAAACAATCTGAGGCAACCTCATAAATTTAATATCTCAATATGGATGCCCTGGAAGCATAGTGCACCAAACATTTTATCCAATTTTGTAAGTTGATGCAATTCAACCCAATGTCCATGAGTCCCTTTTCATAACAGTCTCAACAACATTTTCAGCAACAAACCTCCTTCAAAGTGCAATTCAATCTTGACATTCCCATGTTCGAAGGAAAAATCAATGCCATAACAATGGATGTCTAGATTCGACATCTCAAGGCATATTTCTTGGTTAATTGAATCACTGATGCTAAGAAGATCACCTTTGCCATGTTGAAAATGTCCATTATAGTAGTTCACAAATGGAAGATCTTTAGTGTGTAGTGTGCACAAGACTGCATACCATTTGAGTCTTGGAAAAAAATTGTTTATGCGCTAAAGGAGGAGTATTATCGTCTACATCACATTGAGGATGAATACATCAAAGTTACAATAATTATGATAGTGCAAGGAGTAGTTGATGGAAGACTACACCAACACATTCCATGAATATAAAATGCACTTTTGTGATAACTTGATTGAAAAATATAAGGTATTGAAGTAAATTAATGAAATTTCACCTTATATCTATGTGAATATGAAGTTATTGAATTTTGATGCTCTAAGGAAAGCTTATCACAACGCTACCAAGATCAAAGCTAAGGCAAAGATAAAGCAACTTCTCACCTCTTCATCCAACATTGTGCACAAGAACCATCCCATGCACAATTATCCATCTCAACCTCAAGCATACAATTTTATTTGCAAAGGAGAGCAACCTAAAAAGGTTGTACAAAATGTAAAGGCTCTTGTGCCTTTTAATTAAGATAAAGGTGAGAAGAAGTATGGTGACAAGTGGTGGCATTGGCATTGCTCGCACACCCACGATGACTCCAAATGACACATGTAACAATCCTTACTTGCACAATCTACATTAGGTCCCATGCAAACATATGACACTGATATAGATGCCACTTGTCTAGGTACTAATGCCACTACAATGGACACCCGCGAGGAGTGCAAACAATTTTTTCACACCAAGTTTTGGGTGAAGGATCAGCTGCTTCATGTCATCATTAACAGTGGAATGTAGACAAACATCATTGTGTAATACATAGCCCATTGCCTTGACATTTTCATTTTTATGCATCCTAAGCCATACTCCATGAGGTGGCTTCAAAAAAAAGGAGGGATATACATGTTCGATGAAAATGCATCCTCTCATACAAAGTCAAGCCTATGGAGGACACTATCATTTGTTACATCACACCTATAAAATTTTGTGACATCTTAATGGGGATACCATATTTGTATGATTGAGATGGAATATCTCAATCCAAACCACATCAATGGGTTGTATGTAAAAAATATCACTTATTCAACCTCTTGGATTTGACTCCAATGACCAAATTTATCTTGATATTTTTCGATCAATGTCGTAAACTCATCTTGTACACACACTTATGCATAGAGCCCATTTTGCCTCACAAAACACTTGTGCACCATTGCATTGTCGTGCAACACTTCACTTCTATGCAAAGCCTCTTGCACCTCACAACACATGTGCAACATCTTGCGCATCCCATGTAGAACATGCTAGCATGTCATATCCACATGGCTAGCCAGGGGCCACTTCTAAGTTTTATGACATGTGAGGGAATCTCTTTGAGTAATCATCCAACTGTGCAATTCAACCTGGAAAAAGTTTAATCATTACATGAAAGAAAGATGAAATTACTTTGTAACTATTCTCTTTGTAAACATTGGTAGAACTGTAACTTCCTCTTGTATTTTATGTATAAATATGTAGCATATACACCTGACCAAGGCCCTACATCATATGTAATCATAATGATAGATAGCATGCCCTAAGTATCTAATAATTCTTATATGCATTGTACTCAAACCTTTAGTCTTAGATAAATTAGAAAAAATGTTTTTCCTTTTTAATCATAGAAACCTACTTTCCTAGCTTTACTGCAAACATTTTACATCTTTATATTTCTCTTTATTCTTTTATATTATTTAGATATTGTATTTATTACACGTGTCAGAATTATTCTTATTTAAATATGTGTTGGTTTACCTTCCACAAATTAATAAAGTGTGCACTCTCTATAACTACATGTACATATCTATAAACACAAAGTTATCCTTGCACGCAAAGCCTTGGACCCATAATGAAATTCAATTGAACTCTCATTATATGTATTAAAAATATCAATATGAATATGTAGTAATGTAAAAGATATATACATTTTAAATGAAATTATGCAAAAAATTAAAAAAAATCAACGTCGGTGAAAAACGATCAATGTGTTTTATTCATGTCAGTCGGTCAGACAACCAATCAATACAACCCTAGATTATATGTGCCCAAATTCCAACTCATTTATTAGTCCACAACACAATATAGATTTCTTATTAACAAATTGCACTAAACAATAAGCATGTCTCATTTTTTCTTTTATAAATGCCATTTTAAATTTCAAACAATAAAAATATTTCATCAAAAACAATTTCAACTTGACACAGACAATTTTTTAAAGCAGCCACCCTCTTTTTCATGATTTGTGACAGCTTTTGACAAAGCTGATCTCCTTACACAAACGTAAAAACACAACCAGTTAAACATTTTATTGTAAAGGATCTCTCTACTGATCTCAGAAAGTTTATGAAATGAATTTATTTTAAATATTTATGAATCAAGTGACTTAGTTTATTGATGGAGTGGTTCGGGTCACCAAAAAATTATCTGAAACTATTTTTTGTTGATATAAATGCTGACACTAGAAAGAATGAGGCAGGTTTAGAGGCTGGATTTTGAACCCAGATCTCAAAAAAAAAGTTGATTGAAATAAATTCTTGTCGAATGTAAAGATCAATATTAAAAAAGAATGAAGCATACTTAGAGTTTGGAGATTGAATCAAACGAATTTGATAGAATAGATACTTTCAATCACTTTAAAGAGTTTTATTAGAATAAATTTTTGTTGAGTGTAAAAACTAACTTTAAAAAGAATCAAACACAATTAAAATCTGGAGATTAAACCAAAAAAATTTAGTAGAATAAATACCTTCAGTCACTGCAAAGAATCCATTGAAATGAATTTTTGTTGAATATAAAAGCTAAGGTTAAAAAAAATGAGGCATAATTACAATCTAAACATTAATTTGATGGTGATATTATTCAATATACCCTTCAAATCTCTAAATATAATATTAAGAATATATATAGAGTGACAATTTAAAAATGAATCACAAAATGTGATTAAAAAAAATAATCTACAAATCATTTACACAATTTTATCCACAAACAATTCACTCTACACCATACTATAAAAATACTCATATATTTTAATTCTTTACCCATATCCTGATCATAATCTCAAAATTCCATATTGACATGGAGCTCCACAGACCGATTAGCTGGAGACAAGGAAAGGACAACCAACGAAAAATAACTGGTTTTAGCATTTAACCCTAGGATGCGTCAGATAAGTGAAAGAAAAATAAAAAATCTTTAGTTAAAACTACAACAAAAAGTTTGCTAAATATAAATAAATTTTTCTATGTACCAAACCCTGGTTTCCCGGTATCTTTGTTAAATTTTTTTTGTTAAAGCTGCACAAGGCAAACATGCCAGGCTTTATACAGCAGGATGTTTGTTACAAGACATTTACGGAAATTTCATAGATATTGGGTGATCAACATTTGCATAAAACCCCAAAAAGTAAACAACGGCCAAACGGAAAACATTGATGCATGTCTGTTTTATTTCTTACAAAATTTCAAATCTTTATAGAAAAAAGGGACTGAGATCATTCCTTAAAGAACAAGAGCGAATAAACAAAGATCTTTAATTTGCAAGAAAACAAAGATCTAAAAAAAAAAGTATACATTGAAACCTCTGTAAAGTCAAAATTTACAGTAAATGGATCTGCAATCCATTAAAAGAAGAAAGCTCATCGTTTATATACAAATCATGGCTAACTAAATTAGTACAAAAGAAACTCCATGAAGTCGCCTAAGCTTAGATTTTGAGCCACAGGATCGTCGTTGTTGAGAAGAAAGATTATGTGCTCGAAAAGCACAACATTGCAGGGGATCTTAAGGCCGCCTTTCTGCTCGTAACCATATTCCTGCGCAGACTTTTGCAGAAGCTCGGCAAAAATCGGATGGTTGAGAAACCGCGCGTTGATGACAAATCTGGTGAGATCCTTTCCCACATACACAGGCAAAAATCCTTTCGGCACTTCTACAGAAAACCCTCGGCCTCTTCTACTCTTTTTGTTGCTGCAACTTTTCTGCTTTTCGTTGTCCGCCAGCAAGGGGCTGTGCAATTGCACAGATCTGCAACGAGGATTCGCCACTCTCTGCAGCTTTCGAATTAACTGACGCATTGTGACAAAAATACAGCACCGGGGTTCTAAAAATGGAGGAGCACGGCTATTTTTCAGTAGAAATTTTAAAGAGGCGCCACGGATATACGAAAAATAAAAACCCTAGGGGCTCGAACCCGTGACTAACAGTTCAGATAAAACAGAGAGAAAAAATAATACGTAGCAGGATCGATGGGCTTTAACAAAAAGGAATAATTGCCCCACGCAAAGATAAAGAGGTAAGGGGTCTGCACATTGCAGGGCAGCATTACTTAAATTATAACATGTTTAGGTGGGATGCGAAGGTACAATTCTTTAATATATTAAGACCGTGGGCCCAGTGGCAGCTGGGGGCGATGGAAAAACTGGGAATATGCTTGTTACGGGTCCGTGTGCGGAATAGGAATAGAACAAAGCAAGTACAGGGCGGTACAACAACAACACAGCTAGAGGAATCAAGACGCTGACGTGACGTTTACGGTTGAAAAGAGAGGAGAACGTGAAAACTGGCCTACTTCGGTTTTCCCCTTCCGTATTTTCTATAGTACGGCTTCCGTACCAATTTGTCGCACACTTTCCAGAGTCTTCTCACGTTCGGCTATTTCAAAGAAGGGGGCGCGGGGGACTTCGTTTAACTTTACCTGATCTAATCTAGAGGGCTCTAACGAGAAATTATGATTTTAGAATATTATATAGTGTTTAAAATTTTAAAAAATTATTACATTTTTTTTTAAAAATTAAAGTAATCTTTTCTAACAGATTTAATATTTAAAATCAGATTATTATTTTTTAAAAATATTATGTCTCTATTTTTAGTACGCTATCTTGAAATATCAATAGTAATTTTTAATATGTAAAATTAAAAATAGAGATATAATTAAAGATTTTATATTTTCAATTAAAAATTAAAATTTTTATATTTTCAAATTAATTATATATTGGAAATAATTGTATTTTAATTTATTTATTTTTCGGATTGATTTTAGTTTTTGATTGGAACTATAAGTGATTTATTAAACTAATATCAATAGCGATCATTTGAATATTTTGAAAGCACATTCAAACGATCATATCCGGTCTATAATGTTATGTGAAATTTAAACTTGGGTGGGGTTAAGTACAACCAAACTACTTCACCAATCCTTCTATATCTCATTGACAATTAAATTTCTATTAATTACTCGATATATTTAAATATTTTTGAAATAACGTATTTCGTTTGAAACCACTGCAAAATGAAGACAATATTTCTAAATTTTTTAATTCATATTTTTTTCCCAGTGCTTATGGGACCCTAGTGCAGGTTGTGTATACTCGGTGGAAAGTGGCATGTCCTTTCCGTGTATGCGTGGGAATGAGTTTAGAGTGTAGGCTCTGGGCCCCAATGAGGTGCCTCGAATTTCATCGCGACTTAGGAAGATCAGCTTACAAAATTCATAATCATTAGAATATGTGGAGTCAATATTCAAAATGCCGTGATTTATGGACAACAATGTTTGGTGGTCAAAAAGAGGAAGTAAGGCCCTTCTCACCTCTAGACGTACATTTGACTTGTGAGGTTAACCATTAGAATGAATGAATATATATATATATATATATATATATATATATTCATTCTAATGGTTAACCTCACAAGTCAAATGTACGTCTAGAGGTGAGAAGGGAAAGGCCAAACATTATATATATGTATAGTTAGTGTGTATATGTGTATGATGTTTAAAGGTTTGTGGGAACAATTTTTTTACGATTAATGGATCTTGTGGTTAGTAGGAGGAATCACTACTAATTTTTGGAGAGGCAATCAGGTTCATATAAATTGATATGTCAGGGTAATTTGAATAGCAAGAATCGGCTTTTAAATTTATATGGGAGGAACTTAAAATCTTTAACTAACTATACTCCTTGTATGGGATGATGACCGTATGATATTATTCTCTCATCTAAATGATAGTTTACAAAGTGCGACTTGAAATGTTGATTTATTTATTTTTAAATAATTTTAACTATAAATCTTCATTTTACTTTATAGAATTTGAAAATACTAATAATATCTCTCGCTTATACATTCATTTTTTGATAGATCGTATTAAATACATACAAGGACTTTTAAAAATTATAATAAATATATAAATTATTTTTAATATTTCTTTCCTCTAACATAAATTATATTAGATATTTTATTCTTTCATAGTTCATATAAAATGATATTATAATTTTTAGAATAACTATATTTTTTTGTTTTTTGCTCGACATTTCAAATCATTGTCCGTGATCTTCCATCAAGAAAATTGAATCCAATTCACCTCATAAAAGATTGTGGATGGTGATCCAAATTATCAAGTAAAAAACACATGAGCACAGTTATTCCAAAAACTATAATATCATAAACTATACTGACATTTTTTTTTAAAAAATGATTGAGAAGCGCCTATATATTAATATAAAACAAGATATGGTACAATGTTAATTATACAAAAAATGGGTGAAAAAAGTCACACCCCACGAGCAAGTCCACGTCGAGGGTTAAGAGAAACCCCTCTGAAAAAGTCATAAAAAGTGGTCACAAAGTGACCACACCATAAAAAACTTCATCACATCACATACCACCAAAGTAGAGGAACCAAAGTACAAATATCATTAATGAGAACACTTATGCAACAACAATAAACATGGGCATTAGGGAAGGTGGAGGAGACAACAAACGTAGAGGCTTATTACCCCATCCTCCCATGGCTATAGGATATCCATCAACAGGTAAGGCCTCCCAACCAGAATTTTACAGCTCTTCTAAGGTCTCAGTTTGATTTCTTTTAGGGGAAATAACCAAAGCTAGGCATAGGCATTTGCCTTGGGGAGGTAGACCCCAACCTCTATTCTCACCATATTGGGATGTGGGAGGAGATCCCTAGCCCCTGCCATCACCTCCAAAGTGAGAGAAACCACTCCAACCACCACCATGAGGAGAAGGCCAGTGAGGTGGGGAGTAGCTTCTGCGTCTGTATCTAGATCATTGTCGCCTTGGCCCACGTTCTAGTCCCTAGGGGGTGAAGGATTTTGTGGGGGATTAAGAGGTTCCCAACTGACTGCATGTGGGGTGTTCCCCTAATGATCAAGTAAATGTTGAAGGTGGTTAAATTCTATATGGACCTTGTCTATTTGGCTTTGAATCTAAAGAGTGACATTAAAGAGAACAATATTTTTTTTAGAAATAGAAAAATTGCATACTAGCTCTTCATGATTAAAACAAGCACAGTTCCTATCTTTCCAAATTTGAAACAGACCATCAGCTCGAAAGATCTACCAAAAGAGAATATATTTAGCAGGCAACATAGTTGAGTCCCCCAAGAGAGCCATCTTCCATGTGAAGAATTCCAAATGAAAAAGGTTGGAAAAGGGAATTGATCTAGCACCATACAAATTGAGCATGGGGACAAAACCAAAAGAGATGTTTAATTGTTTCTGGTTGATGATAGGCTAGGCAGATGGGGTTAGGCACACCCAAATGCTTGAGTCGATCACCCACAGGCAAACCTTGGTAGAGAAGACACCATAAAAAGTGAGCTTTTTTGGGATCAATAGAAGCAGACCACATTGTGTTGAAACATCTGGCCCAGATCCCTTCATGGGAATGAAGATTCCATCTGATATTGAACATATCAGTTGAAATATGTTGAGGAGATAATAATTGATATCCCAATCATGGAGTGTATCAAGTGAAAAGGGTGGTTGTAGGCTAGTGCCAATCCCCCCACTAAGGAACAAGAGAATTAACTCCAATTTATTGTAAATATTCATCAGGTATGGAACTTTGAATTTTGGCAATAGCCTCTGCATCTAAATTTATTAGTTGATACTTATTTTGAAGTTGATACCAAGTGAGCCAAACCCTGCTTTATTTATAAAAGATGTCACTAATAACCTTTACATCTTTTTTGAAAAGGTGTAGCCCTTTAACCCAAGGGATCAAGACAAAGGGAACATTGTGAAAGTTAAGACAAGATGACCTCCAAAGAGACTGAGAGTTAAGGGAGAGGACATTTCTGAACCCATCACTAGCTCAACTAAGGTAAGGCTTAATCTTCTCCCAAGCCTTCCATAAACTTTGAATAACAAAGGACCCCTTAATTTTGATAGGCACTAGGGTGATAAACAAGGAGTGAAGCCTTAGGCCTTGCCATGTTTTCCTGCCATAAGGAAGACCCTAAGAGATACAATGACAAAAAAGAATCTTCCAAGCCTCATCCCTAGAAAGACCTACGATTATCCATTTGGCCCCTAAAGCCAACCCTTAGAGTTTAATGTCGTGAAGACTCGGTCCCCCCAATTCCTTGGGGCAGCAATAAATATTCCAAGCAAATTTATGAAATCCCTTATGCCCTTCATAATTAGCCCAAAGAAAATATCTTAAAAGCTTTTCTAATTTATTGTAGGCAACATTAAAAGGGGCCCAATAGGAGGAATAATAAACATGCATGGCTACCAAAATTTTAGAGCAAATTTGAAACTTACTAGCCAAAGATAGAGGCTTAGTTATCCAAAAGAAAATATTTTTTCTACTCTCTGCACCACATATGACCATAAGTCAGAGGGAGAGGTCCGTAAGGCAAAATAAATGCCTAGGAACTTGAACTTCACCCTATTGGATGGTGGAGCTTGATCTTATATTTTAATGCCCAGTTCCTGATAGGGGTGTGTGAGGGGGGGGGGGGGGGGTGTAATGCGCCGCACCCCCCCCCCCCCCCCCCCCACACTAGGGTCACTATGGGGGTCCAGGGGGTGGTGACCTATTTTGGAGCCCCCCCTAGTGGGGTTTTGAGGGAAATGCCCCTGAAGCAAATTTTTATGAAAAATGCATTATAAAATATTGTAATTTCATAGTTAATCTAGATCGTTTACTATTAGGTTTTAGATCTAATGGTAGAAATTAAGTTAGTGTATTTTTTTCCTAATTTATAACCCTCCTTTGATATGAGGGCATTGTAATTAGGCAGAATAGTGTGAGAGTGAAGATGATATTACAGTGGATGTATTGCAAGTTTTTCCCTTCATTTGTTAGACTGAATAATAAGGACTAGCAGTTTTTTTGTGGATGTAGCCCATATTGGGTGAACCACATTAAATCTATCTCTATTCTATTATGTTTTATAAATTTTAATTATGTATTTATTTCATTATTATTTCTCTACATTATATATTCCTAACACACCCTCATTAAAATTCATTGCCATTGAAATTCTTCAATCCAATGAGGTTTGGGGCCCAGAGACTCCCTGTAGCATTGGGTCTTCCTTTATTGAATGGAAAACCCTGAGGCCAAACAAAATATGTGCAGATATTCCATGGCATTTTTAACAAATTGTTCCTCCTCTTGGATAGTGAGAAAGGAGTCATCCATGAAATGGCCATTTAGAAGTTATCTATCAGACTGAGGGAGAGAAATGCCTTTCACCAAACCTTAGGTAATATAATTAGCAAGAAGATAAATAAATCCTTCTATTGTAAGAACATATAGGGAAGGGGATAAAAGGCATCCTTTCCTTATGGAGTGATGCAACTCAAACCAATAAGATTGGGTGCCATTAATAGTAGTACAAGCACCTACATCCTAAAAAATCATATTAATAGTCTGAACAAACTTTCGGCTGAACCCCAGTGCCTGAAGCAGTGCCAAAATGAAGGGCCACTCAATGTGATAATAAGCATTTTCAAAGTCAATCTTAACAAACAGGGCCTTTTGATTAGAAAGCCTAACCCATTCTATACCTTCCTAGACAGTGATGACATTGTCTAGGATGAACTTGTTTTGTATGAATCATGTTTGTTCACTTAGAATAATTAAAGGGAGAATGTGTTTTACCTTGAGAGCTAGAGCCTTGACAATAATCTTATAAGAGACATTGAGAAAAGTAATAGTTATCTAGGTGGTGATAATTTTAGGATCACTAGCCTTGGGGATGAATTTAATATTACCCTAGTTGATAAGGGTTCCCAAGGAATCGATTAGAACTACTCCAATGTAAACCTAATACATATCAGGGCTAACAGTGTCCCACAGGGTTTGATAAAACTCACATAGGAAGCCATCAATTTCTATATCTTTTTCCACGTTCATTTGTTTAACAACTCATGTAGGCCACTAAGGGATAAAATCCTGTCACAAGAAATTCTTTGAGAATTGGAAAATTTGTAGGGCACAACCTAAAGACATTAAAGTAGAGTTTCCTCCCTTTATGGAGAAGAAGTTTGCACCAATAAAACATCATGGTAATGCTATACAAATGCTTGTAAAATGTTAGGAAGTTTGTTAAGTATTGCATTTTCTTCCTTGATATCTTTGATTTTATTAGTAGCTCTCTTAGAATGAAGGAGGGCAAAAAAGTCCTTAGTCACTTTATCACCAAATTTGAGCTAGTGCATACGAGCTCTCAATTGAGATCCTCTGGCTTTGTCTATTTCCTCAATCTAGAGTTTGTGCCTCCAATATACCACTTGAGTTTGAAGGTAGATATTAAAAGGTGCCTGCTCTAGTTCTTGTAAGGTGTGAATAAACTCATGATTTGTAGCATTATGTAAATGTCATCTAAAGATAGTTGCTTGCTTGCCATAGATCTAAATAAATGTGGAAGTACGAGCTAGTGCCTCAAATCACCACTAAATCCAACCCATATCTCCTTCTAATCAAGGAACTAAAGTTCCAAATTCTAATAATATACCCCACCATTCTTTCATGTTTGAGGTGGGAAGTATTGAGATAAAATTGTGTGGATGCAGGCTTGAATTGAGGAGAAGTCCGCTCAAAAGTAAATGGGGTAATGATTTGAGAGAAAAGTATCGGGAATGATAGAAATAGGCATGTCCTTGATTAGAGAAAAATAAAAAAGATCTTTTTTGGTAAGAAAAGCTCTATTGAGATGATGAAACACCATGTCATCCGCTTGGCAAAAGTTAGACAAGGTGAACCATGAGGAGTCTAAATCCCTCCTTCAATAGTGGTTAGTATCAAAAACATCGAGTTTATTATGCATGTAGAAACATGCGGCTTGCTCACTAGCATACCATCACATCAAAAGGTTCCCTTCTTTACCCTAAGCCAACTCCACCATATTAAAGTCATCACAAAGGATCTAATAGGCATCCAGGAAAGAGTTGACTAGCCATCTCCACATGGATGCCTAATCCACAACATCATTATAGGCGTATAAATTAACCAACCCAATAATGTGGTTGTTGAAATCAAAAAGGGTCCACACCACCTGATGGGTGGGGTATGATCCTCAAGAAATAATGTTTAGAGCTAGTTTTAGAGATAAAAATGTGATGGCCCCACCATGCCTAGTGGCCTAAAAAATGGCCCTAGGCCAAATGATCCATGTTGCATTTTGCAAAAAGAAGTCAAAAATATTGGCTTCTTACAAACAAATAATTTTCATTTTATTGAAAAACTAGAAACTATTCCTGACCACATACTTACATAGTGAATTAGTAAGACCTCAAACATTCCAAGAGTACACAATCATTGGATAGGATCAAGGCTCATGTCATTTTCTCACCTACTATAGGGCCATGTTTGTCCTCACTCACTCCAAATTTGTCTCCATTCATGGATGCAGAGATGGAGGTAGCAGTCATTAAATAAAGGGTGCCCCTTTACTACCCAGAGGGCAAATCATTGATCAAAATCAATAATTAATGCAAACAAATCAAAATCCTACATAGATCTATGATGATCGATAGTGTGATAGACCTAAAATCTCATCAATGCAGAGTGAACATCCTAGGGTTGTCATCCTTTCACTATACTAACATCTAAAAAATAATGTTAACTAAATGACTATCATTATTGAAAGGGTTGTAGTCCAACTGGTGAGGATGATGGTTATTTATATCTATCCACTAAGGTACAAATCCTTATAGATACCCGATATGAAGATTCAAATGGTTAAGGCCAGAATTGTGTCCTGAGTGATTTTGATGATGTGGTAGATGCCCTTTACCATAGCTTCTTAGCCAAATGAACTCAATGATTTAGATGTAAGATTACTCAACATTGTAAATCTACTATATATATATTTATAAAATATGAACAATGATACCAACATTATTTGTAATTCAAAAATTCCATATAATACCTTCAAACATATAATTAAAAAAAAAACATCATTAAAAAGATTTATAACAAGATAGACCATCAATTTTAATCATAGTAGTCACAAAGATAGTCCTAATGGTATGGGATGTTATAGATTCACTCCAATTAAATTAGATGTGATCCTCAAACTTCTTCCTCATAATTTAAGGATTCCATGCTAGTGCATTCCTCAAATTATGAGCCATGAATCTTACAATTAGATCCAAAATAATTGTTTGCTATCAATATGGTCAAAGTTCTAGAAATTATTTTCAATATGTTGCATGCTTGAATAATTTTTTGAAAAAAACTACTTTGATATATATATATATACATATACATATATATATATATATATATATATATATATATATATATATATATATATATACATATACATATACATATATATATATATATATATATATATATATATATTTCTTTTAAATTAACAAAGGAAAACTTATGATATCTTAGTCTTCTTAGTAAACACATATTGCCTAAATTTTGAATCTAAGATACTTACAGTTATTATTCAAAGGGAAAGGGTATGTATGGCTCCTTCAATTTTTCATCCTTCAAGACCTATTGGTAGTGATATCTAACATCCCTCACATATTATTCTTCCTTGTATCATATTGGATACAAAGGTCCATGCTATCACAACATGAAGAAGTATGCTACATATTCCTATAAGGTTTTGCACGAACATATAATTTAAAATGTTTGGGGTTTGTGATTATAAAACTATATCTCTCAATCCATGAAAAGTAGTGTATCCAATGCTACCATCAATGATAAAACTCAACCCTTAAATGAACTTATTTAGAGTACCACCATTACTGTAACAACCCCATTGGGTTAGACATAAAAATATGTGTTTTTTTTTTAAAATTTAACACATATACCAAATATAGTTTACACCACAAAAATATATAAAGACCATAAGAAATACATAAGGTGATAATAACAACAAAGCATAACACATCACATAATACTAATATCTAATATCATGAAAGTACACATCATAATGTTAACATAAAAAGTACTTACATTAACTCAACTACATCTAAACAAAGTCTACATCCACCATTGTTGTTTTACAATAACAAGTAATTGCAACTCTTCATGAAAATACTCAATGATAGATACAATACAATACAATGTACATATAGATACATGGATCCTAAGAGCATGAATTCCATGAACTCTCCAATATTTGTGGTAATCTCAAGTGTCATCTCAATAGTAGTACTATTGTGGGGAGGGAGAGCATCATCTAAGTGATTTTTGCACACCAACCATAGACCAACAATTCCCCACATAATCTCCCATCAGGGAATGGCCCTCTCTTCATAGATGAGTAGACAGTGATAGCATGGGAAACTAGAGAGACTAAAGGGTACCCATGTGTTGTATGATTTTAAACTAAACATGTAGCGTATCATTCCATTTTATTTCAAGATATCACAAAAACATGTGAATTATACTCATGAAATGACAATGTCTCACTAAACATACTTTGATCGAAAGTTTTATAAATAATAAATAATAACGATCTAGATCAATCAAATTCATACACACCACTTGATCAGACTGCCTTCATTTGTCATTGTGAGACTAGTAAGCTAGTGAAGTCTTTCTCAATAATAATGATCTAGATCAAATTCATACACACCACTTGATCATACTACCTTCATTTCTCATTATGAGACTAGTAAGCTAGTGAAGTATTTCTCACTCCTTACTCTAAATCAACAATGCAGATTGGTCAAATACAATTCAACCACAAGATTCATTTCATTTACATCTTACTTAGAAAATACATCGTATACTATGATATACTTAAGAGTAACCAAAACATACATTTATTCTGTCAAATACATGAATAAATCTTACATTGATTTCTATCCCATACTATAATTAATGACTATAGTCTATACCATTCAGGTAAAATACACGTAACTGTAGATTTCAACTACCATAATTTTCTTCCAAACATACTACACCTACAATAACCCATATTACCAAAGTCTACTCTTCTAAGACACAACTACTAGTTTTCCCAAAAATAGTCATATAAAGTAGTCTTAATATCATGGAAACATAAAAAATTATACAAGTAACTATATACAATGAAGTAAGTCATAGTTCCCATGAAACACAATAACATACCAACATAAAATTTGTTAAAATTTCAAGGGTTGCATGCATGTATACATAAATACTTACCAACTATTACAAAACATGCTATCCATAACAACAACCAGCATGTATGTAATAAATCAGTCAAATGTAGATGTAAGTCTAGGCATAAAATTTATAATATGTACCATCCAAGTACAATATAATTTTATTCTATAGTTCTCTATGATATCCCATACTATCATAGGTTCCCCAACTACATAGTAACACATAATCCAAACTTACAATTTCATAGAGCAAGTGACACATACATAATATCAACTAAGCAAGTACGAAGCTATACCATCCAGGTATACCCTAAGTCTAAACTACATACTAGCATTCAAGGAAATGTAACATATTAGCACAAATTATGATATAGTTATTACATGATAAATATTACCAACCATTAAAACATATTAACATCTACATAATATATGCCAGACACAAGTATTCAATATGGAATACATATAAACTCATAGCCAATCAATCATTTATAGAGAAATAGAAATCACAAAAAATTGTTATGACATTCATATATACATCTTGTTCTATCCTCTATAAGATTGTTTTCAAAGGTTATAGTTTTTTAGTTCTAGAGATCTTAAAGACTTACTCAAATCATCTTTTATAAGCACAAACCTTATGTATGGGTATTACATACCACAAGTAGTTGTTTCAAAGTTATGTAGATATTGAACCACTATTCATTTATACTTTAAAATAGGAGCTCCCTAAAGGAATTTATAACTCTATATGAGGATCTCAAATCATATACTTATCTCCAGATAATGAAGACCCTTGCCAAGTTATAAATATGCATCCACCATTAAATTCCTAGGTTTTATTTGGTGTAATTTCACAACTCTCAGTTCCCAAGACCAAACCTTATATTTTAAATTATCCTAATACCCAATGATTTTTCAAGTGGCAATGTCACCTAAAACTATAAATACATACAACTATAGTTCAATAATATCAGTTATCTCATAATCCCTATTATACATTAAATGGATATGATCCCATAAACCATCAGATGCAAAACATAATATCAAGATCCTCTATAGTAATATTAGAATGTATGTGAACATATATCTTTATTAAACATAATTCTATAGTTCTTAATCATTTAAGTAACTATAGATAAAGGAACACACTCCTGTATTTTATCATAAGCTAGTAAGCAATGATATACCTATGTTTTTTCTTAAAAAATCATCAATATGAAGTTTAAAATGTATGAAAAATGGGTTTTATACTCCCAATTTTAAGTGTTCCTTAGTTTACTATCATAGCCAAAAGGTAATCATATAGGGTCTTGGTAAATGTAAGATCATAAACTATACTCAAATTCTTACATCTTCAATTCTTATTTAACATTTCTGCTATAGATAAGATATCATTACAACTCTTCTACTCCACTACGTGTGGTTACTGGTCAACCATAGTTAACATTACAATCTTACCAGATGTAAGTGGATCATAGAGTCACTGAATATACTATCTTGAATCTTACATATACTAGAGGGATTATTTCCATATTCAAGAATTATATTTTGATTACAACTCTCGTAATTTTATTCAGGTAGTATACTATATTGATGTGACCAAGTGTTAGTATATACTTCACATCATTAGTAAAATACTATTTACTAGCTAGTATAAAATGAAATATATATACAGTGGGCAAACATGTATATAACAATATGTTTATCGACATATTATAGATTCATATGCTTACTTGCTCTTCCTGGAACTCAACACTCACTAAGCCCAACTACACCTAACCCATGTTCAAATGAATCTCAAAGTGAAATAAGTTACTTATGAAATTAAGTATAACAACTTATGTATTGTGGATACCATGGCTCGTTATTTTTAATATTGACATTATTTGTCAATTTTCATGCTTAACGACTTAACAAGCCTATGAGAGACATAAATACACATAGAGATCTCCTTATCTTTAAAAATTTAAATATATAAGCAACTTTCCAGGGATATATTGATTGCCCAACACAATTTCAAGTCATTGGCTAGTATAGCTATTTATCAAGAAGCATGTACATAATTTTACTAATGCATATTTAATTCAATGAGGTAATAAAAGCATTATATATAAAAATAATTCATTGATTATTTAGAAAATTCATTGAACATGTTAATCATACTTATAGCTAGATAATAGAAAATTTAATTTAGTTTATTACCTAGAAAAATAAGATGTATTATGACCAAGTTTAACTCAGTGGTGGGGAGATTTTTAGCAGGGATAGCAGATTGATGATCCCAAAACCCACTATTAAATACTTGATGACTCTTGTATTTAATAATTAGTGATTCTTAAATCTTTGTTTTAGATTTTTTTATGCGATAACATTTATCTAAGTCATAAAACATCAATAATTTATAGCATACTACAACCATACCATACCGCCAGGCATTTGCAACATCAAAAAATGATATTAAAGGCCAGGATTTTCTACATACATCAAAATGCAATTGTTATTCCAGACCAGAACATGAACAAATCTCAAATAAATTATTTTTCTAGTGTTTAGTTATTGTTTTCTTCTAGGTCAAGTATGCCAACTTCGCTGCTAATCTTCCAATTTAAAGGCTTTTTCATTTTACATGCATTGATGGCCTTCCCTATTACAAATTTTTCTCTTAATAAATCTAAATAAGTTCTAATAGTCAAAACATAGGAAAATGGTAATTTCTGTAGGGAAAATCTTATATTGGCTATACCTATTTCATACTAGAAACCAAACAAAACTAGAAGATGAAGTTAGGGAGGAAAAGATAATCACATACTTGATCTTATGAGTAATATTAAGGTGTTCAATTCCTTAAATTTTCGTATGAAGGGCTACACCATTCCTCTCCTCTCCATCCATTTGTTTTTTAATTTTGATGATGATATTCTCACCTTCCGTAATTTTTCCTTTTATAAAAAGAATAGGCATAGCTTAATTTTTAGTTTTTATCTTTTTTTTTGTTTTAAATTATTTTAATTTTAATATTTTCTTTATTATATTTTATTGATTTCTTAATTTTTATTTTTATTTTTTTGCTTTATCTTCATTTAGGATTTAATTAAAACTTTCCTCTTTTTCCATTTTATTTAATTTCCTCAAATATGTAATTTCCTTTCTTTATTTTATTTTAATTCTTGTAGGACATTAATTAAAACAATTAACTTGTCTTCCAAGATCTTTTTAGAGTATAGCTATATCTATAATATTTTAACAATAATTTGACCTATTAATTGGCTAATGCATTTAGTTTTATTTTGCAAAATAGACTAAGGATAAACCTGGACTAGCACACAAGTAAAATACACAAAAATATTAAACCATGCTAGAAAGCCAAGTATACATGACTATCTAATGTAAATGGTATTAAACACACTTTACTAACCATACAATTTATGCATCTATCATGTGTTAACAAGTTTTATGTGGTGTGTGTAGGGTACCGGTTGTTTCTCTATCATCCTCTGATGTTTTGATTTACATCACCCTCTCTGATGATGCTCTTCCTCCATCATACTTCAAGGGATAATTTCTTCTACATCCACCTCACTACAAAGTAGGTAGTTAGACCATAACAATTTTGATATGCATTCATTATAAAATATAATTGTAATGACAACTAAACATGATCATAAAGTAAACATATACTTGTAGCTAACTCATAGTAGCATGGCTATATAACCTAAAGAACATTATACTACCCCATAATAATATATATCTAAGCTTAGTTAGAAATATCCAATTTTGAATTTGTCAACTATAGATATCCATGATTAATCCAATAAGTTTGCCTGGCAAGGAATTAAGATCTAACAATTCCTATACATTAAATTATTACTTTGATGCATTTCATTATAGACATTAAATATGAATTATATATCACCTTAATCTTATATATTTGGAAAGTACTTCTCATGGTTGTACCATCAGTACGTAGACCTTCCTATTGATGAAAGGCTCACATACATTATCTCTCTATGCCAAATTACTTATATTCTAGTATGACCAATATTATTATGATGATCTAAACATTCTATCATGCTTAAAGTGTTGTAAACTTTATTATATTTTATCTCTATAAGTTTGGGTCATGTGTTTATTTTCCAACTTCTCAGACACTTGCATCCCAGTCAAACTCCTAAGTCGACACAAGTGTATTATGCCAATGCAAGTGTCTAGTTCCATAAAGTCACCAAATTTTAAAATTAAACATATACTTATGGTTAACTTAAGTTATTTAATGCAAGATATTTCCAAAAGGAATTGTTATATGGATCTATGCACAAATTTGGGGGACAAAAAAGGTGAAATTCATGTAGAGAGTTTTTTTTTGCAAGGGAGTACACCTTTTTTAAAATAACAAGCACCCTTTTAAAAAAAATTCTATGCCTAAAAAATATTAGCACAATTCCAAAGCAAAATGACATATGCCCTTTTCAAAAGGGTATAGTCCTTTGGCCCCGAAGGGATGTACGCCCTTTATGGTTATAAATAGGGTGTAGACCCTTTTTATTTTCATTATTTTTTTTCCTTTTCTATTTTTGGCTCAAATCCACAAATTGAAGGAGATCTCACATTTTGAAGAGGGTGTGGTGTGTGCTTTCTCTTTGCATCCCACCATATCGTAGTCTTAGGTATGCTGATTGTTAAATTTTAATTTTAGGGTTTCAATTTATATGTTTTTATGCATAGGGTTTTGAAATTAAATTTTCATTGAACTCTCTCTCATTTCTTTAAAAAATTGTATTTTTATAAATCTAGATACAAAATTCGATGGACCTAATTCTTGAAGAAAAATTAGAACAAAACTATGATCAAAACCCTCAATAGTTTGACTTCACAGAAGAAGTTGAATTATATGAATAATATAATGCAAAATGCCAACAATTTCAAATTATTATCAATAATTTACATCACTCCTCAATTCATAGTGGACATAATTCACTTGATATTACATTGAAGACCATGTTTAATGAAGAGGGAAATGTCACTTCACAACTTAATGTAATGTTGCATCAAAGAGAGATCCTAAAAGAATATTAATCTGATAAATTGTCATATGATGATGTTAACAAAAAAAATGTGTGTTCTTTGTTTATTAAGCCTGGAACCAACTAACCACCACCAATGAGTTTCAAATATATTAACATTGATTTGTGTGTTCATGCAAAGATAAAAATAAATTTTGGGATATGTGGTGGATGGTGTTTGATGAACCTCTATTCAATAATAATGAGGTTCCATTATAATTTTTTGAGAAAAATTTATTGTGAGTTTATGCTACAATAAATACCAAATTATTTTGACATGAATGCCTCCCAAGGTAGGGGAAGTGGGTCCTCATTCAATTCTATATTTGGTGTTAGGTAGGACCAAAAACACCCTAACTGAGTTAAAAGAAATAGGACAAATCCAGATGCTTCTATCTTTAAAATTTTACATCATAATACATAGATGGACACCTTAAAGTAGTTATTTGTCTCACAAAGGGTATTATTGACCATGGTATGCATACACTAAGGACTTCTACATAGGCTCTATGTGGTGGGACATCTATTAGTGTCCCTCCTACTATTAGTTCTAGTGGTATTGGTGATAGTGTCCCTCCTACTATTGGTGCTAGTGTCTCTCATGCTAGTATTCATCCTATAATTTTTATACATCGTTACACATCATGTGGTAGGAAATGTACTGAATGGCCTATTTTTTAGGTGCAACATACATGGGTTACATCAGTAGAGAATATACCTACATTTATTTAGCACACTAGTACCCAGGAGTATATGCCATTTACAGTAGCTTCAACATCTCTAGACAGTAGTATATAACATTATATTTCATATATATTTTCTTTAGTACCTCAAGACAACATCATGCCTGAGTATATGTCATATAAAGTTACTTCAAGAGTTTAAGAGACTGACATGTAAGGGTTTACATCACTTGTAGGTGCTTCAACACCTCATGACACTATTATGCTAGACTTTATGCCATTTTTAGTTACTTCACCACCTCCCCTTATGACATGTCAACCTGTTATGTAGGACTTATTTATTTCATCATCTATATTTGACACACGTGTAATTTTAATTAAAGTTTGTTTATATATTTAAAAGAATATTAAAGTTTATTTTTTAGTATATTTTACTTAATTGACTAATATTTGATTGATCTTTTCATTTTTTGCTTGTATATATGATCACTAATATTTTAGGTTCCTCAGTTGCCTTAGATTCTATTTTCGAGGCTATAATCAGCACTGCAACACCCTACACATAGGTTTGGAAAGTTTTAAATTACATAAAATTTGTTATTTAATGTTAAATTACAAGTTTGTGTGTTGTGCACTTGAATTTTAGTTTTTAGTGATATATATTTGTCCAATTAATGTAGTTCTTGAATTTTATTATATTTTTATAGCTACATATTTGTCATAAGAATACTATATTAGATAGAGTTGAAACACTCTCATAAGTGTAGCATATTTGTGTTTTATTTTCAATAAGTGTTTCTTTAAAATCTTGTAACTCTGTAAGATGTTAAATTTAATCTACATTTAAAATTGTGCATATGTTTCTTTATTCAGTGACATTATTATCTCACATTCTTGTCTTAAGCTAAAATAAATATGAGTTAGTTCATGATGATTTTATATTGATAACCACACAACACTTATGATTCCAATAATATTGATAGTCAAAATGTTACTAATTAATTAGTCCAAGGTATATATCTCATTCTCAACTATACAATATGCTCTTAGTTTAATGTAGTAAAAATTATATCAACACAAGCTTGCTTTGATGTAATTTGATCATAAAAAAATTCTCTATAGTGCTTCTTGTGCTACCAATCACATCTCTATGCTTGTTACCCACATGTATTCATCTAAATAATTCTTGTAGTTATTATTACTAGTTGGTTGGTCTATTATGATATTATGAACTTGCTTAGTTCTAAGCATCTGAAAAATTCATGCATGGTTAGTAAATTGGAAGGTCACTTATTGATGCATAGCAAGACTGCCTAGAAGACTTATCTTATAATCTGAGGATCCTTAGAGGTTGTTGGAACTTCTGTATAAAAAATTTACATGATCATGTTATTTTTTGCTTTTACTAGAATCAACTAAATCCTACCCATTAACAACTCCAAAAGAATAATTTCTTAATGATAGACTTCATATTTCTCATTAAGCCTTAATGTTATTGCATATTCATGGTTAATGTAACTAATGGTTCCCATAACATATGCAAAGGTGTGGTTTTGGATTGAATAAATCCACTCGGAAATGCCAAAATTTGAGAAATGAGCTTAAAAATTATCATCTATGATAATGCTAGAAAGTCTTACATTTATGATGAAGATATTGTACAAAAGTGATGCAATAAACAAGCTTCTCCAACATTGAGACATCTTCTAAAAGATGTTTCTAGGAAATTAAAAATCTCCTTCCCAAGTGAGAAATGGTATCTCTAAGCATACAATGTTTTTGATGTGATGTCTATTTTTTTGTGTACACTTGTTAAAGGGAATTTGGAGGGAATTGGCTTGAATTCAAGGTATGGGAAATAAGACATAGGGAATTGACTAGTTGGCTCCCTAATTGTCACTTTTGACACTTAGTTGGATCCTTGGAATATTTTGATTTGGTGCTAGTAAATGGTGCTCTCTCCCAAGTTGATAGGATTATTCATCTTCTCTCAAGTATGAGAAAAAATTAATTCAAGTAAGAAAATGGTGGTATAAGAATACTTCATCTAGTTGAAATGGGTTTTATTTTATATCTTGAAAATACCAAACATATCATAACATCTTTACTGATGACACATTTCTCCTTACATATGTAACAACTAAATAATCAAGGTCTCAATCTCATAAAGTGGTGTAAATGTGACCAATGCCAATAGAAGGTGGTCAATGAAAAATGCCTCTAAATGCATAAAGAAAGAAATAATTTTCAAGCATACTCTTGTTTAGAAAATTAACTAACAATATAACAAATATGATCATTTTCATAGTTAGTAAATAATATTAATCAAGCTTCTTCTTGTTTAGAAAATAAATTAACAATAACAAATATGAGCTAAAGGAAGGAAATGTGAAAATGTTGACTCACTACTTCATTAGTCTTTATCTAGTTCACACAAAGTTGTATTTATGTCTCTTCTAGTTATTTCTCCATTTATGAATATGCAGACACTAAAATTTAATATTATCATTTAAATATTTTGTATACACCATAGTTTTGGCACATGAAGGAATATTCTCTCTCTCTCTCTCTCTCTCTCTCTCTCTCTCTCTCTCTCTCTCTCTCTCTCTCTCTCTCTCTCTCTCTCTCTCTCTCTCACTTTCTCTTTATGTATAAAAGGAATAACATTAATTTTGATTTATCTTAAATTAGGTTTAGTTTTATTTGATTCATAATTGACCTCTTTAATTTATTGGTTTTATAGATGATTAAAGATGTTATGGGTATCCCACATAGATAAAAAAAATGTCTATTATATCCCTCACAACACCTAATTCATAGACATAGATTGGTGTTAACACATATTAAAATTGCTTTTTAGCTTCAAGCAATGATACTCTATGTCATATTTATATTTTTTTGCACATCTAGATTTAATGATATATGTATGATCCATAGGATACTAAATCATAAATATATTCATGGTCATGTAACCTAAGACAACCATCTATGTGGCATACATTGAGTCTAGAATCAACTTGTTACAAAATTTTATTCAAGGCAACTATATCATTTTCAATTTATCATTTTAATGCATTAAAATTTATATTTCATATGTTGTGCATATGCCATAGTTTTCTAGGGTTGTGGAACAGATATTGGATACTTCACATGCTAAAAGGGGAGTTTCTCCCCATAATGAGTCATGTAACACCCCTAGTTCTACATTTATGGTGAGGAAGTGAAATTTATTTGGAGGCAATGATGATCATGAGAGCTAGTTGTTTTGTTAGGGGTTTAGTTTTAGGGAAAATATATTTTGAATGCTAATATGGCCCACATTGTATGACTATATGGTGCATATTGTATATGTGCATGTTATGGTCTAGATTTTATCTCGAGATGTATCCTATATTTGATGTCATTATGATATAATTTGCATACACATATATACTATTCGATAGATTAACATGTGAATAATATATTTTTATAATTTGTATATACATATTTACTTCTGAAATATGTCATTATTATTTGTTGAACATGTTCATGGATTGTTCAAATGTTTAAATTTCATGAAATGTATATATTGATGTTATAATGAGTACAATGAAGCTTGGCATAGTGGAGGGTACATCACCCTATTTTTTCTCTAGTTGTCTCTTTGAGAAAGATTACCATGAAATATACTTGGTATTCTTACACTTAAGAGACTTGAACTCACAACTTTATATTTGGCACACATGTTGGAAAGAATATAGCTGATTTTGACATGTTCTTAATGTCTAAATCCCTTGCTAGGTCTTTTGCATAAAAATAGGTCTTCATTCTAATCAAACCAAGGCTAATTCACCCATATAGAGCTCTTGTACATGATTGTAATAAAACCAAACTACTTGAGGAGGTTACACATCCTAAGGAGGAAGTTTTAAATAGTTTCCATGATTTGAAGTGTTGAGCATTGTTCCTATTATTGAAGTTTGTCATTGATGTTGTCATTGATATCAAAGGTTCTTAAGAAAGGCGCTCATAAGGTCATCAAAGAATGTTCTTGTTTGATAGAATCATTAGAGGTATGAAATTATTTGAGGATAATGTAATATATATGATCAAGGTGTAAGAGCATCAATAAGTTTTTCAAGGTCAATTGTCAAGTTCCTAGTGCTTGAGAAGCCTAGTCATGACACTAGTCATAGCATGAAGAGTCTTAGTGAGAAGGTTTGAGCATGGTGGATTAGTGAGATAGATGAATAAAGGAATAATAATATATATGATGTTTCTTAAAAATGTATATGAGGCATTAGATCACTAATGTGAAACTCAAGGTCAGTCTATAATGGTATAACCTATAGACCTAGTATGTAACTAGACCACCTCTAGACCCTACTTGGCCTAATTAGGCATCGTGAGATATTGATAAGACATATGAAGGATGTTTGAAATTGTTTTATCATGTATATAATGTTTTGAGAGCTTGGATAGTGGTTATAAGGTCAACTTCAAGGCATAATGTGTCTTGTAGGTCGAGGTTTAAGAAACCAAAGAGAGAGATGGTGGCCACATGAGGTATAGAATTTAGATTTCAAAATAAGAATGAGCATATAAGAACTTTAATTAGTGTGATATATTTTTACATATGTTTTTACCAATTATAAGGGTAAATTTTGAACGTTTAGGCTTGAAAAAGCGTTTTGAGGTCTCTTGAGTGCACAAAATGGAGGGTTCTCAACCTAATAAGGACTTTCAGGGGTTCATTGGCATGTGTAACCTTTGAATGGGAACCTAATATATTAAGGAGAGATGGGGAAGGGTAATAAATGATATATATAGGCATTATTTTTAGAAATGAGGGGTAGTCCTTTATGAATAATCATTAACACCAAAAATAATGTTAACCCTCTCTAAAACCCTAACAATGACCCTATGTGAAAGGTCTTGTTATAAAGTGATCATAATGGATTGGTATGTAAAATTAAGTTATTTTATTTTGTATTAAAATCTCCAAATAATCTCTAGGTGTGATTGGTTTGTCAAGTGATTAAGTGGCACCTATAAAAAAGGTCTTATTTCTCAAAAAAATATTATAGCAATCAAATTTGACCAAGTCAAAGCTAATAAATAAATGGAGGAAAAAGCTTGAGACTTATATTTTAATTACATGGTGTTTTATAATAATTTTATACACATTATGTGTTCTAAACTCATCATCCAAGTTGATTAGTTACTAATAGACCTAATGGTGCAAACAGTGAGAAAACTAGGTAGAAGTGAGAAGTCGATTAGGGATGTGTTATCATGGAATAGGGATGAATCATAGTACATGGATACATTTTAAAATAATTTTAATACATGTTAATGTTGTATATAAGTTTTTTAGGTTAGTGGATATGATGAAAATTTTGCTTATAAGTTGATTTGTCTAGTTCACATGAGATAATGATATATAAGACTATGAGACTAGTCTGCAAGAATAATATTTTCATTTTATAATATTATATATCTATATAATAATGGTATAATTACATAATATTATCATATTAATTCATTTCAAGTCCCTGAAAGTGTCCCTATAGGTGTTGAAGGTCATTGTTTCCATGACTGTTTTGAGGCTAGTTAGTAGTTTTGAGTGGGCTACTTACAGGAAAGGGTTTGAGTAATTTTACCATATGTAATGAAGTATAATGAATTTTATGAATTTTTTTAGGTCATATATGTTATTTTTTTTCCATTTTTTGTGCAAAATTGTGTTTATACTTTAGTTATTCAAGACAAACTTTCTGGGTATGCATAGGCCTAATTGTAAACAATATTAATGGCGTGCTTCAAGTGGTGATTGGAGATAAAAGGTGTCATGTAAACAATATGATATTATTAAGGGTAAATTTTAATGAAATATGATATGTTCCTATCATTTGAGGCTTTTTAAAGTTCTTCAAGGAGTTTAAAGGGTAACATGTGCTAATGAAGGCCTAATTGAATTAAGTCTCCTTAAGGCCTAAAAGGGGTTTTGGTCCTATATTATGTGACCAACCCATTGTAATTTTTGATTAATTTTTTTTCATGTCATAAGTTATATTTTATTTAAAATATAAATGAAATTTTTTTTATGGATAACCAAGAGGTGTATGAGTAAGAACCTAGTATAAGAATAAGGTCTAATAGGCCTAATTGACCAGTTAGAGGAGTGAGTTGAAGTGAATGATATAAAAATTTGAAGAGATGAATGAGGTATTGTAGACCATTATAAGGGTGCATATAAACTATCATGAAGATTTTATAGAGTTACTATGTATGAAAATCAAGGACAAATGACCTAATCAAGTCAAGAAGAGGACTAGTTGAGCAAAGAGGCCTAAAAGGTAGTTTGAGAGGGATGAGAGTGTAAAGAGCTAAAGAGGTGGTCATCATCAGTTTGTTGAGAAACAAGGTGATCTAAATATGATAAAATTAATTAGGTGGTTGAGTTAGTTTTGAGTTGTCTAGGGGGTTGGTGCCTCCTTGCCAGTGGGTACTTTCTAAATCTTAATCAAGTGGGTGCTTCACTAAATCTTGATGTTTGTATTATAGGAATATTTTCCATTTGAAAATATCATTTTTTTCTTCCCTTTGAGGGTTTTACACTCATATATATGTTTCTTTTTTTATTTTCATGTGAATGAATCTTTATGCATTTCTAGATCATTGTGTTGCTTTCATAGTTCATAGATGAGCGGATGTAATTGATATAAATTTTTAAGAGACTAATTCACCCCCCTCCCCCCTCAGTCATTATGTTTTAAAAAATTGGTATCAAATCCTAGTATTTTTAGACAAGTATAATATATTTAAGGTGATCCTAAAAAACACAAGATGTTTTATGATCGATAGGAAGAAGATACCATGTATGATGAAGAAGTCTACTTTGATAGTGAAGAAGGAGATACTGAATTAGACCTTAAAACTATGATCATATGTTACCTTGATGAATTTAAGCATCAAAAAAATAATATAAAGGATCTCAAAGGTCATTTATAATGTGTCAACACAAGGTTTAGGTCAAAGTAAGTTGAGTATGACTAGTTGAAGACAAAACTAGATTCCTTGAAGGTTGAGCATGAACAACTCACAGATAAAATGAGAAAGTTTGAGAGAGAGCATTAGAAGTCAGAGTAAGTAAAGAATACCAACATGAAAATACCAATAAAGTATCCCAATGCAATAAAGGATAAGACATCATGGGACCATGGGGAAAGAAGTAATTAGTCAAGAAGCAAGTATAGAAATATTATTTGCTACATCTGTCATAATATAAGACACTTTGCAAGATTCTACTTTAATAGAGTTATAAGGACCTCAAGATTTAACAAGACATATTAAGATCCTATAATTAATGAGAAGAATCAAACATTAGTATGGAATACAAAATAATTCAAGACTTATTGTATTGAGCTCAAGATCAAGATAGACTATTTGCCAAGGAGGAATAAAAACCCAAAGAGGATTCTATGCTAACTCAGGCTGACTTTCACATTTAAGATGAAGGAATGGAATGGTATATAGATAGTGGTTTCTAAATACACATGATAAGATATATAAATAAGTTTATCTCATTGAAAAATAATGTTATAATAACAATAAGGTTTGGAGACAACACAACTACCAATATAATTGGCAAGGGTGTCTTGAGTTTGGATGATGGAAAGACCAAGACACAAAATGTGTTGTATGTGTAAGGTTTGAAACATAACCTACTTATTGTAAGTCAAATGTGAAATCAAAGACACACACTAACCTTTCATGACAAATGGTGTGAGATAATGAGAGCCAAATCAAGAAGGCTAATTGCAAATGCTAAGAGGACGAAGAACAATCTATATGTCTTGAATGAGATTAAGAAGGAGAGATGATTCATGAGAAAGATAGATGAAAGTTGGATATGGTAAAAAATGTTAGGTCACATAAAATTTGGAGAAATTTAGTCAATATTAGTAGTAATAAGTATGTGAAGAACATGCCTAAGATCACAAAACCTATAAACATACTTTTCAAGGCTTGTCAACATAGTAAGCAGACTAGAAGAAGGTTCAAGTTCAAGAAGTAATATATTACAATACCCTTGGAGTTAATACACACTAATCTCTATGGGCCTAAAATTATTCAAAGCATTCAAGGAGATATCTACTTCATGTTACTCATAAATGATTACACAAGAATGACTTGGGTTGTATTCTTGAAAGAAAAATCAGAAGCTCTTGAGAAGTTTAAGGCATTCAAAGCTCTTATTGAGAATGAGAAGAATGGGAATATAAAGTGATTAAGATTTTATAGAGGAGGGGAGTTTTGGTCCAATGAGTTTTATGAATTTTTTAGGTTCATGGAATAAGGAAATAACTCTCAGCAGCTAGGACACCTCAATAGAATGGGGTAGTGGAAAGGAAGAATAGGACAACTCAAGAGATGGATAAAACTATGCTAAATGAGTCTATATTATATGATGGATATTGGATAGAGGTATTAAGCACTATTGTCTACATTTTTAATAGATGATAAATATGGACTAATGGAAACAAGACTCCTTATGAACTATGGAAGGGTAGACCTACCAATGTGGAACACTTTAGAGTGTTTGGGAGCAAATGTTTCATCAAAAGAGATGATGAAGACTTGGAAAAGTTTGATCTGAGATATGATGAAAGAATATTCTTAGGATACTCACCAATGATCTCAACCTATATATTTTATAACAATAAACTACAAAATATAGTGGACAACACCAATGTAAAGATTGACAAGACAATGAAATCTCACTCACAATCAAATAACACTTTAGAAAATATGGATTTTAAGAATGAAGAGGAAACTATAGAGGTTGATGAGGAATAAGAATAATTTTAAGAGAGAGGACTCAAAAGGACCCTCAAAATATATTCAAAGAGATCACCCTGAATCTCAAATCATTAGAAATAAGAATGTAGGTATGCAAATAAGGAGAAGACTAGTAAGTAAATGAAATCAAGAGAATGTTTTTCTATTATCCAAGATTAAACCTAAGAATATTATAGAAGAAAGAAAAGAATTTTTTTGGACAGGTGTTATGAATGAGGATTTAGACCAAATAGAGAAGAATGGGACTTGGGAACTATTTCTTAGGCCTAAAGGCAAGAATGTCACTGGCATAAAATGGGTGTTTAGAAACAAGTTTAATGAAGATGGAGAAGTCACTTAGGAATGAGGCTAGATTGGTATGTAAGGGATATGCACAAGATAAAGGGGTAGACTTTGAGGAAAAATTTGCACTAATAGAAATATTGGAGGCTATCATATTATTTCTAGCATATGAAGGATTCAAAGGATTCAAGGTATATTAGATGGATGTCAAATTTCTCTTTTTGAATGTGAATTTAGAAGAGGAAGTGTACATTGAGAAACCTAAAGGGTTATCACTATCAAATGATAAAGGCTATGTTTCTAGATTTAAAAAATATCTCTATGGTCTAAAAAAATCTCTTAGAGTTTGGTATGCTAGGTTGGATAAGTATCTATTGGATCAAGGATTCAAAAGAGCAACTGTGGATGGTAATATATACATCAAGATAAAATATGACCAACAATTGATTGTATTTATCTATGTGGATGACATCATATTTGGTGAAAATAATGAGAACATGATTAAGGCCTTTGTAGAGGTGATGAATAAAGATTTTTATATGTCCATATTAGGAGAACTATCAATCTTTCTTGGGTTTCAAATAACTCAATCTGAAAAAGGTATATTCATCTCACACGCCAAGTACATAAGAGAGATGTTGAAGAAATTTGAGATGGAAGATTGCAACATAGTTAGTACACTATTGATCACATGATGTAAGTTGAGAAAAGAAGATGAGTATTAAAAGGCTAATCAGGTATCATATAGGTCAATGATTAGAATTCTATTAGACATCGCTTCCTTTAGACTTGACATCATGCAAGTAGTACTTCTTATGAGAAGGTTTCAAGTAAATATAAAGGAGAATCATTTTAAAGTAGTCAAAAGGATACTCAAGTATATCAAGGGGACCATAGAGTATGGATTTCGGTATCCAAGAATCAAAAAGTTCAATTTAACAACCTACACAGATACAGATTGGTCATGAATTATAAATGATTGGAAAGAGCCTTATTCCTAGGTGGGTGCCTAGTTTCATGGATAAACAAGAAGCAAACATCAGTAACATTTTTCACCTATGAGGATAGGTACATTTTAGAAGCTTCATGTTACACTTAGGTCTTATGGATGAGACAAACCCTAAAAGACTACAAGGTGGAGTATGATGGTCCAACCCTATTTATTATGACAATACAAGTGCTATAACTGTCTTAAAGAACCCTGTCATGCACTCAAGGACTGAGCACATTCCCATTAGATATCATTTTATAAGAGATTAGGTAAGAGAGATAAGTTTCAAACTTAAATATGTTTCTCCATAGGATCATATTGCAAACATCCTGACCAAACCACTTCCAAAGGTAACTTTTGAACACCTATGACAGGTATTAGGTGTAATTCCTACCCCTAATGATCTTTGAAGAAGTCAAGTAATTAGGGGGAGATAATCATGATCATTAGCTCCAATAATGGGTGAGTTCTACCAAAAATGTATGCATGCAGATAGGAGGAGCACGTTTGTATTATTTCTCATAAACTCATAAGTTTTGTGTGTTGAGTATTTTGGTTGCAAGGAGTGTGATCTAAAGAATTAAAGACATCACTTTGTCATTTATGTCAAAGAGGGATAAAGACCAAAATGGGGAAAAAATAATGATAAGTATACAATATTTTTTTACACCAATGACAAAGGGGGATATTGTTGATCATTGTTCTTATTGTTTAAGTTTGGCATTAATGTTGTTATTGATGTCAAAGGTTCTTAAGAAAGGTGTTCACGAGGTCATTAGAGAATGTTCTTGTTTGATAGCATCATTAAGAGTATGAAATTTTTTAAGGATAATTTAAGACATGTGAGAAAGGTATAAGAGTATTAATAAGTGTTTTAAGTTTAGTTTTCAATTTTCAAGTGCTTAAGAAGCCTAGTCATGACACTAGTCATAACATAAAGAGTCTTAGTGAGAAGGTTTGAGCATGGTGTCTTGATGAGATAGATGCATAAGATGATGTATGAGGTTGATTTAAAATGTATATGATGCATTATATCACTCATGTTATTCTTAGGGTAAGCTTACAAGTGTAGGATGTACAAACCTAGTATGCAACTAGACCACCTCTAGACCCTGCTAGGCCTAATGAGGCATCATGAGCTATTGAAAAGACATATGAAGGATGTTTAACATTTTTTGATCATGTGAGATTTTGTGTATGTATATAATGTTCTAAGTTCTTAGACAATGGTTATAAAGTCATATTCAAGGCCTAATGTGACTTGAAGGTCAAGGTCTAATCAAGCAAAGATAGAGATGGTGGCAAAATGAGGTATGAGATTCATGTTTCAAGATAAGAACAAGCATATGAGAATTTTAATTAATGTGATATATTTTTATAGGTGTTTTGACCAAGTTTGAGGTTAAATTTTGAAGGTTTAGGCTTAAAAAAGTGTTTTGAGGTCTCTCAAGTGCACAAAATGGAGGGTTCTCAACTCAAGAAAGAATTTCAAGTGTTCCTTGGCATGTGTAACCTCTGCATGGGAACCTCAGATATTAAGGAGAGATTGGTAAGGGTCCTAGATAAGATCTCCAGGCATTGGTGTTGGTCAATTTCTTAGATTGGAAATTGGCCAACCCTATAGCTTAAGGGGTCATAGCCTATGTTTAAATTTTGCTTGTTACTCATGTTAAAGGCACTCAAAACATGTATAGTGAATTCATTATATGGCCATATTTAAATATTTTATTAGAAACCTTGAGTGAAGTATTACATGAAAATTATGTTTTTCATGCTATGTCTTTACAAATTTGGTGCTTTGTCATATTTTTTGTCTACAGATACAAGTTTTGAAAAATGATTTAGCAGTGCAGGATGTGCCTAGGGATGTTGAAATTGAGATCCAAAAAATAGCCATTTGGATTCAAAAAATCCTTAATGAGTTCCTATTAAATGCATTACTACTAGGTGCTGAGATATTAGGAGCTCAAGTAACAAGATTAATGGCATGCAAGTAGTTAATAGGTCAAAAGGTCCCTAAAATGATATCAATGGCCTGCATTCAATCATATCAAAAGATCTAATGGTGAGTGGGTAAAGATGATGTTAGTGGGTCTCAAAGATCCAATAGAGAGAGTTTAATCATGCATTCAAAGATAAATAGAAAGGATCAAGTTAAAAATTTAGAGGATCCTAAGATTGAATGTGTCAATGATAAGTGTCATGATTATATTAACTTATTAGATCAATGATGCATATTTGATTAAGAGAAAAAATATCAATGGCTTGTGTTCACTGAGCAGACAAGATCAATAGTGTAAGTGAGGTGAAAAATTTAAGGATCTCAAATTAAACATGAAGCCACTATGTGGTGCAAGCATAAAAGTAGATAGATTAATAACAAGATCCTGAGAAGGGACATGCCACTGATAAATGGCATGATTATGAAGTCCAAGTCAAGTATCAATGGCCAGTGTTGAAAGAAAACTTTTGGGAGTAAATGAGATGATGACACATGTCCAAAATATATAGTGTGTTGAGTTTCTAGCAAAGAGTGTATTTTGTGAAGGATCTTGATCAATTAAGATCTATTAAAAGAGCATCAATGTAGGGAGAAGTGGGATAAGCAATTATGTGACTATTGAAACTATTTTTTGAGGTGGACCTGATCAATTAAGAGTTTTTAAGGAGCATACATTTAGGGTGGTTGTAATTGTTGTTCTGAGTGGAGTTGAGCTCATTAATTACCTTTTAGCGCCAAAATTTAACCTATAGATTTTATTTCTTCCTATAAATGTATGCATTGAGATATTTATTATCATCGCTTGGTTGGTTATAGCAAAACTCTGCTAAAATAACTTTGTAAAATCTTTAAAGAAATATAAGACAATTTTAGATTCTAGTTTAATGCTAAGTATACTTTATTGAAGTTTGATTTATAAAATTTATCTTTTTTATTCATCATCTATAGGTCCTTCATGTACCTTGATTTAAGACTATTAGTTTCTTCTAGGTTGTGTGAAGTGTTAACCAGTGAGGTTTCTCTTGAAGTGTCATAATTACATAGTGTCTTACATATACCTATCTCTTTCCATCTTTTAAGTTACAAGTCTTTTTTAAACCTTCATACAAAATACTCATGTTTGGAACCCTATCATAGTATTTAATCAATCGTTGTACCCATTGGATTCATTAGTAGTCATGAAAGTGTCCAAGTTGGGAGTGGATTATTGAATATTTAGTGCATCACCACACTTAGAGTAGGTTTAAATTCATGCAAATTCTTCACTCTTTTCATCCCAACTTAATTAGGTCTTATAAGAGAGATTCAAATTATCATATCTGAGGATCTAGCCTTGTTAAAATTCCTATAGGTCTAACCCAAGATTAGGTAACCCATAGCCTAGGGTCATTCCCATGTTGGACTAGGTTTGAGCAAGAAGACCTGAACAATCCTTTGCTCAACTAGGGTGTAGCTTAAGTCTCCAAAAGTTATGTCACACCTAGTGGGACATCAATCAAGGCATCTAGACATAATCTTGGGATACATTGATAGTGTGGAAGGACATTTGAAATCCTTGGATCAATCATCAATAGACTAGAGGAAAAATTCATGCACCAAATCTCCAATAGGTCTGCTTCAAAAGGCAAGAAAGTTTAGTTCATTGAATTGTCATTAGATATTACAAGGAGGAAGAGGGTACCTATTTCAAACCCCAAATTAGCACCCCTTAATTCTCCCACATCTCTAAAATTTGCAAATTTTTCTCATACTCAATCCACTAAAATTCCACCAAAGCAAATGCAGATGGTAAGGCCTAGGTTACAAGATTTTATACCCTTCAATGGTGGCATCCCTCTTAAAATTCAACAACATGATGATATCCCTACTACCTATTTAAAGAGTCTACCATACTTTACAAGAGAAAACTCTACCATTCCTATAGAGTACATAACTAACATTACAAAACTTTGCTTAGTGCATAACATTATGCAAGAAAATATAGCCATGAGACTAGTAGCCACATATTTGAAAGGCAAAGCCCTAAAATGGTATATGGTTCTAGATCCTACCTCAATCAATACCTATAATGAGTTTGGTGAGTGCCTATGTAAGCATTTTGAGGATAGAAGTGACCATCTATCACTTGTTGAACAACTCACCTCAATCAAAAGTGCATCCCAATAATCTATAGTTGATTTCAACTATAGATTCCAAAAAACTTGGGGTAGGATCCCTATCATCATTAAGCCCACACCCAATTATGACTTTATTTACTATTTGAGAGCATTAAATTTAGACGTTGTAGTCATGATCCAATCTATGGGTGGGACAACTTTGCCTGAGGGTTATGAGATATCTATAAGGTTAGAAAACTATTTGATACAATTGGGGAAACTCATGCCAAGACCTATCATGCAATTTTTTCTTGATCTTTGGCCAACCTAGCCTACCATTTCTCCATTACCCACTCCAAATAATCAATCTTAACTTGATTATGGTCAAGTGGAAAAACTTATAAGGATTGAGAGCTTGTTGAAATCACAAAAAAATAAGCTAGTGGCTATAGAGAGATAGAAATAGACTTCATATAGACCATACCAAGGTCCTTTTCAAGCCCAATAACCTACTCAATCCTAAAATAAAACCCCTTATCCATCAAATCAATAATTCCAATGTCAAATTACTCAAGGTAGGTCTCATAATGGCTATAATCCCACAACTACAAGTAGCTCAGGAGCCTTGATCCCCACACAAAACAACCTTGATCAAGAGGGTCAATGGAAATCAGGGGGTACTCCAATGAGATGATAATCACTAAAAGTGGAGAAATGTATTAGTATCCTAGTTGGAATCATGCTCCTTCATTCCAAGGCTATGAAATAATGTCTCCTCCACCATAAGGCCCCCTAATGAATTAGGATAACATGCCTACCATAACATCATCAAAATCTCAAATTCAATAGCAAGGGAACATGGGTAGGGCACCGACTGCAACCATGTGCATAAAATTTCAATAAGTAGAGCATATTTTTGAGCATGTAGCAATAAACATGGGGTAGACTACATAAAGAGAAGATGAACCAATTGTAGCCCTAACACAGGCTAAGAAGAGGATGTTAGATGAAATTTTGGGGTAGCCTAAGGCTTCTTCAACATTTCCACAAGCCAGTCAGTAGCCTACCACTTTAGATATAGCTTCTAAATATTCTACAACTTAACAAATACCTCAACATCATGGGGACTAGCATAAGTCTCCTTTTATTCCTCATGCCACTCAAGTGCCAAGTGATACTTCTACTTCTAAGGTGTATTTCAAATATACTAATATTATTTTTAACATTGTCGATCATATGAAAAAGACTAATGTCACTATGTCTATGTATGATGATATGTCTATCTCGAGACAAAAAAAGATCCTTCAACAAGAGCTCTCCAAAATTTCTCATGTGAAGAAGATAGTTGATAAGGTGAACATTGTTTTTACCAATAGTAGTCAGCCTAGTCAAATTCAAGTTCCTATTCAAGGTCAAGTTCATAATGTTATTCATCCCCCTAAGGTTATCAAGCCCCATCCATTCTATTTGTTCATCATCATAGGGGACTATTTAGTGCATAATTGTATGATAGATTCAGGAGCTTCAACCTTAGTTATGCCTCAATAATGACATATAATATTCAGATTAAGTATATGCCTAATGAAAAAGGTGTTCTCTAGTTGGATGGTTCGCACACTAAAACAATAAGTATATTGAAATATCTTAAGATCACATTGGCAGCTTACCCAAATTGTGTCATCACTCAGGATGTAATGGTTGTAGGCCTGCCCCCATATTTTCCCTATGCCTATCTAGGGACTTTACTATAAAAATTGGGGGTTATTTATCCTCTGACTAGTCATACATGGTTTTCAAGACCAGATATGGGACTAGGGTTACTACTAGGTCAGAACCTATCTCTAGGTTCCACCTAGAGCCCTATATGCCTAACCTTGAAAATATCAAATGTACCCTATTTGAAGAGGATGAAAATGTTAGGGAAAAAGAGCCTCATGATCATCTTGAAGGAATTTTAGACCTATAATTGGATGAATGGGAAACTGATAATCATGGATATGATCCCTATAGTAATATTAAAGAAGCAGATTTAGGAGTGTATTGTATACATGAGGAGGGTGCTACTATACCTTGCTTGACTAACACCACTCAACAAAAAATGGTCTATGGATTTTATTATTTGATGGATCAAGGTCAAAAATGGTAGTGGATTTGGGGTCATGTTGGTTTCACTCTCAGATTAGAAGTACTATTTAGCTACAAGTTTCAATTTAGTTGCACTTCAAAATAGCTAAATATGAAGCCCTTCTACATGGTTTGCAATAGGCAAGAAGAAGAGGTGTCAAACCTCTTCAAGTCAAGGGTAATAGTGAGCTCATTGTGTAATAAGTGATATTTATAAGTGTAATCAAGAACCATAATTTAAAATCTTACAATCATCATGTATGAGATCTCATAGAGGACTTCTTAACATTCAATATATAGTCCATACCAAGAGAGCAAATCAACATGTAGATAGGCTTGTAGCCATTAGAGCTTAGTATGAGATTTTAGGATTCAAAGGAAACTAGAGTTAAGATAAGATCAAGGTCATATGCAAGCTAGTTGTACTTGATAATGAGGTAAGTTGGTAGGTGTTTAATAATGATGATCAAATTATATGTTTTTTGATGTAGGAGGTAAAATTCTAGCACAAGAATCAAAACAAATTCCAACATCAATATGATGATCAGATAGTGAAGCTAAAGATCTAACAAGCTTAATAAGGGGATAGTGACATTGGAAAACATCTTCAATTAAGATGACCAAGTGAGAAGAGGTAAGGCATATATCTCAACCAAGGAAGAACATTATAAGAGGATAGAAATATTTAGAGATAAATTGTTGAAGTTAGGAAAGATCAACACAATAGAAGAGAAAACTACATTTATTACTTTATGTCAAGAATTATTTGATGTATTTGCATGGGAATACAAGGATTTGAAGGGATTTAATCCCAAACTTTCACAACATACCATTGAACTAGAGTTGAACTAGAGAGCAATGTAAAACTAGTCAGGTAGAAACAAAGGCTTGTCAATCTAAAAGTGGAGGAGTTGATGAGAAGGGAACTATTTAGGTTGATTGAATCTAGGATAATATTACCAATTAGACATTCCTCATGGGTGGCAAACCTTGTGCCAATGAGGAAGAAGAATGGGTAAATATGTTTGTGTGTTAACTTCAGGGACCTCAATAAGGTGTCCCTAAAAGACCATTACCCACTACCTTTAATGGATCAAATTCTTCAAAAGGTGGTAGGTTCTTAGAGATTCTCATTGCTTGATGGCTACTTTGGTTATAATCAGATAATGGTCAAGGAAGAAGATAGGCATAAGACTACCTTCACTATAAAGTGGGGCACTTATGCATACATGAAAATGCCCTTTGGATTATCCAATGTTGGGGCAATGTTTTAAAGGGAAATGGATGTTACATTTGAAGGTTTGATCAATGACATGGTGCTCATCTACCTAGATGATGTCACTATTTTCTCACAGGACCCAACTGATCACATTGCTCACTTGAGGTTAGTTTTTGAAAGATGTAGAGAATTTAGTGTATCATTGAATCCTAAAAAATGGATATTTGGTGTTCATGAGGGTAGGTTATTGGGTCATGTAGTATCTAAGGATGGTCTTTACATAGACCCTAAAAGAGTTGAGTCCATATTATCCTTACCCTTTCCCAAGCACAAGAAGGGTCTATAGAGTTTCTTTGGAAACATTAATTTTATAAGAAGGTTTATCCCAGGCTTTGCAGAGCTAGTCAATCTTCTTACTCACATGTTAAGAAAATACAAGGAGTTTACATGGACCAAAGAATATAAGAGTAGTTTTGAGGCCATAAAGGAGGCCATATCTCAGTCCCCTACACTTCTTAATCCTAACTTTAACAAGGAATTCTACTTGTATGCCTTCTCTACATTGGATGCAATCTTTGCCATTTTAATTCAATATAATGAGAAATGTCTAGAACATCCTATTACTTTATTTAGTTAGGCCTTATAAGGGTATGAAGAGAGGTATATATTTTTATACAAATGTTTTATTACATTATTGATATGTTTGAAGAAGTTTAGGCACATGGTCTCCAATAGTAAGATCATACTCATGGTGGTTCACCCAAGTATTAAAGAGTTTATACTCAATAGAAACCTCAATGAGAAAAGAGTTAGATGGGTGACAAAACACATGGAGTATGACCTTGAATTTAGAGTTAAAAATATTTTAAGGGGTATAGGTTTATGTTATCACATTGTAGCATAGGTAAAATAAGGTAAAGACCAAATGTTGGTATTCCATGATAGCCAACAAGTAGCTACAAATAACACACATTTTAGTTAGACACATGCTATAATCAAATTTATTGAGTTAGGATAATGTCTTATGGGGATAGATAGATCCAAGAGAAAAATAATTAGGTTTTAAATTATATCTTATGTCCTTGTAGATGGAGTAATTTTCAAGTGAGACATAAGAGGCATGCTTTTGAGGTGTGTGGAATCATGCCTAACAGACAAGCTGTTTGAACAGTTCCATGATGGCCTAGCTGGTGGGAATTTTACTGCCAAGACCACAACCTATAATATCATTAGATATAGATTCATTTGGACCACAATTTTTATAGATGAACACTCTCAGGTAATTAAATCCCCAAAATGTGTAATGTTTGTTGGCAAGCAAAAACTAGTTGCCCTTCCCTTACAACCAATATAAGTAGAATAACCTTTCATGCAATGGGGATTAGATTTAATAGGGATGATACACCTCCATTAAATTAAAGGACATAAATGGATCATTATAGATATATAATACTTTACATTATGGGTTGAATCAACTGCCCTCAAGGAAGCAATGAAGATTTTGTTTTAGGCTTTTATGATAGCCTTGTGACCAGATTTGGTGTACCTTCTACAATCATTTTTGAAAATGCATTGGCCTTTAGAATAAACAAGGTATATGAGTGGGATATTTTACATATAATTTATCTCAAGCCATCCTATAACTATTCCACTTAGGGTAATGGACTAGAATATTCCACAAATAAGAACTTGTTGAGGATTATCAAGAGAACTATGGAGGATAGTTAGAGGGAGTGGCATACTAGATTGGGGACTAATTTATGGGTAGATAGAGTGACACCTAAGAAAGATAATAGACACTACACATAACTTATTACCTATGGTAAAGAATCCAAGCTTCCAATTTCTCTTGAATTACATGCATCAAAGCTTTCACACCAACCTGAGCTCTATGAGGATGATGTTATGTAGATAAGGTTGAATGAATTGAGATAGATGGAGGAGATAAGAAGACAATACTATGCACGTCATGTGGTCCAATAATCACCAAGTAAATAGGTAATTTGATAAGAGAGTTTCCTTGAATAAATTATAATAAGGTGATATAGTCCTCAAATGGGATGAAGACCATGCAAAACCACAAAAACACTTCAAGTTTGATAGTCTTTAGAGTGGGCCTTATGTTATCATAGGTTGAAAAGAAAGCAATGCCTTTGAGATTGCTAGGTTTATTGGAGAGATCTTCCCATACCTATCAATTAGAGGTATCTTAAATTTTTCTACTATTTTTATCTCATGATTTTTGTACATAGGTAGACAAGTCTATCTTTACCTATAAGTGCTTATGCACATTGCTCTGTTTGTCATTTTTAATATGGTTTAGGAAGTTGTTTGGTGTGTTTTTGTTACTTTCATATTTTTTATGTGTGTCTCATTGGTTTAAAGTTTTTATAAAAATCAAGTAGAATCCTCATTATAATTAATACTTCATTTGTTTAGTCATCATGAGCAAGCTTGATCAAATTCTAGGTTTCATGACTAGCAAGTTGGTCAAGCTAGTTGAGTCATCAAAAATATTGGTCAATTTCTAGGATTAGAAATTAGCCAACCCTATAGATTAAGGGGTCATACCCTATGTTTAAAATTTACTTCTTAGTCATGTTGAAGGCACTCAAAGCATATATAGTTAGCTCCTTGTATGGTCATATTTCAATCTTTTATTAGCAACCCTTGAGTGAAGTATTACATGAAAATGATGTTTTCCATGCTATGTATTTACTCTACAAATTTGGTGCCTTGGCATATTTTGTATCTATAGATACAAGATTTGAAAAATGATTTAGCAGTGCAAGATGTGCTCAAGGACATTGAAATTGAGATCTATAAAATATCCATTTGGATTCAAAAAATCCTCAACGAGATCCTAGTGAATGCATTGCCACTAGGTGTTGAGATCTTGGGAGCTCAGGTAGTAATATCAACTGCACATAGATAGTCAATAGGTTAAAATGTTTCTAAAATGATATTAATAGTTTATACTGAATTAGATCAAAAGATCTAATGGTGAGATGGAAAGGATGACATCATTAGGTCCTAAAGATCCAACATAACACATTTAATCATGCATTTAAAGATTAATGGCAAGGATCAAGTCAAAAATTTAGAGGATCCTAGGATTGAATGCATCAATGACAAGTGTCATGATTATAATAACTTACCAAATCAATGATGTGCATTTGATTAAGTAGAATAAAGATCAATTCCATTCAATCACTGAGTAGATGAGATCAATAGTGTGAATGAGGTCAAAAAGTCAAGGAGCTTAGATTAAATGTGAGACCACTATGTGGTGCAAGCATGGAAGTGGATAGACTAATAATAAGATCCTAAGAAGTGACATGTCACTGATAAATGGCACAATTGTAAAGCCCAAGTCAAGGATCAATTTCCAACATTGGAAGGAAAATTCTAGGAGTAAATGAGATGATAACACATGTCTAAAATATATAGTGAGATTGAGTTTTTGGTAAAGAGTGTATTTTGTGAAAGATCCTGATCAATTAAGAGCTATTAAATGAGAATCAATGTAGGGAGAAGTGGGAGAAGGAATGGTTCAACTATTTTTTGAGGTGGCCTTGATCAGTTAAGAGTTTTTAAAGAACATAAATGTAGGGCAGTTGTAATTACTATTTTGAGTGGATTTGAGATCATTAATAACCCCTTTAGCACCAAAATTTTCCCTCTCTAGTTTTTCTTTCTTCTTATAAATGTAGGCATTGATCTCTTGATTATCATCCCTCAGCTGGGTATAGCAAACTTCTACTAAAATCACTTTGTAAAATCTTTGAAGAAATATAAATCAATTTCAGATTCTAGTTTAATGCTAAGTTTACTTTATTGAATTTTGATTTATAGAATGTATGTTATCTATTCATCATTTGTAGGTCCTTCATCTACCTTGCTTTAAGACTATTAGTTTCTTGCAAGTTGTGTGAAGTGTTAGCTAGTGAGGTTTCTCTTAAAGTGTCATAAGTCTATAGTGTCTTACATAAACCTATCTCTTTCTATCCTTCAAGTTATATGTCTCTTTTCAACATTCATACAAAACACTCATGTTTGGAACCCTATCATAGAATTTGATTAATCCCTGTCCCCATTATATTTATTAATAGTCATGAAAGTGACCAAGTTGAGAGTGGATCATTGAAAATTTGGTGCAGCACCACACTTATATTAGGTTTTAATTCATGCAATTTCTTCACTCTTTTCATCCCAACCTATTTAGGTCTTAGAAGAGAGATTCAAATTATCATATCTAAGGAATTAGCCTCATTAAAAATCCTAGTGGTCTGACCCAAGATTAGGTGACCCACAATGTAGGGTCATTCCCATGTTAGATTAGGTTTGAGAAAGAGGAATTGAATAATCCTTTTCTCATCTAGGGTGAAAACTAAGTTTATAATAATTAGTTTTAGAAATGAGGGGTAGTCCTTTATGAACAATTATTAACACCATAAATAGTGTTAACCCTCTCTAAAAAACTAACAATGACCTGATGTGATATATATTATTCTAAAGTGATTAAAATGGATTGGTATTGATATTTAAGTGATTATAGGTTGTACTCAACTCTCCTAGGCATCTCCAAGTGTGAATGGTTTGTCAGGTGCATGAGTGGAACCTATACAAAGGCCTTATTTCTCAAATTTTTGTTATATCAGTCAAAGTTAACCAAGTAAATGTTTCTAAATGGATGGAGGAAAAATATTGAGACTTATATTTGATTTACATGGTGGTTTATAAGTAGGTTATATATCTTATGTGTGTTAAACTGGTCATCCAAGTTGATCAATCATTAACAGACATAATAGTGCAAATAGTAAGAAAACTAGATAGAAGTGAGAAGTTGATTAGGGATATGTTATCATGGTATAGTGATGAATAAAAGTGCATGGATACATTTTTAAATAATTATAATACATTTTCATATTAGATATATGTTTTGGCGATTAGTGGATATGATGGAAATGTTTCTCATAAGTTGACCTATCTGGTTTAGATGAGACATTGAGATACAAGACTATGAGATTGGTCTGTAAGACCAATATTGGTATTTGATCATATTATCTATCTATTTTATAATTTTATAATGAACTCATAGGATCATATACATGCATTTTATGTCTCTGAAAGTGGTCTTATAGGTGTTGAAGATCATTGTTTCCATGGATATGTTTTGAGGCTAGTTGGCAGTTCTGAGTGGGCTACTTGCAGAGAAGGGTTTGAATCCTTTTTACCTATGTGTATGATGAACCAAGAGGTGTATGAGCAAGATAATAGTATAATAACAAGGTCTACTAGGGCTAATTAACTAGTTAGAGGAGTGAGTTGTAGTGAATGATATAGAACTTTAAAGAGCTGAAAGAGGTCTTATAGACCATCAAAAGGGTGAAAAGAAACTATCATAAAGATTTGATAGAGTTACTATTGTCACTTTTACTTTAAACCTTTGAGGATATGTCTCATCTCTCCTCATCCAAGTGGCACAATTGAAACACCTCTAGGTTGTGGGTAGCCTAAGAATGAGGTGAATCTCTAGATAGGTCTAGCTCCCTTGATTTACCACTTGTAGATCACTACTACACCTATGCTTATGAGGGAAAAGGGAGATAAAACTAAAATTAAACTATCTTAAAAGAGGTGATATACCAAATTTATTGATGACTACCAACCAACTGCATGTTACACATGAGAACAAAGGACTAACTAGAGATACACTTCTCTAGTTCAAATCTTCTCACATCAGTGTTTCATTATGAGGTTATGGTGAATGTTTAGGCTAGGAAGACTACAAAAGAGGTCTATAATGACATTATTGAATATTATAACTCATTAAACCTTGTCATTTCCTAGAATACTTTGCATGACCTATAAGGAAAAGCTGCAAATAGGTGAGAGAGTGAGACAACAATGTTAAGGAAACCATAGTCATCACTAAGCAAGATCCATAATTAAAGTAAGTACACTATAAATAGTCATAGAAGATGTAAAAATATTATAATTTATTGATATAATGGTATTTAAATGCGTAGGGATTCACCATACTAAAGTGGAACATAGTTTACAAAGGTCAAAATGGCTAGTTCTTATAGAAATTGAGAGAAAAAAGAGAAGAGAGAAGTTCAAAGGTCATAAAGACACATGTCAAATTTATAAAATGAGTTATATGTGCATGGTAAGAGAATTTTAAACTGATCATGTAAAGTTAGAAAGCACACGTGTCACCTCAAGTCATGAAACTCTTGAAATGTGGCATGAAATTCCCTTTGCTAGCTTAAAAAATTGCCTTCATGATTTATCCCTATTTGAACATCCAAAAACTAACTAGAGATATGTATAATTATTGGATTGAGAGGAAATATTTTTATACATGCCTCTCCATGCATTTTTTGCATTCTTTATCAACTACAATCTTCTAGAAGTGATTCATCACTACCTACAATCAAAGAAACTCCTTTTTCAATTACCCCTCACACTTGGATTCCAAAAAGGCATAAATTTTACATGAAAATTCATAAAAGTGAGTAGATTAAACTTTTTAAGACCCTCCATTTCCTTCAAGGCATCAGTCACACCTTAAAAATCCATGCACTTGAGTTTCTCACACTTCTCATGATCATGTTCACTATGCCAATTCTGATTGGATAAGATGAGATCTCTAGTAAGCACACTTAGGAGTTTTAATGAAGCATGAAATGGACATGGGGAGTTATATTAAGTCTATATATTCCTCCCAAAGTTTATTTCATCACTTGAAACCTCCTAAAACCTACGTAATTCATAAAATAGTTAAAAGAACAAATTTTGTACCCTATTCATATAGATAGGTCAGCATAAAAGTTGATGGGGGAAAACCATGAAGAGTCATATGAAACATCCAATCACTTTAATTTTTATTTTTTTCCATTAGAGTATCTTTCCATCTTCATCTTCCCAATCAGGTCCTTATCCAAGGGTTTGTAAGGGTTTTAGGTCTCTTAGGCTCTTAAGCTTTGTTCATAAAAATGGGATGTTGAAGTTACAAACACATTTCAAAAGAATGAAACTTAGAACCCATGTTAACTTAATAAAAATCCATATATCCTTATGCATAACCCCTAAAAATATGTGAGCATCTAAAATTGCTTATTTGAGCCCTTCCTTCACTTTGCATATGCCTAATGCTACCTTTGAGCTAAAAGATGACTTCATTGTGGTTCCACTACATCCTAATAGTTTGGACACCTCTATTATGATATAATAATAATTATAAAATAGTATATGAATCATATCTAAGGCTATAAGTGTAAGTGACTTCCCATTTAGACACTAGGACAAAACCCTACCTTTTAGGCTTGATTGCAACCTTGGAGTTCTAGGACACTTTAATAAAATTATCCCTTATATAATTGATTCCTCATGTTGGTATAGGTTTATTTACACTTTTCACATCTTATTTCCATGTCTAACCAACCTATAACTCACCTAACCATTACCATTCTTCAAAGACTGTTAGTTTGTGCATAAGGAGAATGCCCTCTGTCTAAGAAAAAATAGAGGTAACTTACCATATTTATCTAGATAAAGTAAGTATTAAAGGGGATTATTAAGGTCTAATAGATGATCTGTACCAATTTTTAGCTCTTGGTATTATGATTTGACCTCCCAAATTACCTAAGACAGACTATAGGTAAGCAGATTGTTTGCAGGGTTTTGACATGTGGACTATGTACTGTTACCTTAGAGCTCTCTCTTAGATTGTTTTATAATATTAAATGCTTATGGATACTATCATTATCTTGATGTAGGTGTTATTATCTATTATTCATCAATCCATCCTTCTACATACTCTTCTCATACCTTGACTGGTCAAGGCTAAGTGTACAAATTCCTGACTATGTTGACTTCAAGGCACTATCCCAGTAGGTGTCCTACATAACTAAAGATTGTGTTAAATTATTATAGGCCAATTTATAATCTCCTAATATCATTTGAAATTTTTTGGAACCTTTTTTTATCATCTTTATGTACTTACCACACTCAAAATCCCTAAATTTGCTCACTATCTGTCATAATTATAGCTGAATGTGTTTTTTGCTTTGGAGAGGGGGGAACCTATAGGTTAATTGAATGGATTTAAATTTTAAAACATTAATTATCCTCTTTTACACATTATATAATCATATATTAGTGATTTTAACTTATACTCACCTTACTTAGGTTAGACCATTACTTAGACAATGTGTTTTAGCTCACTGTATGCCTCCTCAGTTATAGCTGAGCATTTTCTTGTAAAGGGACACCTATAGGTGTGATTTGGAATCAAAACCCTATTTATAAATTATTATTGTCACATATTTGATAAACAATTTCATATTTAACTATTTGGAACCATTCACACATGTTGGCATAGTCTAGTTTTACAATTTTAGGTGAAAAGAACTCTTTTGGCACAAATCTGTAGGTGATTACTACCAAAGTTTAGTGCATAAATGGGAAAATTTAAGCCTCCCACCAACAAAGTTATACTAATAATTTTTACTCCAAACTTTTCATATATATTTTACTATGTGGAGAATACAAGTTATGGTCACCTAGATGTCACAAAACCCTTGATAACTTTGTTACATGGCCTTGACAAAAAGACCCAGACCTCTATTTTGCACTTTTTGGGGATTATTCCCTGAACACAGTCATTAGATATTTGAAAAGTTATTCTAAACTTTTCATATAAGTCTATACTTATAAATATGTATGTTAGGATACTTTTAACATGTTAGAACCTCAAAAAAGGTTTCATTAATTATTTTGACATGTCTATATGACATCTCAAATTCCTGTTAAGCCACCTGTAGATGGTTACTCCATAGTGTAGGTAGTAGACATGAGCTTAGGAAGTGGAAATGGGTGCATAACTCTCATTGATCCTTGGACTTTATTAAATCTTAAAAACACAACTCCTCCATCATGCAAGACCTAAAGCAAGGTCCAAAACTCTTATTTTATTATTCTTTCTCTCTTGTATGTGCTAATGGAAATGTAGACAGGGTAAAAACATAAATCATACACATGGTGTGTGTGATTTTAAAAATAATTATAACTCCTTAAAATGTTAGCATGGATCCCCTTCAACTTGTTAAGATTTATAAAAATTCAAAAACTTCATTTCAACATGACACCCCTATCTATCACACCTATAGGTGTACGTTCATGGTAGACTGTGTATGTGTGGTATATGAGTGAAAAATATGAAGATTGATTTGGATAATGAAGTTTAAAGGTGAAAATAATCATTATAACCTTAAATTTTTTGAAATTAAAATATCATAACCCTTTGAAACCATTATCAAATCATGAAGATCCAAACACTAGTCGAAACCTACTTGCTACATAGAATGAGACTAGTCTACACACCTAAGGTGATTAGATCTTTAAATAAAATCCAAACTTGAGAAAAAGGATGAGGAACATGTTATATGAGATTTAAATACCTATGGAATAAATCCCAATAGCTATATTGTACATATTTATTCAAACCAAGGCAAAACTTATAAGGTGAATAAATTAGTAAGCAAATTAGATAGTCTAACTTCCTAGAATGGTTCATAAAGCAAAAAAAACCATTCCTCTACAAAAAACATCAAATGTAATTTTAATAAGTGTAGAAGACACCCTAGGATCATTTTTCCTAAAACCTTTCCTCTTGACCATACCAAATACAAACCTAAGGGCCATTCTTGCTTGCCAAGCCTAGTGGAAGAAGAGAGAAGTGATTTTCTTCATTTATTTGAGCTTATGATCAAAATAATCACTATAAAAAGTGTGTTTAATACCAAGAGACACTACTGAAGTGTCCTCAACTATAGGAGGTCATATAATTTTGTACACTTCATTAAATGCTCATTTTTTCTAAGAAAACTACCTTTTCTTTTGAAGAACCTACAACTTTTCAGTTACAAATAATTAATTTAGACTTCTTAGGATATTTGGGATGTGAAATAATATTTTTACACCTTAAAATTTACTAAGGAGGCTATACAAATCATTTAATTCTCCATTTTGACCTCCAAAATGACTCAAAAAGGCATAAATATTTAAAATGACCAAGACTAAGGCTAATGTGACATGAAATGACATAAAAATACCTATAATACACCTTATGACATAATGGAAGACCCCTAAAATACCTAAAAAACAAGTTTTTACCTATAGGGGGCCCAATTTGACCTACAAAGTCAAATTTGGTCAACAATTACTATGTATGAAATCAAGGATAGATGACCTAATCAATTCAAGAAGAGGGATAGTTGAGCAAAGATTCCTAAAAGGAAATTTGATAGGGATGAGAGTGCAAAGAGATGAAGAGGTAATCATCATCAATTGTCTAAGCAACAAGGTGATATGAAGGTGATCAAAGTAATCATCTAGTTGAGTTGGTGCTGATTCATCTAGGGGGGTGATACCTCCTTGCAAGTGGGTGCTTACTAAAGCTTAGTCAAGTGGGTGCTTGGATAGTTAAGGTTGGAGTTCCATGTGAATTTGGTGTTTCAATAAATCTTGATGTTCGTCTTATAGTACTATATTCCATTTGTTAATATCAATGGATTTTCTTCCCCTTGAGGGTTTCCTACTCATATATGTGTTTCTTATGTTATGCTCATATGAATGACTCTTTATGCATTACTATATCACTATGTTTATTTCATAGTTCATATATGAGTGGATGAAATTAATTGAAAGTTTTAAGAGACTAATTAACCCCCTTTCTTATTCATTGTGTTTCCAACATGAAGATGCCCTTTAATCAACTGAAATCACTTATTAGTTGAAAAGATTTTATCTCAATCCCTAAAGACCTAACTTCATGCTTTTAGGTCCTTGAAATCTCCTTGTATTCTCAATCATGCTTGAAATACTTAAAAATATTCACTTATAGGCCATGGTTTCTTTTATTATTACTATAGACTTGAATATATAGCTAGGTTATGCTTTCTTTGACTTTGAACATCAGAAATATTGAAACCTTGCTTTGTGTCCTCATATTCTCATATACCTACAATTTTCATGCTTTATAACCTCTTTGTCCTCTAGATTTGATTTTTTTTTTAAATATGTGATGAGGACCTTGGTGATAGAATAATTAAACACCCTAAAAAAACACCACTATAGACTTACAACTTGGGTTCCTTACCATGCTTAAAATTCATCTTGGAAACATGAAAAGCTATAAGAGACCCATTGAATATTGTAAAAAAGGATATAGACATGTATATTGGTCTTGAGAAGCTTTAAAACCTTTGTTTCTACCTACGTATACCTTCAAGATTCTTAAACACTTTGAGATTTTGCTTCAAAACCCTCTAAGACCTTTTAGTCCTTAAAACAACCATGGAAACCTTGACTTGTAAGATTGTAGATTGGATTTTACATGATGCTTAGGATCTAAATCAAACCAAAAAACTCATGGTTCTCACTTATAAGACCTATTAGAACTTGTTTCCCCATTGCATCCTCTTAAAAATATTTGTAGACATGTCTAAAGGCTTGAAAACATGCTTGTAACTATTGAAAACATTGTCTCTTACTTTTAAAACTACTTGGAACTTGATTAATATGTTTGCTCAGTCATGATTGATTTTTAAAAACCTTTTAAAGACCTTTAAAGTGATTGAAACTATGAATTCAGGCCCATAATATTATTTTATATACATGAAACCTTCTTCAATCATTACCCTTTTAGCTTCTTCAAACCTCTTAAATCATCAAAACTATTATATCATGTGTTAGGGTTTTTAGCTAAGTTTTAATATTTTATGCATGTATTTAGAATATCCACATAGTTTTGGTTATTTCATAGAGTCTAGAGACCACCAAATGGGTCCTTTGAACCTTTCAAAACTTCACCAAAACACTACAAACATCATGCACAATGAAAAAGGAGAAGAAACGTGACTGATTTTTCTATTTAAAACTCTGTAAAAGTATTATTTTGTCTTACTACTTATTTTATATCCTCATTTTGATCTCTTTAAATGTTCCATCAATTTAGATAGTCCTAAGGACATGCTATTACCTATATATAATGTTGTAGGCTTAAAACCATTCATCAACAAGCTCTAAAACCTTAGAAACATGTTACACAGACCTACAACTTTTCTAATGACATGTGTTCTTTTTCATGGAGCCTCACATCCTTTTAAGTTCTAAAAAAATTATTTTTAAAATTATCTAGACTCCATCCAATCCTTTCAATCTCCTTTTGACATTGCATCTTATTTTTGATAGGTTTATATAGACCTTCATAGACCTACAACCTTATTTTTAGCACTAGTTTCCTCCTTACAACATTTGGAAACTTGTGGAAACTTGTTAGGAGACCTCATCTTCCTTATTTTTAGGAATGGAGATGTTTGTATCGACTGATATCCATGCTTTGGTGATCTCTACCAAGCTTGAAATGGAACTTTTAGATGCCAAAAGGAGTAAATATTTGAAAAGCCTTCATGAAACCTATATGAAAACATCTTAAAATAATATAATCTACCTTGAACTTTCCTGAATGAAATCTTAGAGAGGTGTAATAGGGATTCAATAAGTTTGAAGATGGTTTGAATTGGATTTTTCCATGTTGAAGGTTTAGAATAATCCTTAAAGAAGTAAAGGGAAGGAGGAAATAAGTCAATGATACCTTTTTGAATTAGAAGTATGGAATTTAGGAGATGGATAAGGATTATTAAACCTCTAATAGACCTTTATGTCTCCTTTTTTAATGTTTCACCCTTTACAATGACTTAAGATTCCTTTTTTGATATATTTTCACTTGAAATAATTTTTTATGCCATTTAAGTTATTAGATAGGCCTATATAAGGGATAAAATGAAATTTATGACCTTTCAAATTCTCTTAATATCTTATTAAATCCTTCATATCTATTCCATGCCACTTAGGATGAGTGAAATGGTAGTGATTTTTTTATCATAGCCAAATGTCTATTAAGAGACCAATAGTTGGTCAGTAAGAGGTGTATCTTTTGAATATTTAGATAAATTAATGAAATTTCTATGTAGATACATTCATATGGAATTTTTATGCTATAATGGCCACCCTCCACTCTCTATTAGGCCCTAATATGGAAAGTTACAGTCATTTGGAGGCATCCTTAAAGAGAAGTTTCTCATCTCTGAGTGAGAAAATTTACCGAACTTCCATCATGTATTGCAAGAGAATTTTGAAGGGTAGAGATTAGTTTTTAGATTTTATAATTATATGGGAGAGTTATTTTAACATACCTTAAAGGATTTCATGCCACTTAGGATGAGTGAGACACAATAGTGTGTTTTCTCTTACAAACAAATGTTTCTTAAGAGACCTAAAATTAGTCAATGGGAGGTGTATCTTTTGACTCATTATCCCAATTGATGAACTATCTATGTGAATGTATCTATATAGGTGTTTCAATGCTATAATGGCAACCTTATGCTCTCTTTACAGCCTTAGGATAGAAATTTACAATTATTTGGAGGCATCCTGGAATAGAATCTTCTCGTCCCTAAGTGAGAAAGCTGACCAAACTTCCAATATGCATTATAGGAGAACCATGAGTGGTAGATATGAGATACTAGATATTTTAGTTGAATGGGAGAGTCCTCTTAACATCCCATAGAGTATTTTATTCCACTTGGGATGAGTGAGACATGGCAATGAGTTTTCTCTTATAGCCAAAAGTCTCTTAAGAAACCAAAAGTTGGTCAATAAGAGGCATATATTTTGACTAATTATCATTATTTATGAACCATATATGTATATGAGTCTAGATGGGAATTTTAATTCTATAATATCCACCCTCTACTATCCATTAGGCCTTAGGATATAAATTTTCATTCCTTTGGAAGCATCCTTAAAGAGAAGCTTCTTGTCCCTAAGTGGGAAAATTGACCAAACTTCCAGTGTGCATTACAAGAGAACCGTGAGGGGTAGAGAAGAGATGTCAACTCCTATAGTTTCATGGTTAAGTTATATTACCATCCCTTAGAGGATCCTATATCACTCAAGATGAGAGAGACATGGTAATTAGTTTTCTCTTGCAACTAAATGTCTCTTAAGAGACTAAAATCTGGTCAGTGGGAGGTGTATCTTTTGACTCATTAGATCAATTAATGAAACATATATGTAGACACATATAGATGGGTGTTTTAACACTATAATGGAAACCTAAACTCTCTATCAATCCTTGAGATGGAAATTTTTAGTTATTTGGATGCATTCTTCAAGAAAAGCTTCTTGTCCCTAAGTGGGAAAACTTACTAAAATTTCATGACATGTAGCAAGAGAATCATGAGGGGTAAAGACAATCCATCAACTCATATAGTTGCACAAGTGATTATTTTTAACATCCCTTGGATGATTCTATTCTACTCAAGACATGCAAGACATGGCATCAATTTTTATCTTGTAGTTAAATGTCTCTTAAGAGACCAAAAGTTGGTTAGTGAGAGGAATATATTTCGTCTCATTATCCCATTTGATTGGTCGTCTGCAAAAACATGTCTAGATGGTAATTTTAACTCTAGAATGGCCACCCTCCACTCTTTATTAGACCCTAGGATAGAAATTTATAGTTGTTTGGATGATTCCATAAATATAAGCATGTACTTGAATGGGAAAACTAATTAAAATTTTATCATGCATTGTAAGAAAACTATGAGGGGTAGATATAAAACATCAACACCTATAGTTACACAAATGAGTCCTATTAACACCCATAGAGGATTACATGGCACTCATGACAAGTGATACATGATAATTAGTTTTATCTCACAATCAAATGTCTCTTAAGAGTCTAAAAGTTGGTTAGTGGGAGGTGGTATCTTTTGAATTGATAGAAAAATTGATGAACCATCTTTATCAATACATCTAGATGGGAATTTTAACATTATAATGGCCAACCTCCACTCTTTATCAAGCCTCAATGTTAAAATTTGTTATCATTTGGAGGCATCCTTGAAGAGAAGCTTCTCATCCCTAAATTGGAAAACTAAGTAAAATTTTACCACATATTACAAGAGACCCATGAGGGGTAGACATGAATCATCAACACATATAGTTATGTAGAAGAGTCCTATTATCACCCTCTTTATTATTTCATATAATTTAGAATGAGAAGTTCATGGCAACGTGTTTTATTTTATAGGTAAATATCTCTTAAGAGACTAAAATTTTGTTAGTGGGAGGTGCATCTTTTGACTCGCTATCCTAGTCAATGAACCCTCTTCACTAATGTGTTTGGATTGGAATTTTAACATTTTAATGGCCACCATCCACTCTCCATCAATCCCCAAGGATGAAAGTTATAGTCATTTGGAGGCATCCTTTAATAGAATCTTCTCGTCCCTAACTTGGAAAATTGAGTGAATTTTTTCCACACATTAAAGGAGAACTATGAGGGGTAGAGACAAGCCATTAGTAACTAAATTTACATTGATGAGTCCTCTTATCACCCCATATAGGATTATATGGCATTCAAGATGAGTAAGACATGATAGCGAGTTTTCTCTCACAACTAAATGTATCTTAAGAGACTAATATTTGGTCAATGGGAGGCATATATTTTGATTTTATAGCCTAATCGATGAATCATATTTACCAACACATCTAGATGGCCATATAAATGTGAAAATGGTCACTCTCCCCTATTCATTAGTCTTGAAGGTAGAATGTTGTATTCATTTGGAGGAATCCATGAAGATAATTTATTAATCCCTAAGAGAGAAAATTGATCAAAATTTCACCACATATTATAGAAGAACCATGAGGGTTGAGATGAGTTTTCCATGCCTACAGTTGAATGGACAAGTCCTCTAAGCACTCCATATATTATTCCCTACCTTTTGGAATGAGGGATATATAGTAATGAGTTTTATCTCACATCTATATGTTTATTAAGAGACCAAAAGTTGGTCAGTTGGAGGTGTATCTTTTGAATCGCTATCTTAATCGACGAACAATATTTCTGACACATCTTGATGTATAAATATGAACCATCAACTTGTATAATTGTATGAAAATTCCTCTAAGCCCGCCCCCCCTCCCCCCCCCCCCCCCAAAGGATTATATAACACTTAGGAAGAGAAAGAAAAGTATATATTCAACATCTATTATTTTTTAGGATTCTCTTTATTTCAATAAGATAATCTTCTCTACTAATGATACTAACCACGTGAAGGTGGAAGCTCATCTGGTACCACTAAGCTACATTAAAATTATTAGTAAAATTTTCAAACACAAATTAATAGAATGGTAAAATAATTAAAAATTAAAATACATTAAATCAAATAAGTTAACTAAAAGTAATTTTAAATGATAGGTACATTGAATACTAACCTTACCAAGTCAATCTGATATACCTTTAGGATCAACTATGCTTTTAAGTGTTTTAAGAATTAATTCATGCTCAAATTCACAAACTTTACACAACATTTTGTTGTGAGGCTTTTCATGATATTTGATCATTTGAATATTTGTAGTGATAATCAAATTTTAATAATAAATCACCAACCTATGTGTTTCAAATTCCTCAAATAACCATTTTTTATTTTTTATGAAAGTATCTATGAATCCAAGTTCCTGTAACCACCATAGATCTAGTGGGATAAACTAGGTCTTCTCCATCCATGACAGTTGTGGTTAATTTCTTTTTTGCCTCTACATAATGAGATAAGTAGTAGTATGTTCCCTCATCATTGTCCTCAGGTGTAATTATTACAAAAATGTGCCTCGTATTTAAAGTATAATAAATTTTTAAGGATATGTAGGAAAAAGGTAAGATATTATGCTAATAAACTAAGGGTACATTTAAATTATAAATAAATTGTACCTTTTTGTACAAGATTTAAAATGTGGTAAAAGTCAATTGATGATACTATTTCATGGTACCCTAGTGGTTGGAAAGAATATCTACTCTCCATAGGTGTTATGGGTCTACAATACCATTCTTCAACCCATTTTTTTGACTCATAATCATTCCAATTAAAATACATATAGCCTGAAGGAAACATAGCATGAAAAACTCATGTAAGTAAAACAATATAGAAATCCCAAGTAAGTAAAGTAGTGTAGAAAACCTGAGTAAGTCAAGCAGTGTGGAAAGCTTGAGTAAGTAAAGCAGTGTGGAAATCCTGAGTAAGTAAAGTAGTGTGGAAAGCTTGAGTAAGTAAAGAAATGTGGATTGCTCAAGTAAGTAAAGCAGCATGAAAAGCTTGAGTAAGTAAAGTAGCATAGAAATCACAAGTAAAGCAACATGACAAAGTAGCATGGAAATCTTGAGTAAGTAAAGCAACATGTAAAGCCTGATTAAGTAAAGTAGATTAGAAAACTTGAGTAAGTAAAGCAATGTGGAAAAGTAGCCTAGAAATCTTGAGTAAGTAAAGCAACATGGAAAAATAGTGTGGAAATCTCAATTTAGTAAAATAGTGTGGAAATCCTAAGTAGAGAAACATGGAAAGCTTGAGTAAGTAAAGCAAAATGGAAAGCTCAAGTAAGTAAAGCAACATGGAAATATAGAGTAAGTAAAGTAGCATGGAAAAGTAACATGGAAAGATTGAATAAGTAAAGCATCATGGAAAGCCAGAGTAAGTATATCATCATGCAAAAGTAGCATGGAAATCTCAAGTAAAGCAGTATGGAAAAGCAACATGGAAATCCCGAGTAAGTAAAGTAACATGAAAAATTAGGATGGAAATCCTAAGTAAGTAAAGTAGCATGGAAATCTTGAGTAAGTAAAGTAGCATGGAAAGCCTGAGCAAGTAAAGTAGTGTGGAAAGTGCAAGTAAAGTAGCCTAGAAAGATTGATTAAATAAAGTAGCATGAAAATCTTGAGTAAGTAAAGTAGCGTGGAAAGTTTGAGTAAGTAAAGTAGCATGGAAAGCCTAAGTAAATAAAGCAATGTGGAAAGCCTAAGTAAAGCAACATGAAAAGCTTTAGTAATTAAATTAGCATGCCATATCTCTAGTATAAATAGTCCATGAACTATAATTTGAGATTTGAATGGAGTGAGAAATACTCTATCCATGTATTGTAATTTTCAAACATTATCTTATCTTCTTCCTTCATTAATCAAAAAAATATTTGCACATGAGAATATTTATCTGTTTCATGAGAAAAATTTCATTACACAAGGTCATAGTACTTATGACATCAATCAAATTAGCACCATCCTTGTGCTTTCCCTGCTCTTTTTAAAGGGATTTTTTAACACATGCACCTACACCATCATGTTCCCATTTTTCATGCCTAGCCTTAAATAAACTCCAAAAATGTTGAACCCCTTTCTTATTATGCATTTTGCTTAACCAATAAAACATTTAAGAATTATTAAACTATCTTTCATAATTGTCTAACCAAATGTAGTGTGTATTGAACATGATTTTTATTGCATTCATATTTCTATAAAATATCTCAAAAAAACCTTAGAAAAACTCTAGAGAATGCACTCTATCATTTCTCATATAAAAGTGGTACTCCCTAAATTTTTTTTTGTCCTTTGTGCTATCAGGTGCATGTATGAATGTAATATGCATAAAAATTACAAATTGAATTGAATTATCATATTAGGACTAAACCTCATTATGTGGTTGTAGTGTGTAGTTCTTAACAAAGTACACAACTAAAACAATGGTCCCAATTGGGAAGTTGTCATTCCAAAAATTGAATTAATTAAATAACCATTTTGCCTTGTGTGTGTCTTGCATATTAGTAGATAATAATCTCCTTGAATTCAAACATGAAATTAGATACATATACTTGGGTTGTAACCAACTCACATCTTGATGACTCTTTTCTATATTTTAATACATGCTTTATAGATTTGTACTTCCTAAAATCAACTAGTTATTTTCTAAATTCATGTGAAATTTATTCATATATACAACTGCTCAAATTTGAAAAACCACCACAAGTGTTACATATTACATCTAAACATTCTTTGTCAATAAAAATTATCCCTCAAGTTTTTTACTTAAAAGACTTGGGATTAACTCTCTTGACATTTTAGGTAGGGAAACCACCATACATTCCTACATAATCTCATCAGCATGTAAAGTATAATGTATATGATGCAAAATATCAAAATGCATAGAAAATTCAACATGAATCCTACAACAACATGTGGTGTGCATCTAATTGATTTTAATGTAGAAAGGCTTGCACATATCAAATGACCTTTGTCTAATTATTAATTGCCCATTAAATTTTTCAATATTTATTTTATAAAATTCTATTTGGGTCATGTCCAAGAATATTTTTGCATGTGGCTTATGGTTTTTTGAACCTTTTATTTTTTTAACATCTTTTACATTAGATGAGACCCTTATGTTGTTGTGCCAAAAAATTTCAATCAAATGTCTTTTTAATTCAACTAACAACTCATCTTTTCATAGGACTCTACCACTAAATGCCCAACAATCTAAGTAAAGGGCCATCAAGCCATGTTCTCCTTTTTATGGAATTTATTATAGTTATTATATTCAAGTTTAGGGATGTAATTTTTTGACTAAAAAATTGATCTTTGGATGTTGACTTCTCACTATAGATTCCATTATTACACATCTTGTCACATTACTATCTTTTTTTCAAGTTTTATTACCTATTATATAAAATGTATTAAATATATTCTTTACTATTACATTATTATTCCCTATGTATTTTTTTATTAACTTAAATTATGCATCACAAGGTTCATTTTTTTCTTTTTCATTAATTCAAAAAATAGTTGACATCATTTTGTATGGCTTTTATTCTCAAATTCATAGTCCCATACATGTTGAACATGACATTGAACTTGTATTTTTGACATTTTACCTTCGTTCTATTATTTTATCATCTATTTCAACCATATACCTTGATGTTCATTGCATTATCCCTAGAGGTGTGGGTCTAAGAGCTATATAATGTATTAAATTAGTGTTATCACTTTAACCATATAAAGGATAATAGATTTTTGGATAGGTACATTAGATCCTATAGGTTAATTGAATTCCTCTTCACTAGGAGATAGATGAATTGGGGTCATTACGTGACATTGATTATCTTGTTCAAAAAATTCATTATGGATGGATGTTTCATTAGATTATGTTTCTCCATGTGTTCCATAACATAAGGCAAATTTATTAGTTAGTTTTTATACATGCAACAAGGATTGATTAAGTTATCTTATCTCATTTGAAGACACATATAAATTAAATTCCATGTAATTAGGTATGTTACTTTCATTTGAATTATTAACTAGTTTGGAGGAAGTACCTTCACCTTGTGTAGAAGCTCTTATGGATTCTCTCCTATCTACTTATATTTTTCTCTTTTGACTTTAATTTACTCATTCTATTTATAGTAGTTAGCATTCTCAAGTAACCTAGAGCCATTTTACATTCCAGAATGGCATAACATCATTTTAAATTATTGAGTTCCTAAGTGGTCCCTAAGCTATTTTACATTTCAAAATTATTGAGTGGCCTAGATCCATATTTTACAACTTCATAACACCACATATTTTTAGTTTAAACTTATTCTACTACATAAGAGGGTTAGATGAGTCATCAATCCAATCCAAGTTATTCACATATTATGATCCACTAAATAGGGGTGGGTGATGATGGAGTCATGTAAAAATTTAGTTATTGATCCATCCACATAGGAGGATTGGGTAATCCATCAATTTAGTCCAAGTTATTCACCATTTAATCACCATCTTAATCCACACACAAGATTTCACTAGGTTTTTACATTGGTTCATGTACCTAGTGAGGTTTCTTTTTTAATTTACTCTCTCTAATGTCTCTTTACTCACTTTTATATTTGGTTTTGATATTACTTAAGTAAGGACTATTTCATATATGTTTTATTTGTAGGACATGCAATGGATCATAGTTTACAGACTCAGACCCACATAGGTAAGTCTAGGTACATTCTCTTTCATTTATCCTAGCCATTTCACTTTGTTTATTTATTTTTAGAATAAAAGGGAGGGGTGAATTCAGTCATCTAACATGTCATGTTAATGCAATGAGTGTCACTTAAGACCACCCTATCCTTAGCTTAACCCTAGACCTATCTTAGGGCCTCTTTTACTCCTTTTCTAGATTTTATGCATGTCTATCCTATTCTTATATATACCAAGAGATGAATTTAGCCATCATCTAGGTATCCATGATCCTTTTTCACATGTTCTATCCACTTGGACAATAACGTGACCCCATTAGTCTATAACACAATGTGCTATTAGCAAAGGGGGCAAGGCTATTGATCCTTAACTTACTTTACCCCTAATGGATATATTTACACTCCCCAAAGCATCTTAGGGTTAGCCTAAACTCATTTCATGTCTTGAAAAACATCAAAATATAAAGACTACTCTAATCTATTTATCCCTTAGATGTAAATTATCATGAGCAAGATCATAAATATTTATGCAAATTAAGGTTATTGATCCCTATTTACCTCTATTTTTGCATACATCCATCTACATTATCTTTGACCTCAATTTTAATTAGGTTTATAGTCTCAATTTTCACTCAAATTATTCAAAATAACATTCATACTCAGACATACTAGCATCACTCTCACATCGATAGACTAGAACTACATTAAACTTGATTCGAGTTATTGGTACGTAGTAAAAACTCAACACATGGGGTGTTGATGTCTCACCTACCCTACCGTAATAACATCACTCTTCTTCCACTTATGTTCATCAAAACCCTAGCAACCATGGAAGCTTAGGGTTTCATAGTGAAATCAATAAAATTTAAGAACAAATGATAATCTAGGTCTTGGTTGTATAGGCATAGGATTCTTGAAACAAAATGAATTTTTGCCCATAATTTCACCACTTCTCTTGCATAGGGTCATTAACACAACACAAAAAGGTTAATAACATAATGCGCTATTGGAAAATAGGGCCATGTTATTATTTCAAGAGTGTTCTAACACCTATTATTTATTGATGGCACTTTGCCATGCTCTTGCATCACTTCCTTACCTACCACTTGTCTATCTCAATCATATTTTCCATCCAAGTACACCTTTTTAGTTTGTTATTATTCATAGAATATTCAAATAAGTCAATTATTTTATAAATAAGTGGATATTGATACTATAGTATTTTATTCCTTGATTTATTACTCAACCTTTTATCAAAATTAGGGTTATATTCCATAACCCTAAAAAAGATAAATCAAAATGATATATTGCAAATGATCAATATTGAAAATAGTGAGTCTTAGTATTAAGCATGTAATTTCTATGTTTATAAATAGTAAACATAATATCTATGCTCAAGTTTTCCACTGAGTTATATTTTTTTCATAATCAACCATCATGTGACTAATGTAATAAATAACTCTCTCTATTCTCATCATCATATTGTGCCAACAAGTTACTAAAGACATGTTTGGTGATAGATACAGATAGAAATAATGGTTGATTAAGGACAATTAACATCATAATTAGTGGATTATATGTATATTAATTTATTTAATCAAAATAATTTTTAAATTATTCACCAACTAAAATTAAATACCTTTACATAATAATTTATAAAATGGTTGAGTTTTTTTACCTAATAAAGTTACATACCATTTAATGGCTTGAATTTTTATTGAATTTTTCTTAGTTTTTTTACTATCATGGGTGAAGGAATATTTAAAATGGGGTATAATTTATAATGATCAAACTCAATGTCACATTTTGAAATAATAAAGCCCAATAATTCACTAGATATAATACCAAAGACACATTTCTTACAATGTAACTATACATTGCATTTTCATGATCTTTCAAATATTTTTTCACAAGTCTTTAACATGATATTCACGTGTCTTTGATTTTGATAAGATATCATCAACATAATACTCTATAATTTCATGCATGAAATCATTAATTATGTGTATCATAACCCTTGGATAACTGATACTAACATTTTTAAGACTGAAAATCATGACAACATAGAACAATGAACCCAAAAGAGTGGTGAAAGTAGTATTATATTGATCGACGGAGTTTATATTAATTTAATTGTAACCAATGAATACATACATAAAGTAAATAATATAATACCCAATAACATAATAAAAAATCATATGACTATTAGGTAGAGGAAATTTATCCTTGGGACAATCTTTATTCAAGTCTCTAAAGTCCAAACATACCCTAATGTGTCCATTAACATTTGCAACTGGGACAATGTTAGAATACTAAGGTGAATATTTGATAGGTCATATGAACCCCATATTTAATAATATTTATATTTTGTCTTTAACTAATAAATAAATTTGAGGATGCATACTTATAATATTTTTATTAACTAGTTTGCCATCATAATAAACACCTAGATTATGGAACATGGTGGATGGATCAATACTAGGCATGTCGCAATAATCCCAAGAAAATAATTTAATAAATTCTATAAAAATTTATATGGTATTTGACTTATTTATTCTAATAAATAAATTGTTATAAATTCTATAAGTAATAAATATTTAAGATTCTCTTTGGTTCCATATTTCAATTCAGATGTTGCCTCATTAAATAGTGTAGACCAGTCCTCAATATATAGAGTAGTAGATAAGGAATCAAGACAATATAATAAAATGTCATCACTGATAGAAGACAAATAATACTAATCAAAGTATGTATGGTGACTCTGGCTATATGGGAATCTACTATTATGATGGAAATATGATAAATCAAAATAAGAACCCACATATTTTTGGAAAGCTTCATTGTTAGAAAAAATTACAAGATTTTTTAGCTTAGGTGAAGCATCATCATCCATCAAGTTAGGATATATAATTTATAAATATGTATCATTGTAGACTTCATTTTTATGAGATATTCTAGGCTTGGAGAAGTGAGTATGTAAATTTTTATATGATGAATAAAAATCATGAACATATTAATTAAGAATCATGTGTTCTACATAGAAGGGTGTATCTCTTTAACTTGAGTCTTCACATTATATCCAAGATAAATTGACGAGGAATTTTGATAATTTTTTTTTTAATACCTTTTAAATTTATTTCTAATCCCTTATTTTTTTATCCCACTTTCTCTACACATTCAAATCCAATCCTATATTTTTTTAAAGTAGTTAGAATTTTTATCCCACTTTCTCTACACATTCAAATCCAATCCTATATTTTTTAAAAGTAGTTAGAACTAGACCAATATATTGCTTTAGTTTATTACTATTGAAACACGTGTATATCATATGTTATTTAACTTTTTCCTTGAAAGATGGATATGTGCAAGATAATGGGGAAAAAGGGGGGTATAAAGTGCCACATTTTTTTTTAAAATTATAGTAGTTGAACTTGGAGAGAATGTTAGAGACACTTGGAAAAATAATTTGACAATGACATATAAATATGAATTGTGTCATTTTGAATGTAATTTCTAAATATATAATTTTTTTCAATACCTAGATGATAAAAGTGTGTGAAATATATTCATTTATGATAATGGCTTGATTATTTTTTATGAAAAGATAAGGAGACTACATGTGTATGGACACACTTTTTTGAGTAAATGAATGAATTAATGTATGACATTTCATATATGCATATAAGAAATGTCGAAGATTGATCAAGATATTTGTTATTAAATTTTTAATAAATATATATTGTTAAATAATTTTAAAAGTCAAGACAACAAGAAAATTAGAATTGCTAGTGTATGAACATAATTTTCTAACATTGACTTCATGAAAATCATTTTTTTTACAAATCATAGCCAACGATGTGTATATTGGTCAGGTATAAGTTTTATAAAATTTAGATGAATGCTCCAAAATTTATAAAAGTATTTTTAATGATATGTATTTAATCCATAATGAGGTATGTTATGTATAAATTAAGTATTAATTATAAAAAATAACTTAACATTAAAAAAATTATATATTCAAAAACTATGTTTACCCTCTACAAACCCATATAATTTTTTTAAATAATAAAATACGCTTAATCATATGTGTCAACAAAGACAAAAATGACTTAAATTCTTCATTTACTTTGTCTCTAAATTATTATAAATTCATCAATTTATGCTCTAAACATGGGCTTAATTGCATAAAGATAAATAATGGGGTTGGTTCGCCATCGTAAAAGACTAATTAAAGAGATAAAAAATGAGGAAATTGAAGTGAAGAGAGAAAAAGAAAGAAAAAGACAAGTAGATAGGAGAGCATCCATAAGAGCTTCTGGGCAAGGTGAAAGTACTTCCTCCACACTAGGTAATATTTCAAATGAAATTAATATGCTCAATTCTATGTAATTTACTTTAGATATGTCTTTAAATGAGATAAGAGAATACAATCAATCATTGTTGAATGGTAAAATTAAAAAATGTATAACATGTAACTAATGAATTTGTATTGAGTGATGAAACATAATATAAAGAAACATCCATCCATAATGAATTTTTTGAGCATGGTGATAATCAACATCAATTAATGACCCCAATTCATTTCTCTCCTAATGAAGAGGAATTCAATTCACATGTATAATCTAATGTAGATAGTCAACCCTCTACTATCCCTCCTATGGTTGAAGTGGTAACACCACCCAATTTAATACAAAATATAGCTCCTACACCCACACATCCAAGGATAATGAGATGAACACCAAGATATTTTGTTAAAATAAATGATAAAATAATAGAGCATATGGAAGATAAAATGTCAAAAAGATCAGTTCAATGTCATGCTCAATGTGTATGGGACTTTACATTTGAGAATAAAAGTCATACAAAATGAGGTAAACTATTTGTTCAATTAAATAAAATTTTAAAAATTCACAATGTGATGCATAATTTAGGGTTAATAACATCCAACATGGAAGGAATAAATATTGTAATAGTAAAGAATCTATTTAATGCATTTAAGGCAATAGGCAAAAAAAGTCTGAAAAATATAGTAATATGGCAAGATGAGTAATAATGGAATCTATAGTGAGTAAGTAAACATCTAAAGATTAAATTATTAATGAAATAAGTAAATACTTGAATAGAAAAACTCTAATAAATGTAGTAAAAATAATAACAAGGCTTGATGACCCTTCACTCACAGATTGTTGGGCATTTAGTGGTAGACTCCCATGAAAAGATAAGATATTACTTAAATGAATAAGACATTTGATTAATTTTTTTTGGCATGACAACACAAGGGTTTCATCTAATGTAAAAGATATTTTTAAAATAAGAAAAGGTTCAAAAACCTATGAGCCACATGTAAATAATAGCTTAAACATGACCCAAACATAGTTTTATAAAAAAAATATTCAAAAATTTAATGGCTAATTGATAATTAGCCAAAGGTCATTTGAGATTGCAAGCCTTTCTATGTTAAAATCAACCAAGTATGCACCACATGTTACTGTAGGGCACATGTTGAATTTTATATGGAATATTATGTTTTTCATCATATACATTGTACTTTACATACTGATGAGATTATGAAGGAATGTATGGTGTCTTCCCCACCAAAGACATCAAGAGAATTAATCCAAAGTCTTTTTTGTCAAATACTTGAGGGACATTTTTTTCAAAAAACAATGTTTAGATGGAACTTGTAATAATTGTGGTGGTTTGTCAAATTTGATGAGTTGTACACATGAAAAAATTTCACATGAATTTGGAAAGCAACTAGTTGATTATAAGAAGCATAAACATGTAAAGTATGTGTTAAAATATGGAAAAGAGTCATCAAGATGTGAGTTAGTTATGACCAAAGTTTATATATCTGATTTCATTTTTGAATTCAAGAAGAATATTATCTACCAATATGAAATACACACAAAAATTAAAACCTCTAACAAAACTTTGTCTCATTTTTGAATGTTTCAATCTTTACAATGACCTTAATGAATGACTTAAGATCCCTTTTTTGATATATTTTCACTTGAAATCACTTTTTATGCCATTTAAGTCACCAAACATGCCTATATAAGGGTTAAAATAAACTTTATAACCTCCTAAATTATCTTAAGACCTTATTGGATCTTAAAAATCTATTTCATGCCACTTAGGATGAGTGAGATGGTAGCAAGTTTTCTCTCACAGGCAAACGTATCTTAAGAGAATAAGAGTTGGTTAGTGGGAGGTGTATCTTATGAATTGTTAGCTAAATTGATGAACTGTCTATGTAGACACATCTATATCAGCATTTTTATGCTATAATATCCAACCTCAACTCTCTTTTAGGCCCCAATATGGAAAGTTATAGTCATTTGGAGGAATCCTTAAAGACAAGCTTCTTGTCCCTGATTAGGAAAACTGATCAAACTTCCACTATGAATTTCAAGAGAATTGTGAAGGGTAGATATGAGATGTTAGCTCTTATAGTTTCATGGGTGAGTTATCTTAACATCCCTTAGAGGATTCTATGCCACTCAAGATGAGTGAGACATAACAATTAGTTTTCACTTGTAGCTAAGTATCTCTTAAGAGACCAAAAGTTGGTCAATGGGAGGTGTATCTTTTGACTCATTGTCCTAATCAATGAACTATCTAAATAAATATATCTATATGGGTGTTTTAATGTTATAATTTCCATCCTCTTCCATTTCTTAGAGATAATATAGCTTATCTTGACTTTTTCCTAATGTCTAAATCTCTTGTTAGGTCTTTTACATAAAAATAAGTCTTCATTCTAACCAAAATAGGCATAATTCACCCATCTAGAGATCTTGTAAATGCTTTTCATAAACACAAACTACTTGAGGAGGTTACACATAATAAGGAGGAAGTTTTAAATGGTTTACATGCTTTGAAGTTTCTCTTTAATCAATTGAAATCACTTATTGGTTGAAAAGACTTTTTCTCAATCCCTAAAGACCTACCTTCATGCTTGTAGGTTCTTGAAAAATCCTTGTATTTTCAATCATGATTGAAATCCTTAAAACTATTCACTTAGAGGCTATGAGTTCTTGTATTCCTACTATAAACTTGAATCTATGGCTAGGTTATGCTTTCTTTAACTTTTAACATCAGAAATATTGAAACCTTGCTTTGTGTCATCATATTCTCATATACCTATAATTTTCATGTTTTATAACTTCTTTGTCCTCTAAATTTGCTAATTTTTTAAATATGTGATTAAGACCTTGGTGATAGAATTATCAAACACCCTAAAAAAACACTATGATATACTTAAAATTGGGGGTCTTTACGATGTTTGTAATTCATCTTGGAAACAAGAAATGATATAATAGACCCTTGCAAAAGAGGCTACAAACTTGTAGATTGGTATTGAGAATATTTAAAACCCTTGTTTATACCTACATAGAACTGAAAACTTCTTGATCACCTTGATATCTTGCTTCAAAACCCTCTAAGACCTTTCAGTCCTTAAAACAACCATGAAAACCTTGACTTGCATACTTGTAGATGGGCTTTTACATAATGTTTGGGATTTGAACTTGACTTAAAATCTCATGTTTCTCACTTGTAAGACCTATTAAAAACTTGTTTCTCCATTTCATCCTCTTAAAAAACTTGAAAACATGTATGCAATCTTGAAAATGTGCTTGTAACTACTGAAAACACTGTCTCTTACTTTAAAACTGCTTGGAACTTGATTAATATGGTTGCTCAGTCATGATTATTTTTTAAAAACCTTTTTAACACCTTAAAAGTGCTTGAAACTATGAATACAGGACTATAATGTTCTTTTATACACGTGAAACATTTAATCATTATCCTTTTAGCTTCTTCAAACCTTTTAAATTGTCAAAACCAGTGTATCACGTGTTAGGGTTTTTAACTAAGTTTAAATACTTTTTTCATGTATCTAGAAGATCCATGTAGTTTTGGTTATTTAATAAAGTTTAGAGACCACCAAATGGGTCATTTTAACCTTGAAAAGCTTCCTTAAAACTTGGAAAACATCATACACAAGGAGAAAGGAGAAGAAACGTGATTGACTTTCTTATTTAAAACTTTGGAAAAGTATTGTTTTGGGCTACACAATGGTTTATATCCTCATTTTAATATCCTAAAGGTTTGCATCAATTTTGAAACTCCTAAGGACTTGCTAATACCTCCTATATAATGTGGTAGGCTTGAAACCATTCATCAACAAGCTCTAAAGCCTTGGAAACATGTTACATAGACCTATAAATTTGATAATGACTTGTGTTGTTATTCATGGAGCCTTAGATTCTTTTAAGTTCTTAAAAATTTACTTTTAAAATTCTATATACTCCATCTAATCCTTTCAATCTCCTTTTGGCATTGCATCTTGGCTTTGACAGGGTTATGTAGCCATTTATAGACATGAAACTTGTTTTTTATCTCTACTTTCCTCATTACAACATTTGTAAACTTGTGGAAACTTATTAGGAAACCTCATCTTCCTTATTTTTAGGAATGGAGATGCTTCAATTGACTGATATCCATGTTTGATGATCTCTACAAAGCTTAAAATGACACTTTTTGATGCCAAAAGGAGTAAAGATTTGAAAAGCATTAATGAAACCTATTTGAAAACACCTTGAAACAATAGAATTTTCCTTGATATTCCATGAATGAAAGATTGGATAGGTGAAACATGGATTAAACAAGTTTGAACATGGTTTGAATGAGATTTTTACACATTGAAGGTTTAGAATAATCCATAAAGAAGTAAATGGAAGGAGGAAACAAGTCAAAGATACCCTTTTGAATAAAAAGTATAGAATTTAGGTGATTGAGGAGTCTTAAACCTATAATAGACATTTATGTATCCTTTTTGATTGTTTCACCCTTTATAAAGACCTTAATGAATGACTTAAGAACCTTTTTTTGATATATTTTCACTTAAAAACACTTTTTATGGAATTCAAATCATAAAATAGGCCTATATAAGGGCTAAATTGAACTTTATGACCTCTAAAATTTTCCTAATACCTTATTTAATCATTTAAATCTATTCCATTCCACTTAATATGAGTGAGATGGTAGCATGTTTTCTCTCATAGCCAAATGTCTCTTAAGAGACCAAAAATTAGTCATTGGGAGGTGTTTCTTTTGAAATGTTAGCTAATTTGATGAACCATATATGTAAATGCATCTATATGGGAATTTTAATTCTATAATGGCCACCCTCTACTCTTTTTTAGGTGCTAATATGGAAAGTTACAGTCATTTGGAGGCATCCCTAAAGAGAAGCTTCTTGTCCTTGAGTGGGAAAACTGACTGAACTCATACCATGCATTACAAGAGAATTATGAAGGGTAGATATGAGCCATTAATTATTATAGTTGCATGGAAAATTTTTCTTAATACACCCTAGATGATTTCATTCCACTAGGGATGAGAAAGACACAACAGTGAGTTTTATCTCACAGTCAAATGTCTCTTAAGAGACCAAAATTTGGTTAATGGGAGGTGTATCTTTTGAATTGCTATCCCAATCGATGGAATATATATGTGAATGTATCTAGATAGGTGTTTTAATTCTATAATTTCCACCCTATAATCTCTATTGGGCCCTAGGATATAAAGTTGCAATCATTTGGAGGCATTCTTAAATAGAAGCTTCTCATCCTTGAGTGGGAAAATTGACCAAACTTCCACCGTGCATTATAGGAGAATTATGAGTGGTATAAATGAGATATTATCTCCTTTAGTTACATGGGAGAGTATTTTTTACATCCCATAAAGTATTTTATGCCACTTGGGATGATTGATACATGGAAACAAGTTTTTTATCGTAGCTAAATGTCTCTCAAGAGACCAACAGTTGGTCAGTGGGAGGCATATATTTTGACTTGTTATCCTAATTAACAAACCATATATGTGGAAAAGTACATATGGGAAGTTTAATTATATAATATCCACCCTCTACTATCCATCAAGACCTAAGATGGAAAACTTTAGTCATTTGGAAGCACCCTTGAAGAAAAGCTTCTTGTAAATAAGTGGGAAAACTAACCAAACTTCTAGCATGCATTGCAAGATAACCATGTGGGGTAGAGAAAATATGTTAGCTCCCATAGTTTCATGGGTCATTCCTTTTAATATCCCCTAGAGGATCTTGTGCCACTTAGGATGAGTGACACATGATAATGAATTTTCTCTTGCATCCAAATGTTTCTTAAGAGACCAAAAATTGGCTTGTAGGAAGTGTATCTTTTGACTCATTAGATTAATCTATGAAACATCTATGTATATACATATATATGGGTGTTTTAATAGTATAATGGACACCTATGCTCTGTATTGAGCCTTGGGATAGAAATTTGTAGGATTTTTGAGGCATCCCTAAAGAAAATCTTCTTGTCTCTGAGTGGGAAAATTGAGCAAACTTCTATGACACATTACAAGATAATCATGAGGAGTATAGACAATCCATCAACTCATATAGTTACACATGAAATTATTTTAAAAATCCCTTGGATTATTTTATGCTATTAAAAATGTGTGAGACATGGAATTATGTTTTATCTCATAGGTGAATGTCTCTTAAGAGACTAAAAGTTGGTCAATAGGAGGAATATATTTTGACTCATTAGCCCATTTGATGAGTCATCTACATAGACACATATAGATGGGAATTTTAACACTATAATGGTAATTCCTCACTCTCTATCAAACTTGGGATAGAAATTTATAGTTGTTCATATGCATCCCTATTGAGAATCTTGTCCTTAAGTGAGAAAACTATTTGAAATTTTATCATTCACTATATAAGAAATGTGAGGGGTAGATACAAGATGTTAGAATCTATAGTTATAAAGATGTATCTTCTTAGCACCCATGGAGGATTAAATGACACTTTGGACAAGTGAGACCTGACAATGAGTTTTCTCTCACAACCAAATGTCTCTTAAGAGACCAAAATCTAGTTAGTGGGAGGTGTATCTTTTGACTCACTATTCCAATTGATGAATCATCTTTATCGATGTACCTAGATGGGTATTTTAACACTATAATTGCCACCTTCCACTCTATGTTAGGCCCAAATGTCAAAAATTATTTTCATTTGGAGGCATCCTTGAAGAGAAGCTTCTCATCCTTGAGTGTAAAAACTAAGCAAAATTATACCACAATACATGATAACCATGAGGGGTAGAGACGAGCCATTAGTTCCTATATTTGTATAGATGAGTCCTCTTAGCACCCCCTAGATTATTTCATGGAAGTTAGGATGAGTAAGACATGGCAATGATTTTTCTCTCACAGATAAAAGTCTCTTAAGAGACCAAACATTGGTCAATGAGAGGCACATCTTTTGACTCACTATCCCAATCAACAAACCCTCTTCTTATACATGTTTGGATGGGAGTTTTAATATTTGAATATCCACCCTCCACTCTCTGTTAGGCCCTAAAGTTGAAATATTTAGTTGTTTGGAGGCATCCCTGAAGAGATGTTTCTCATTCTTGAGTTGAGACAATCCATTAAAACCTATAGTTACACCAATGACTCCTCTTAGCACCCCCTAGAGGATTATATGGAATTTGGGATGAACGAGACATGATAGTGAGTTTTATCTTACAACCAAATGTATATTAAGAGACCAAAAGTTGGTTAGTGTGAGGCATATGTTTTGACTTGTTATCTCAATTGATGAACCACATTTATTGATGCATTCAAATGGGTGTATAAATGCTAGAATGTTTACTCTCCCCTCTTTTTTAGGCCCTAAATAGAATGTTGTAGTCATTTGGAGGAATCCATGTAGATAAGATTTTAATTAATTAAAAAAATAGTTGGCATCATTTTGTATGGATTTTAATTTCAGATGCATAGTACCAAACATGTTGATCATGATGTTTAACTTATCTTTTTGACATTTTACCTTCCATATGTTCTATTATTTTCTCATCTATTTCAACCATATACCTTGGTGTTCATTGCATTATACTTAGAGGTGTGGGTCTAAGAGCTATATTTTGTATAAAATTTGTTTTACCACTTCAACCATAAAAAATGTATATTAGAGTTTTAGATATGTAAATTAGACCCTATAGGTGAAGTAAATTCCTCTTCACTATGAGATAAATGAATTACAATCATTATGTGATGTTGATTATCTTGTTTGAAAACTTCATTATGAATGAATGTTTCATTATATTATGATTCTTCATGTGTTCTATAGCATAAGGAAAATTCATTAGTTAGTTGTTCTAAATGCAACAAGGATTGATTAAGTTCTCTTATCTCATTTGAAGACATATCTAAATTAAATACCATTTGGGCATGTTACTTTCATTTGAATCATTACCTAGTTTGGAGGAAGTACCTTCACCTTGTGTAGAAGCTCATATGGTGTTGGAAATAAGATCATTGGTGTAGGAGGTGAATTATTCTTCAAATAAATTTCATTCAATTCCACTTAAGCATACATGAACCATTCTATCAAACATGCACATCTTATCAAGCATAAGCATCAAAACATAAGAACATGAAACACAATAACATAACATACATGTGAGAAACCCTCTGGGGGTATAAAATCAATTGATGAATAAAATGGAATATATTACTGTAATACAAACATAAATTTTTAAACAATCACCAACTTCACATAGAGTACAAACCCCAATTAGCTTAGCACCAACTCAGCTAGGCTTTAACAAGCACCCACTTATAAAGAGGTACCAACTGCGTAGATGATTTAGAACCAACTATCCACCTAATTATTTTATCACCTTAAAAAACACTTTTTTATTATACAATATATTATTATCTATCCTTCATCTCTTTTCTCAACTCTATCCCTCTCAAACTGGCCTTCAGCCTTCTTCGCTCAACTAGCCCTCTTCATGGCTTGATTAGGTCTTCTGACCTTGATCCTCATATACATAACCTCTATTATATATTAATAACACTTATTTGATGGTAATAATGACCTAATTATACTATCAAATGATCTATTTCATTCACTTATCCTCTTCTGCTCTCCCACACTTAGCATCCTATAAGCATTACATAAGCTCACATAAAATAGGCCTAAACTGCCTTGATTTTATACAAGTTACTTGATCATATCCTTTTTAATTAGATACATATTACAATAAATTATATTGGACAAAAATATTTATTATAATATTAAAAAATCTTTCATTAATCATGGATCAATTAATATAATAGGTCTACCATACATCAATTAGCCCTTTCTCCTCTTTTATGCTCATGGAGACCTAATAGACCTTCTTAACAACACGTTACCTTTTGATCTTTTTGAATCATATAAGAACACCTTAAATGGTAGGAATACATAATAAACCAATATAATAGACATTTTAAATATTTAATTTAGGTATATAACACTTTTTGGGTCTAATCACCACTTGACCCTATATCAAATCACTACATACAAAAGGCTTGTGCATATACAAAAACTCTGTCTTGAACAACTGAGGCATATACTAAATTTTTACAAATAAACATGGAAAAAGGTTACATATTAAATAACAACATGACCTTAGGTTCATCAAAAATTTCATCTGATGCTTCAACTCGAGGTAAATAGGTTCAAATACTTTTGTGTAAGATGTTCACTTAGAACTACCAACTGACTCCAAAACATAGTCAAGGAAACATGAACATATGACACATGGTTGAATATATTAAAGGTATTTAAATGAATGAAAAATATCTTATAAAATAATTATAGAAACCTTAATAAATCATATCATGATTTCTAATGAAAAATATTGGTCTTATAGACCAATCTTTTGACCTTATCTTTCACAGACTCTACTCAGCTAGATAAGCCATTTTGGATTCAATGTTTCAACCTATTAGAATAAATTAAAATATTATGCAGAACATGGATAAATAATTCAATATTCAAACAACATCATCATACATTTTAGTGCATCACTCTTACATGAAAATACATCAGGAAATATCTTTTCACTTCTACCTAATTTCCTTACTATCTGCACCACTAGGTCTATTAGTGACTAGCCAACTTAGATCACCAAAATTTCACACCTAAGATATGTAACCTATCCATAAATATTCATGAACAAGAAATAAAATTCTCACACTTTTATCTTCATCTACTTATCAACTTTGACTTGGTTAACTCAGTCTACTACAACAAATCTTTGAAAGGGAAGCATTTTCCTATAGGGTATACTCACTCACTTGAGAAACCAATCATATCTAGAGATTCTTGGAAAAGTTTAATTCAACCTCCAATAACTTGTATGATCATATCAAACCATTATAATCTCTTTAGAACAATATATTCAACATTGGGTCATAATTAGGGTTTTATGAGGGTTTAAACCATCCTTCAGTATTAACAATCATTCATAAAACTTAGATCCTCTTTCCAAAAACCAATGATTAGAACTTTGAACTATAACCCTTTATCATCTATCATGAATATATTAGGTTATAATTTAGAATATTCATGTACCAATGAAAATAGAGAAAACCTTCTCAAGTAGACAACTCTTCATTCTATGCACTCAAGAAACCTTGAAATAATTTTCAAGCCTTTTATTACAAACCATGCCCTAAAAATTTGTGCATATACTTAAAATAAATTTACTCACCTTTGAAAATTTTCACCTACTCACTCATGTCATGGAACCTAATCCTATTACCTCATTTGGTCACCATCTCTCTTTTGATTTCTAAGCCTTGACTTGCAAGTTTTATTAGGCCTAGAATATAACTTTCTATCCACATTGTAAGCTTCACCTTGAAACTCTCTTATGTTTCAATGTCTCTTGTGTATGCTCAAGCAACCTCATACACTCAATCTTATTCATATATTTAATATAACTTCTTCAGGGCTTCTTACATATCTTTGGAGCTCAACTTGGATCTTCATATCATATTTGGAGATGTAAACATAGATCTTTGGAGATAACCTTTTAATTGTTTTTGAGGTCCTCAATACCTCATGTATAAAATTAAACAACCTATCTCATGCTCAAACACTATCAAGTGTTCTTTATAACATTCTCTTTTACTTATCTCATTTGAAGCATCTTCAAAATTATTTACACATATCTTTGGAACATACTGTGTCTTCTTTGAAGCTCACTCATTTCATCATTCCACCTAAAAATTCCATCTCATAATGTCTAGACAAAGCATTAAAAGATGATTTACACTTAATATACTGACCTATATTTACTCAATGCTAATTTTCAATGTTTTCACTTAGGTTGTTATCAGAACATTCTTCAAAAAGTATTCTCTCATCATGGCAACAACACTCATTATGTTAGTAATAGAATTCATTCATATATATACCTTAAGGATTACTTAACCAAGAACCTTTGACATTAATGATATCAGATTGACATCCATGAAATAACCATGCATCTTCATATGAAATTTTGACATCAATGACAACATTAAATATCAAAGCTCAACATTAAATGACAATGCTCAATAATCTCTCCCTTAATCAATGACAATGTTAAAAAATCTCTCCCTTTATCATTGATGGAAAACACAATAAAAAAACTCTATCAACCACCCTTGGTGGAAATCATCTTTTAATCCTTATTCTTGCTTATTCTCACCCTTTCTGATCTTGCTCCCTTTCCTTTAATCTTTTTTTATTGCCTTTTTGATCTTTCTCCACCTTTGACATTAATGATAAAGGTCTTACATGACTATCATCTTTTTCATAATGAACTCAAATTACAAGATCCTTTCAACACAAATCAAGTTTAGTCAACCACTTGAATATTTCCTCCTCAAACCAAGCATACACCATGATTCTATTTGAAGTAGACATCAAAGATGATATGCAACCACTAAAATCACACTTTTCTCCCTATGAGCTGATACTATATGTTAAAGACACTAGATGACACATAATCTTCAAAAATTATGGTAACCACTTATGATAACCATTCTCAAAAACTTCTCAATCCACATTCTCTTAGTTGATTCATCAAAGGCTCAACAAACAGAGTCTATGAAGCATCTCATACACAATATCTCCTTATCTCTATGCATATCAAAAGAAACCACTTTCTTGACAAAGAACTCAAAGATACCAAACTCTTCCTTATACCAAGCATATTTTCTTTCAAAGAACTAGAATCTTAGATTACATACCTTTATTGACATAGTAGAAGAAGATACCAAACTCTTGATGATACAAATGTCTATCCCATACTAGATACCAAATTTAGAAATAGGGACTCCCCCTTTGTCTTCACATATCATGCTCAACTACTCATATAAACAAATATCAAAATCTTACCTCTTATATGCCAATTATCTACATATTTTAACTTTAGATACCTGATACCAGTCTGATATTTCTCATCATGCTTCTTTTTATACTTCAAGCCAAAAATTTATCAACATAGGAATGGATAATATCCATCTTCATCTCCTTGCTTTCAGCATATACAACCTAGATTATTCTCAAAAGAAACCTTATTTGTTTGCACCCTCATACTTCTACTGATAGAAGAATGTCTCCATGAAGCTTGATGGAGACACCTCATTTTCATAGGGTACTAAAATAATATGAACTTAGGAGATTCCCAGGTATTCATCTTTTCATAAGACTGAATACTCTTTAACATTATTCTAGACTTGACTGGTAGTTTATGTTTGATCTTATCATAAAGCCTTGTCATCCTTCTTCTTTTCTTTTATTATCTTATCAATGCAAGAAGATAACATGTGTTCTTAACATTCCTTCACTTTTGATTTATGCTCTACAATAGTAAACATCCCACCTTGGTTTATTAGTTGATCATGACTCACCTTATCATCCTTTTTCTTCTTAGTCAATTCTTCATTCTTACTACTTTGATCAATCATATGAGAACCAAGACCTCTTTTGGCTTTTGACATGTGACTTGAGCAACCAAAATCTATACTCTGTGCTTTCAAAGAATATTTTTCTTTATTATTTTACTCCATCTTTACCTTATCTATAGAGTCTAATTTCTTGATACATTTCTTAGTGGCATATGACTATGAACCTTCTTGTCTTGATTGGATGACCTTCTAACTTTGTTAGGATAGAATATTACAATATGTCCTTCATTATGATAGCTATAATAGACCACCTTATACATACCATTTGATTGATGGTGATTATGATCTCCTTTTGACCAATTGCTTTTCTTTCTATAGTTTCATGAGTACTCATTCTTAGAGGGTCTTCTACATTCTCTTTCTCTATGTCTAAATTGACTACATGTAAAATAGTAACCATTGAAATAATTATCACACCTTGTAGCATTAGGCTATATAATAGGTATTTACTTGTCTTTAATAGTCTTCTCTTTGACTTAAGGTGTCTCCTTTTGGTTTTATTTTAAACCAAGACCTATCTTGTCACTTGTAGACTTCAAACTACTTAAAATGTCATTTAGAGCCTCATTGCTCTTTTCAAACTTCACTAATCTCTTCATGTTTCTGGATGCTTGATCTAACTTAGATTTTAGAGATTCTATTTTCATTTCATATTTTTTGCAATCTTCCTCTTTAACCTTTAATATTTCTGCCACAATCTCTATCTAGGTTTCAACTTGTTGGATGATCTCTTCATACTCCTTAGAATTACTGCTCAACCTTTCCTAAAATAATCCAATATGATCCTCATAGTCCTAAAATAATGACTTTAGTTTCTTGTTCTTATTTTTCACAAGATTCAACTCTTTTAGGGCACTCATGAGCTCTACTTCAAGATCCACTTCAACTTCTTCACTATCATAGTATACTTCATCTAATTCTACATCAATCATTAGGCCTTTCCCATTTTAACAACCCTCATAGTATTATTTTATGCCTATGAATATATTTTCATTATTGTCATGTCCATATTCATTATGACCATCATCACTGTTTAATGTGCCCGAATCACTTACATCAAATGTGCTATCTTCTTTGGTATAAAATCTTCTCTTATTTTTTAATGGCCCTTTCCTTCATTCTTCTTGAACTCTCTTTTGTTATTATTAGACTTATAGGCATTTATGTCATTTTCATGAGATTCATCATGTTCTTCATTATGCTCAAATTTGTTCTTGTTAGGAAACTTGGTTTCAAAGTGACCAATCTTACCACAACTAAAACATTTACCATTGTACTTACCCTAAGCCAAACCTCCACTTTTTAGTAAACATAACTATGAGTTCATGATAATTAATATTTAAACATACCTTATATTTGACCTTTTTATACTTTGAATTCTTTTCTATCTTGAAATATGCTTCCTTTTTGAGAGGTCTTCCTTCAACAGTTCTCATCTCATAGGAAATTAAGATGCTATGAAGCCCATCCATCTCTAGCTTGATCAAATCTTGCATCTCTTCTACTACAGATAATTTAGAGTCAAAATTAAGAATTAGTGATATCAATATGTTTTGAAGAAAAATAAACTCTTTCACTTCTTCTCCCAATCCTCTTATGATATTTATAGCTTCATCAACCCTCAATAGGTAGGATGCAATAGTTTCATCTTCATTCATCTTCAGACTGTCAAACTATCTTCTATGGGTTTACAACTTGCCCATCTACACTTTGGTGTCTTTTTCATAGATTATCTTAAATTTTTCCAATATGTCTTTGGATAAAACACAATGCATTACCTTTACAATATTTTCCTTTGATAGGCCACACAAAATGACATTCATTTCCTTGGAGTTCTTTTCACTAGCCTTCTTACCTATTGGATCTATTGGTGGAATTAGAGGTGTAATATAGCCATCCATAATTGACTACCAAATATCATGTATTTATGATATTAGATATATATTCATTTTGACATTCCATAAGGCATAGTTAGATCCATTGAATGATGGAGACTTACTAGTAGAGAAACCACCTTGAGCTTTCTAACTAGTCATCCTTGCTTCTTAGGATCTCCTTTAGGTTTTCAATCCTAATCCAAAGGACTTGATCTAATACCAATTATTAGAAATAATATGACTAAGAGGTAGGGGTGAATTAGTATTAAAACATTTCATTCAATTCCACTTAACCATACATGAACCATTCTATCAAGAATGCACATCTTAGCAAGAATAAACATCAAAATATAAGAGCATGAAACACATAAACACATCATATACATGTGAAAACCTATAGGGATATAAAAATAATTGATGAATAAAATATAATAAAATCCTATAATACAAATATTAATCTTTATTAAATCATGAAATCTAGTGTGAACACCAACCCCAACTAGCTCAATATCAACTCAACTAGGCTTTAGTAAGAACCCACTTGTAAGGAGACCCAAACCCCCTAGATGACTCAACACCAACTAAACCACCTAGTTATTTAATAAAATTAAAAAAACCTTATTTATTATAAAATAAATGATTATCTACTCCATCTCTTCACTCACTATTATCCCTCTCAAAATGGCCTTCAACCTTCTTCGCTCAACTAACCCTCTTCATGGATTGATTAGGTCTTCTGACCTTAATCCTCATATGCAAAATCTCTATTGGATATTCATAAAACTTTTATGATGGTATACATGACCTCATTATACTCTCAAATTATCTATATAATTCACTTATCCTCTTCTTCTCTCCCACACTTAGCATCCTCTACACATTACATAAGCTCACACAAAATAGGCCTAAACTACCTTACTTTTATCCAAGTGACTTGATCATAACCTTCTTAGTCAGCTACATATTCAAATCACTTAGGTCAACTATGAGTAGGTAGTAACATATTAAAATAACATTCCTTAATCATGAATCAATTAATACAATAGGTTGACCATACATCAATTAACTGTTTCTCCTCTTTTAGGCTTATGGAGACCTAATACACCTTCTTAAAAACATATTAAACTTTGATATTTTTAAGGCATATAAAAAAAATTACATCACAATAAAACATAAAATATGCCTTAGCTAACTTTAATTTAGGTATATAACACCTTTTAGGTCCTATCACCACTTGAAGCCTATATCAAATCATTGCATATAAAAGGTCTACGCATATACAAAATTTTTGTCTTGAAAACTTGAGGCATTTAACAATTCTTCCAAATAAAAATGGAAAAAAATTACATATTCAAGAACTTCATGACCTTAGGGTCATCAAAAAATTCATCTAATTCTTCAACTCAGGGTGAATAGGTTGAAATACTTCTTTGCAAGATGTTCACTCAAAACTACCAATTGACTCCAAAACATAGTCAAGGAAACATGAACATCTAACACATTATTTAATATATTCAAGGGATTTAAATTTATGAACATGATACTATAACATCATCATATCATCCTCAATTAATCATATCATGATCTCTAATGAAAACTATTTGTCTTATAGATCAAGCTTCTGACCTTCTCTTTCATAGACTCTACTCAACTAGATAAGCCATTTTGGATTCAATATTTTAAATTCTTACACTAAATTCCAAGATTTTACGAAGCATGGATAAATAATTCAAGATTAAAAAAACATCATCATGCATTTTAATGCATCACTCCCACATTAAAATACATCAAGAAACATATTTTCACTTCTACCTGATTTCCTTACTATCTGCACCATTAGGTCTATTAGCGACTAGCCAACTTGGATCACCAATATTGCACACCTAAGATATAAAACCTATAAAAAAATCTTCATGAATATAAACTAAAAGTATCACACTTTTATATTCATCCACTTATTAACTTTGACTTGGTTAACTTTGTCTGCTATAATAAATCTCTAATAGATAAGCACTTTTTTGTAGGGTTTGCTCACTCACTTGAGATACCAATCATATTTGAAGATGCCTAGGAGATTTGAATTCAAACTTAAATCACTTGTCTAATCATATCAAACTATTATGATTTATAATAATATCTTCAACATCAAGTCATAGTTAGGGTTTAAACCATCTTTCAATCTTAATGATCATTCATAAAACTTAGCTCCTCTTTACATAAACTAATGCTTGTAACTTTGAGATATAACCCTTACTCATCTACCATGAATATATTAGTTTCTCATGTAGAAGATACATGTACCAATAAGCACTAATAAAACCTTCTCAAGTAGACAACTCTTTAATTTGTGCCCTCAAGAAACCTTGAAATAATTTTTAAGCCTTTTCTTGCAAACCGTGCCCTAAAAATTCATGCACATACTTAAAATAACTTGACTCACCTCTTTAAATGTTAACCTACTCACTTATGCCATAGAAACTGATCCTATTACCTCATCTATCTACCATCTCTCTTTTGCTTTCTAAGCCTTGACTTGCAAGTCTTATTAGGCTTAGAATATGACCTTCTAGCATACCTATAAGCTTCACCTTAAAACTCTCTTATGTTTCAATGTCTCTTGTGTATGATCAAGAAACCTCATACACTTAATCTTATTTATAACTTTAATATAAATTATTCAAATTTATATAAAAATATTTGGATCTTGACTGGGATCTTCATAGCATATTTAGAGATGCAAACATAATTCTTTGGAGTTAACTTTCTAATCATTTTTGAGGTCTTCATCACCTCAAGTATAAAATCAAACAACCTCTCTCATGATCAAACACTGTCAAGTGTTCTTCAGAGCATTCTCATATTTTTATCTTCTTCATATCATCTTTGAAACTACTTACATAGATCTTCATAGCACACTAATTCTTCTTTGGATCTCACTCATTTCATCATGCCACCTATAAATTCCATCTCACAAGGTCTAGACAAAAAAGTACAAGATTATTTTAACTTGTTGTAGTGATATGTATTAACTCAATTCTACTTTTCAATAATTTCACTCTAGTTATTATTAAAATATTATTTAAATAGTATTATCTTATCATAACAACAACACTCATTATATTGGCAATAGAATTCATTGATATACATTTATCAAGGCTTACTTGACCAAGAACCTTTGACATCAATGACATTATATTAACATTAGTGAAATAACCATGCATCTTTATAGGAAATTTTAACATCAATGACAACATTAAATATCAAAGCTCAACATTCAATGACAATGCTCAATAATCTTTCCCTTAATCAATGACAATGTTCAACATATGGATGATCTCCTATCTACTTATCTTTTTCTTTCTTGACTTTAATTTACTCAATTTTTAGTTCTTTAATTAGTCTTTTACGGTGATGAACTGAGCCTATTATTTATGTTTACGTAAATAATTCTATATCTAGAGTAAAATATGAATAATTTATAGTAATATAGAGAAATTAAAAGGATAATTTATAGAAATTGTACAGTGTTAGCAAAAAAAATTAGTTGAAGTTATCTAGCATGGAGTAACTCTAGTATGGCTTCGTCACTATGGAGCATGGGCAAGGGTCCACAATATTCCATGTGTACTTAAAGATCAATGATTTTATTACCATGGCAACCATATTTATAATGTATTTATTGGACATATATGGATTTAGAATCAAGGATAATTCTAGGTGTAGGTGGAATTCTTAGTTGAGTTTAATTAGAGTCAACTAGATTGGTAATATGTGTATTAGGTTGTATTTTAGATGGTGGTTAAGTTGAAGTGAGGTGGGTAGCCTTAGTGGTATTTATAGGAACATGGGATATCAAGAAGTAAGATATTTTCTACAGGTAAGATATTTTCAACTGCCTAAGATATGTTCTAGAGGTAAGATATGTTCAACTACCTAAGGGATATCAAGAAGTGCAGGATTAATGGGAGCTACATGACCTTCAATTTCTAATTCATTATCAGTTGATATATTAATAACATGGACATAATAGTAGAAGGCATGTATTTTGGCTAATGTTTGTTGATAATGTTATATATCCATGTCCTATGATCGATCTTGAACCATGATATATTTATCATCATAGGTGTGGGAAATAGTACATGTATTTGTCTTAAGATGAGCATCAAAGGTCGAAACACCTAGATCACTAATTTTTCAAGGTGACATTGTTAAAGGATCTTGAAAAAATCTAGCCACTCTATATTAATTACATGTGAAGTCATCTTCTATGTAATAAGCTTCATGTGTATTACATGGAGGAGAAAGTTCAGTGATGTCATCGACTAGAGGGATGGTATGATCATATGCTAACAAAGGAAGAAGATAATCTATAATAAAATGAGGTAATTTAGTAGTATTCCTAATGTTTTATATATTTTTTGGTTCATCATCATTAGAATTGGCAAGAGTGACATGTAAATCTAGATTCGTGTTAATGAATTTAGGTAGAAGTGTACTATTAATATATGGAATGGTTAGAATTTGATACTACAATTTATGGTTCAGTAGTTAAATAATCCATGGATTAGGATCGACTTTATGTTTATAATGTTTTCCATTATGGATGAATTTGATGCATTGATAACTTGAGGAGGCAATATCCCTCATGAAATGTGTGCATGGATGACCTAAGAGTATATTTTAGGATAGTGGTATGTCGAGGACCATGAAATTAGTATGTATGGTCTTGGGTCTGATAGTGAGGGGGAAAAAAGTATAACCAAGTGGTTTTTTATTTGTTTTATAAAAAAATCAACATGGGAGATGAGTTTTCTTAGGGTGATATTTGGTATACCCAAGTTATTGAATTAACTAAAGGGAGGTAACATTAATTCCTGACCCTTCATCAACTACAAAATTTTCTAATAAGGGTGGTATTGATTATGATTTTAATGAAAAGAGGTGAAGCATTGGCTAAAAAAAATTCATCATTTATCATATCTTCTTCAAGGAATTATATGGAAAGTTTGGAATAAGTAAAAATAGTTTCAATAATATGTATTTATGTTGGTGGAAGATCATGAAGAGGTTGTTCCACTTCAAGGGAAAGTGTTTTTTCAATGTCTTGTAATTTTTGATTTAAGAATTTGTGATGATATTGAGAAGTAAGAACTAACTCCATGAGTGGTATTTTACAAAGCATAGTGTTGGGCACTTCTAAGAAATTCCAATGGGATCTAGAAGATGAATAACTAGTATGAGGCTTAGAGGGTAAGATGTTTTTAGTAGGAATAGAGGTAATTTAAGGTTCTAATTGTTAGAGTGTTTCCTCATTTGTGGGTCGATGCACAAAGTTGGGGGACAAAAAACATGACAGTCCCCTAACTTTGATTTTTTTGACAAAGGGAGTACGTCCTTTTTAAAAAGGCATATGCTTTTTTTGTTGAAAATCCAAGGCTCAGGGTATTGCTCGAGCCTCAAAGGCATACACCTTTTTCTAAAGGGTGTACACCCTTTATAAGTAAAATAGGGTATACCCCCTTTACAAAATGTGTATGCCCTTTTTAGTTAATAAAGGACATATGTCCTTTATATTTCATTTCCATAAGCTGTAGAGGAGAAACCCATGGCTAAGAGACTTGGAGAAGATTTTTTTCATAAATTTATAGATTGATGCACATGTTTTGGAGCTTCATTCTATCTACAAGATTTGGTATTAGATTGATTCAAATTAGGTATGTTAATTTTGTATTTTTTTCATTTCTTTGTAACTTATTAAACTAAGGTTTTGAATTTAAATTTACATTAATTTTTTTACATTGGCTAAAAAAAATCTATTTTTTTAAAATTTAGATACATTAGCTCAATGGATCCCTTTCCTGAAGAAAATGCTGGACAAAGCTCCTAAGAGTTTAATTTTGCATGAGAAGAATTTGAATTGTATGAGCAATAATGTCAAGCATCAATAATTATAAATAATTATCAAAGGTTTGCATCACACTTCATTTGGTAGTGCACAAATTTTAATTTACAATATATTAAAATCTATTTTTAATGAAGTGGGAAATGTGACTTCAAAATTAGATGTAATGTTACATCAAATAGAGGCTCTAAAATAATTTTATTATGATAAATTATCATATGAAGATGTGAAAAAAAATAATGAAAGAAGATTTGTGTGCTTTATTTATTAAACCTGGAACGAAACCTACTTCCACCAATAAATTGTAAACACATTAGTATTGATAGGTGTATTCATGTGGAGATTAAAAATAAATTTTAGTATAGGTGGTGAATGGTGTTTGATGATCCTCCATGTAATAATAATGAGGTTCCATTTTATTTTTGAGAAAATTATACTATGATTTTGTATTACAATAAATTTCAAATTATTTCAACATGAAGGCATCCCAAGGTAGGGGAGATGGGTCTTCATTTGATAAACCTAGTGCTAGGTAGGACTAAAACCATCATTATTAACCTCCACGAAATAGAAGAACAATATCACATGCCACTATTCCTAATTTTTTTTATCGTAACATAAAGATGAATACCCTTGAGGCAGTTACTATTTTGACACAAATTATGATTGATCATGGTATGCATTTTTTGAAAACTTACACTCAGCCTACAGGTGGTGCTAGTCATAGTGGTGGTGCTAATGGAAGTGGTGGTAGTGGTATTGGTGATAGTGGTAATGTTGGTAGTAGTGGTGTTGGTGTTGGTATAGGTACTAGTATCCCTGTTTCTACACATGTTAAAGTTCTTATGCATCATTACACATCATGCAAGAGGAAGTGTATGGGACCTCCTATTTAGGTGTGACATACAAAAAATATATTTATGGAGACAAGCATGCTAGAGTGTATGCCATTTGAATATGAGTCAATAATGTTATACACTAGAATGCCAGATAGTAGCATTCCAAACATTAGTCTACTAAAGCATATGCCACATGTAGAGGCTTTAATAGTGCATGAGACTAGCATTTCAGATACTATGCAAGATGTAGTAGCTTTAATGACTCCTATCAAGATATGATAGGCTCATATTGTAGAGGATTATTCACCATCTATATTTGATACACAAGTTTAATTTTAATTATAATTTATTTTTGTTTGTAACAGAATATTAATTTTATTTTCTAGTACATGTGTTTACTTAATTGAAAAATTTATTTGATTGAATTGTTATTTATTGTTTGTATCTAGTTGATTGATGATATAATGGGTACCTCAGTAGGCCTTGACTCTATTATAGACGCTGTAATTGGCATGGGTGTACCTTACACATAGGTTTGTAAAGTTTTAAATTAACATATTTGTTCATTTACATGTTTATTGTCCTTTGAACAAAAAACTCTATTTTAATATATATTATAGTCATAGATTTGTATCATGTTCATTGGATTCACATATTATTTATTTATTGGTTTTACAGATGATGAGGGATGCTACCCTCATGGATGAGGAAAAGGTATAGGTGATGTTACTACTACATTGGAGAATCCACTATCTTTGCAACAGGTTATGATTTAGGGATGGAGACTGGTGAGAACACATAGTTAATTACTTTTATCTTTAAGAAATTATATTTTATGTCATATTTACATAATTGTATGAAATTCTAGATCTAACGATATATGTATGCTCCATAGGATTTCCTAGCATAGGTGTACATGTAGTCTCATAGGCCTAGAGAACCTTTTGGATGGAATATAGTGAGTGTATAATTATGTTAAAAAATTTTACATTCTTGAAAAATTTATAAAATTTTCAATATACAATTTTAATGCATTAATTTTTAAATTTTATATGTTGTGCAGAGACATTTTTTTATCGATTGCCTCATAGTCTAAGAGGAGAGTATCTCATTATATTGAGGCATCCAACACCCCTGGCTCTACATCTATGACAACAAAGCACAATTTATTTGGAGGCAATGAGGAACATGAGAGCTAGTTGTTGTGCTAGGGATCTAGTTGTAGACAAAATCTATTTTGTATGCCTATATGGCCCACATTATATGGCTATATGGAGCATTTTGTCTATGTACATACTTGTAGGCACAATCAATTTTATATACTGATATTATTAGTGTAGGTTTTTATTTTTCCCTATTTATTAATTAGGGAATATCATATATTTGTGCATACATGGAGTTTTCCTACATTCGTGGGATAGGCTAGCTTATGTGGAGATTGTGTGTCATATTTGTGTCATAAGGTGTCATAAGAATGGCATAAGATACTCCTATTTCGGGTATGGGAGTTATTTCTCTATTCTTAGCACCTTGTCACCACCTTTTGAGGAGTCTATTCTTGGGGTGCTTTGACCACCATTTGTGGAGGAGTTACTTTCTAGCTCTCCTATATGTATTCTTCATTTTGGCCATTTCATGTTACTAATTCAGATTTGGTTTCTCCATTTTATTTTGTGCAATTTATCTTCTTGTCATTGTCAAATTGCTTTAGCATCTTCGTGGTGTGCACTTGTTCATCTTGTGTGATCACGTCTTCATTGCACTCGCGTTATCCGGATTCTGGCAACAACAACTCCGATATGGTATCAGAGCTAAACCGGTAATCTTGTGTATGTTTATGCTTTTAGCTTATTTTTGAAATCAAGAAGAGTGGAGTTCGTTTTTTTTATTTTTAGATTTGATCTAAAACAAAAAAAACTTTCAAAATCTCTTCTGGTTAGTTTTCTTAGAAATCCTTGGCCTTTGGGTGTCTTGGCTGTTTTTACTTCAGGAGCTGGTTTATCTGTTTCTCTTGGGCGCCATTGTTGTGTGGAGCAGCAAAGGGAAGAGCAGCAACTCAAAAAAAAAGTAGTCCTTCCAGCATCCTTCTACAGCGAAGCTTCTGGGTTCACTTCTGCGCCAACTTCAGCTTCACTTCTGCCACGCCATACTTCTGCTCTGCGCTAACCTCATTTCCAGCAAGGAGCAGCAGTAGCTGTCAGTTCCAGCCACGTCATCTGGCCGTACGGCATCCTTCCAGCACGTCTGCAAGTTTTCTTTAAGCAAAATCAGGTTTTTTTTGGTTTGGCGTCCCAAGTCACTAGGCGTTTTGTTTCTGCACCTAGCTGTCTCTTCTCTTCTGTTTTGCTGCTGTACGTTGAGATCAGTGAGGAGCAAATTCAAAATCTTTGTCTTTTCTGACCAGCCAAATCAGAACTGCGCCCTTGTTTGTAAGACATTTCTGCCTACTGTTTTTTCTTGAAAATGGCGCTCCTTTCATAATTGGCGTCCCATGTGGACTCTTAAATGCTTGGCTAGCTGTTAAATTCTGTCTTTGCTTCATTATTTTCAGTCAAAATTGATCTGTTAAACTAAAAATCAGTCAATTTGACTGAATAATAAACTTTTTGGACAATTTTGTAATTTGGGGATTTTCAAATTAAATCTTGTATTTTCGCTTGTCGAAGACGAAGGGTGAGGCCCGGGTTGGTAGGAGGCCAATTCCCCCTCACAAAAACCTCATTTGGATTCTTCATTCCGTGCCGAATCCAATGAGTGGTTGGAAGGCCATTTTCTCTCCTCATAACAGCATTTTTTTAACGTTTTAATGCTTTTTTTTGTAAAAACACTAGTTTACGGGAAAATTGCAACTTTAAAATCTTGCAAACGGTAGCTCGGTTTTGGGTGCCATTTTTTGCAAAAGTATTTGTAATTCAATTCTCCACAACGTAGACTTGTTATTTTTCAAAAACGCACTAGTTTATAAAGTGCCAAAATTTGGGTCTCCTAGGACGCATTTTCGGCTGAGTCCGACGTCTTTTGAGCGTGCACTTGCATACTTGGGGGGGGCTCAATATTTTGGGGGGGTGTGATTGCTTTCCACAACTTGCAACTTCACTTTCATTCTCCTTTCTGCATACAATCACAACTTGCAATCAACACAACTTCACCTAATTTCAGCTAAAAATGGATTCTTTTCAACTCAAACCCCTAACACCCTTCAACTATCATGAATGGAAAGTAAAAATGTCTATCATTCTTAGAAGCAAAGGGTTGTATAGGATCACAATGGGTACAGAAGTAGAACCTAATACAGATGCTGAAAAGGTTAAGTGGTACAACCGTAGTGATGAAGCCTTTGGGTTACTGAGTTTGTCCGTGTCTCCAGAACTTCTCTTCCACTTAGAATCCTCCCAAACTCCTAATGACATATGGGACACCTTAGAAAAGTTGTTTGGGAAGCTTGATGAGATGAGAGGTCATAAGCTCGAAAACGAACTCATAAGTCTAAGTCCTAGTAACTTTGACACCCTACAGGACTTCTTTACTAAGTTTAAGGCCCTTAGATTGCAATTGAAAGAATGCGGGATAGAGAAGAAAGATGATCAACTCATACTTTCTATTCTCACAAAGTTAGGTCCAAGTTATTCAATCTTTGTCTCCACTTTTCATGCCACTAAAAGTGCCCTTGGCACTACATGGAAAATGCCTTCTTTGGATTCATTCATTGCCGACTTGACTAGGGAGCAAGATAAGCTAATTCAGATGGGCACAATGAAGTCTACTCAACCCCAAGCTTTGATAGCTGGAAATGGTAAGGACAAGACTTCAACAAAGGAGAAGAAGAAAAAGAATAAGGATCAAGAGAAAAAGAAAGAAAACACCAACCCTGCCAAAAACAACACTGAGTCTTCATCTTCCAATGCTAAACCTAAGAAGGAGAAGGTTAAGTGTGGCTATTGTAAAAAGAATGGGCATGATGAACACAAGTGCATGAAGAAACAAATAGACCACCTAACTCATCTTCTAGAGAAGAACAACATAGGTGTTCCTGAGTCCATCAAGCATAATTCATCAACCCAAGATTCTACTAAGGCAAAAGGCAAGGGTAAGGAGAAAGAAAAGGGCAAGGCCCTTGTAGCTACAACAGCTTCCACATCTTCATGGGTCATTGACTCGGGTGCTTCTCACCACATGGGCTCTTCACTAGTTGAGTTTTCATCTTTAGAGCCTTGTAGCATGACTTCAATTAGTTTGGGTGATGACACATCAGTTTCCATTGCAGGGAGAGGGTCAGTTGAAATGGAAGGAGGAACATTCAACAATGTTCTAAGTGTTCCTTCTCTTTCAACCAATCTCCTATCAGTGTACCAAATCACTCACATTGGTCGGGGCATGAGAGTTGAGTTTTCACCAGATTCTGTATCTATCAAGGAGTTGCATAGTGATACTACAGTGGCAGTGGGAAGGGTAGATCACCAAGCAAGGTTATATACCTTTTCGCATTTTGCATCAGATTCTTCTCCTACAGCATTGCTGATTCATTCAGGAGTTAGCAAATTATGGCATGAGCAGTTTGGCCACCTTAACTACCGCTACCTTGAGCAACTTTGCAAAAATGACATGGTCATTGGCTTGCCTCGTGTCCAATTCTCAAAAGGACTTTGCGAGGGGTGCTCCCTTGGGAAGCATCCCGAAGCAAAATTTGACAAAGGCAAAGCTTAGAGGGCTTCACAACCTTTGGAGTTAGTCCACAGTGATGTATCGGGACCCTTTCCCAAACCATCTTTCACAAGGGCCAAGTACATCCTCACCTTCATTGATGATTTCTCTAGGTACACTTGGATATATTTTCTCAAACAAAAGTCTGAAGTGTTTGAATATTTTCTAGACTTCAAGGCTCTTGTTGAGAAACAGAGTGAGAAATCCATCAAGGTTCTTCGAACTGATAATGGAGGGGAGTATGTCAGCATCAAGTTTGAACAGTTTTGCACCACAGAGGGGATTGATTTGCAGCGCACAGTCACCTACAGTCCTTCACAAAATGGGGTTGCAGAACGCAAGAATAGGTTCTTGAAAGAGATGGGTAGCTGTATGATTCACTCCAAATCCCTAGCACCACAATACTGGGCCGAAGCCATCAATTGTGCTTGCTACATTCAGAACAGGGTTCCTCACAAAGCTTTGAAAGGGATAACACCCTTTGAAGCTTGGCATAAAAGGAAACCTGATGTTGAGCACCTTAGAGTTTTCGGATCCCTAGCCATGGCCCGCATTCCGAAGAAGAAACGCAAAGCTATGGAATGCCAGTCCAAGCCTTGCATCTTTGTAGGATATCCGGATGGTATTAAGGGATATCGCCTTCTAGATCCCGTCACACATGAGTTGTTCATCGAGAGAAGTGTCCATTTTCAGGAGAGTCCTAGAGACTCAACACTTGACACTTCTTCTCCCTCATCAGATCTACTTCTTCATGATGATTCCTCGTCAGATTCAGATTAGCCACAGCAGGTTCTTGAGCCAGAGTCATCTTCTTCTTCTTCAAATACAGACAGTGAGGACAGTGATGCAGTGTCATCCACCTCTAGTCAGTCAGAGGATGAGGAGTTAGCACCTGACTCACCCACTTCTGGGCCACTTTGGGCCAGACAGACACTTGAGAGTGCTGGCACATGGGTAGGAGACCCTGCAGATGACAGACGTACTAGGGGGGATTTTCAGAGAGATCCACATGCCTTCTTTGCTTCAGTTTTGGATCCACAAACTTTTAGAGAGGCATCGGGGGTACCTGAGTGGGATAGTGCTATGGAGGAAGAATATTCTTAATCAAAAATCGCACTTGGGATTTGACTTCACTTCCTAAGGGAAGAAAGATGGTTCGATGTAGGTGGATATATCAGACCAAATTTGCCGCAGATGGGTCGGTTGATAAGTATAAGGCGCGATTGGTAGCCAAGGGTTTCTCACAGGTGGTAGGCATTGACTACTTAGAGACCTTTGCACCCGTTGCAAAAATGACTTCTATCTGACTCACCTTGGCTATTACCGCAGCACATGGTTGGGATGTGCATCAGATGGATGTGAAGAGTGCCTTTCTTCACGGTGACCTTGAGGAGGAGATCTACATGGAGCAGCTGCCAGGATTTGCTCAGGATTCTTCCTTAGTATGCAGACTTAGGAAATCTATCTATGGCCTCAAACAGGCCCCTCGAGCTTGGTATGCCAAGATGGATTCCTTCCTTCTCACAGCGGGTTTCACTAGGTGCCATTCTGATCCTAATGTCTACTTCTTGCGGCAGGATGATTCGCTTCTGATTTTGGTTCTATATGTTGATGACCTTTTGATCACCGGGAGTTCTTCATCGGCTATTACAGCAGTGAAGGCATCTCTTCAGGAGAGATTTGACATGACAGACTTGGGTTTGTTGCACTACTTCCTTGGTATCAAGATCTCACAGTCAGATTCAGGGATTTCTCTTGCACAACCTAAGTACGCTTTCGACTTGTTGGCTTGATTTCACATGGCTGATTGCAAGCCATCTCCGACTCCCTTCTATCAGGAGTCAAGCTTGAGACTGATTGTTCTTCACCACTAGTTGATGCCACTCGGTATCGACAACTTGTTGGTAGTCTCATCTACTTGACTCACACCAGGCCCGACATTTCATATACAGTGGGACTTGTCTCCAGATTCATGCAGGAACCCCATGAGCTGCATTGGAAAGCAGCTAAGAGGATCTTGCACTACATACAGGGTTCACATAGATATGGGATTCACTACAGATTTGGCACAGAGGTTGACTTGGTTGGATATACAGATTCAGACTGGGCTGGCGATTCATAGACTCGTAAGTCCACTTCTAGTTACAGTTTCTCTCTAGGTTCAGGTCCTATCAGTTGGTCTAGCAAGAAGCAGAATGCTATTGCTATATCATCCACAGAGGCAGAGTACAGGGGAGCTGTTAATGCAGCCACTGAGGCTATTTGGCTTCAGGGGATTCTATCTGAGTTTGGCATTCCTATCAGGCAGCCCACCATCATTTATTGTGACAATCAGAGTACCATACAGATTTGCAGGAATCCGGTTCAGCACCAGCGGACCAAGCACATAGAGATTCACATGCATTTCATTCGGGAGCTTATTCATAGTCAGGTCATTGACTTGATATTTTGCCAATCTTCAGAGCAGGTTGCAGACATCTTCACCAAACCTTTCACTGAGAGTAAGTTCATTCATCTACGAGCTCTTCTTGGGGTGCGGTCTACATCTGCAACAACATCATCTTCAAGGGGGGCCTTCTAGCCTCTTCTTTTCTTTTATGTCTCTCTTTTGGGGGGGAGTTTTTTCCTACGGGTTTTCTCCTTTTCTCTATCTTATGGGAGATTGCATTTGTACATGGGTACCTCATCAGGCCTAGTTGCCGGGACCCATTTTTTATTTTCCACACTTCCCACCTAAGCTGCGCTTATGGGGGGGTATTAGTGTAGGTTTTTATTTTTCCCTATTTATTAATTAGGGAATATCATATATTTGTGCATACATGGAGTTTTCCTACATTCGTGGGATAGGCTAGCTTATGTGGAGATTGTGTGTCATATTTGTGTCATAAGGTGTCATAAGAATGGCATAAGATACTCCTATTTCGGGTATGGGAGTTATTTCTCTATTCTTAGCACCTTGTCACCACCTTTTGAGGAGTCTATTCTTGGGGTGCTTTGACCACCATTTGTGGAGGAGTTACTTTCTAGCTCTCCTATATGTATTCTTCATTTTGGCCATTTCATGTTACTAATTCAGATTTGGTTTCTCCATTTTGTTTTGTGCAATTTATCTTCTTGTCATTGTCAAATTGCTTTAGCATCTTCGTGGTGTGCACTTGTTCATCTTGTGTGATCACGTCTTCATTGCACTCGCGTTATCCGGATTCTGGCAACAACAACTCCGATAGATATGGCCCACATTATATGACTATATGGTGCATTTTTTCTATGTACATGTTATGCTCTACATTTTTTCTTGATATATGTTATATTATTTATGTTAAATTATGACATAGAACTTTGCATGTATCACATATATACTATTTGACAATATGATTCCTTTAATTATGCATATTTTCTATTTTTATCATTTAATGTTTACACATATTTTTGGTTAATGATTGAATTATTACTTCATATGGGGTTAAAAAAATTCACATTATTCTCTAAGTTAGGTGCTTTGAATCATTATGTATATTTTACATTTACATGTGATATTTTCTATTTACTTGTTTCATTTACATTTGATATTTATTTGCCAATCCACCCAAACAACCCCATATAGACCTCTAACATAGAATCAAAATGATTTTCATAAAGGATACCAACCTAATAAGGCCACAATAAACTTGAGTCCTCCTATGCCTTCTAGCTCAGACAAAGGAAAGAATAATTATAGTGAAAAGTGATGCCATCAACAATTACTAGAGAACCACAAACACTCTCAATGTTGGGCATAACAATCCTTTATTTGAAAACCTACATCATATCATGCACATATAGATGATACTAAACCAAATAACACTTTTCTAATCACCATCACTACTTCTATAGATACCTCTAAGGAGTATGAATGCCTCTTCCATACCATGTTATGGGTCAATGTTCAACCTCTTCATGTCTTATCATTAACAATCTAAGCCATAACAACATCATCACACTATCTACAACCCAACAAATTTGCCTTATAATTATTATGTATTACAAGATATAATCCCTGGGGTGGATTCAATAAGGTAAAAATATATAGGTTTGGAGGAAATGCACATTCTAGTAAAAATTTGAGCCTATGGAGGGCACCATTACTTGAAACAGTGCACCTTTTCAAGTCTATAACATATTATTAATGAGGTTATACTTGTATGATTGAGATTCTACATATCAAACAAAACCAAAAATTTGGAATGTACACATAAAATATTTATACTTCAACCTCTTATAGTCAACTCCACTAACCAAAGTCATTTTGGTCTCTTCTAAAAAATGTTATAAACTAATCATGCACGTGCATAGTTTCATGTTGCTCATGGTTTGTCTTAAGAAACATATGTAGGAAATAAAGTGTTTATAGTGTGATTAATGAAATCAATGTCCCAATAATAAAAACTTGACAAGTTATTGAAGCCACATAATAGATTCTTCCTAGAGCTTGAATTTCTTCTAACACACTATATAGTAAAACACTACATAAATCTGGTCCATTTACAAAAAACCCTTTCTATCATCTATAAATTTGGGAGAATGATGAATCCTGGTGTCAAATATAGGAGCTCCTTGATCAAGGAAAGATAACACTGGGGTCTTCTCCTTTCAAGAGTCTAATATTCCTCACACCCAAGAATAATGGTTCATATCATCTATCTATTGACTATCACTCACTTAATAAAATCATGGTGAAGAATCAGTGTCCACTATTAAGCATTGATGACATCTTAAACAAAATAAAAGGTGTACAATACTTAATCAAAATAAAAAATAATAAGGAAATTTAAGTGGACTTGGGATTAATTTCGTGGACATGTAAATATTATATATTATACTTGATCATAAATGTTAGGATGTTTAGTGATGCACTTGTGTATGTCTTTAGCTCCTACTTGTCCTTATAACAAACAAATAAAATTATATGTGTCCATATAGTCACTATGGCCTACTTATACATGGGTTAATATCAGCATTGATGGCCCTCTCTAGACTATCCATAAAATTACAATCTTGGCAAGGCAAGAATATAGACACAAATGGAGAGAGTTAAGCAGCTTTGATATTCCTTGACTAGTATATAAAACTTGAGGTTATATTCTTATGGTCCTTAAATACATATTCAATCTTTATCTCAATATGGAAAACCAATCCATCTATTGGCTTTATTTATTTGAACTCAAAATCCTGAAAGCTCTCTATAAGTTAATTAAGCCTAAATGTCTCAAAAGTATCAAAACAAGAAATATTTGAAAATAGGGGTATACACCAATCTAAAAAACTTTATCAAATTTTTTTGTAGGTGACTCAACTTTTACAATACTTCAGAAGGTCTGCTACAAAGAATTTTATCAAAAACCTCTCATAGACTTACTAGTCTTAATGTTATTGTAACATGCCAAAATCCATTTTGTATTAAATTAGCACTTCAAGACACTTTAGGCATATGTAATTAGGTGTTTTACGGATTATCAATGCTTAGATAAAAGGTATAGATTTCTAGTTTTAATATTTTACCCGAAAATTTATAAAATCATGTTTTGTCTATTACACCTAATTACCCTCTAGTTAGTAAAAACTCAAGATATAGTTTTATTAAAATAAATGATCCTTTTATGAGGTCTGTACAAATGTATTATAGGTGTCTAAACCTTAATTTATATTTTATAGACCCAATGTTGAATTTTTAAAAGCAATATCTCTCCTCACTGTTAAAGAAATGCACAAAATAGGGTATCTCTTTCACATACTTGATTGGTTAGAGTAGTCCAATCGGTGAACCATCTATGTAGACACATCTAAATGGGTGTTTTTATGATAAAACAACCTTTTTCTAGTCTCGATTAGGCCCCCAAATTGAAAGTTGTAGTTGGTCAGAGGCATCCCTGAAGAGAATTCACTCATCCTTGAGTGTGCAAAATGAGTAAACCATGAGGGATAGAGACAAACCATCAAGTCCTACACATGAAGGGATAAGTCTTCTAAGAAATATCAAGAGAATTTTATCTAAATTATGATGAATGAGACATGGCAATGAGGTTTATCTTGTAGCCAAATCTCTTAGAATAGGGTAAAAGTTGGTCAGTGAGGGCCATAAAATCTGACTTGTTAACCCAATCAATGAACCATCTATGTAAACACATCTAAATGGGAATTTTTAGGATAGAAACACCTTTTTATAGTCTTGATTGACCCTCATAAGTGAAATTTTTAGTTGTTAAGAGGCATTCTAGAAGAGAATTCACTCATCCCTAAATGTACAAAATGAGTGAACTTCAGTCATGCATTGCATGAGAAATGTGAGGGCTAGAGATGAACCATCAACTCATACAAATGCAGGGATGAGTAATCTAATAATTATAAAGAGTATTTTATCTAACTCATGATGGATGAGACATAAAAACGAGGTTTCTCTTGTAGCCAAATCATTTAGAATTGGATAAAAGTTGGTTAGTAGGTGTCATCAATTCTGACTCATCAACCCAATCAATGAACCATATATGAAAACACATCCAAATGGGGATTTTTAGGATAGAAACACATTTTTCCAATCTTTATTGAACCTTAAGAGAAATTTTTTTAGTTGATCAGAGGCATTCTTGAAGAGAATTCACTCATCCCTAAATATACAAAATGAGTGAACTTCCATCATGCATTGCACAAGAACAATGATGGATAGAGATGAATTGTTAGCTCTTACACATGGAGGGATGAGTCTTATAAAAAATATTGGGAAGATTTTATCTAACTCATGATAGATAAGATGCAATAATGAGGTTTCTCTCATGGCCAAATCTCTTAGAATAGGGTAAAAGTTAGACATCGGGGGCCTTAGATTCTGACTCTTCATCTGAATTAATGAAATGTTAGTGTGAACACATTAAAATGGGAATTTTTAGTTTATAACCACCTTTCTCCAGTCCTAGTTGACCCTTGAGATCAAAAATTATAGTTGGTCAGAGGAATCTCTAAAGAGAATTCACTCATCCCTAAATGTGTAAAATGAGCAAACTTTGGTCATGTGTTACATGATAACCATGAGAGATAAAGATGAACCATTAGATATTAAACATGAAGGGATGAGTCATATAAAAAATATCAAGATTATTTTATCTAACTCATGATGGATGAGATGTGGCAATGAGGTTTCTCTCATGGACAAATCTCTTAGAATAAAATAAAAGTTGGTCACTGGGGCCATAGATTCTGACTCGTTAGCCTAATTGATGATCTGTCTATACAAACATGTCTACATGGGAATTTTTATGCTAGAAAAACCTTTGTTTAATCTTGGTAGACCCTTAGGAGTGAAATTTTTAGTTGGTCAAAAGTATCTCTTAAGAGAATTGACTCATGCCCAAATGTGTAAAATGAGCAAAATTTCATGGCATGTTACACAATAACCATGAGGGATAGAGGCTAACCATCAGATCCTACATGTGTAATAATAAGTCATCTAAGAAATATTCATATAATTTTATCTAACTCATAATGGACAAGACACAACAAAGAGGTTTATTTCATGGCTAAATCTCTCAGAATGGGGTAAAATTTGGTCAGCAAGGGCCATAAAATCTAACTCATTAGCCCATTAGACAAACCATCTACATGGACACATCTAAATGGGAATTTTTAGGACAAAACCACATTTTTATAGTCTAATTAGAACCTAAAGAGTGAACATTGTAGTTGGTTAGAGGCATTCTTAAATAGAATTCACTCATCCCTAAATGTGTAAAATGAGTAAACTTCAGTCGCACATTACATGAAAACCATGATGGATAGAGACAAATTGTTAGCTCTTACATGTGAAGGATTAAGTATTTTAATAAATCCAAATGGGATTTTATCTAACTCATGACTTATGAGATGTGACAAGGAGGTTTCTCTCATGACTAAATCTCTTAGAATGGGATAAAAGTTGGTCAGTGAGGGCTGTAGTTTCTGACTTGTTAATCCAATAAATGAGTCATCTACATGGAAACATCTTGATGGGAATTTATAATCTATAAACACATTTTTATGATATTTTTTGACCCTTGGGATAAAAATTTGTAGTTGGTCAGAGGCATTCTTGAAGATACTTCACTTGTCCCTGAATGTGCAAAATGAGCAAACTTTGGTCGTGCATTACATGAGAACCATGATGGATATAAACAAACTATCAGCTCCTACACATGTAGGGATAAGTCCTATAAGAAATAATAGGAGGATTTTATCTAAACTATGATGGAAAATATGTAGAAACAAGGTTTTTATCATGACCAAATCTCTCATAATGAGATACAAGTTGGTCAGTGGGGGCTATAGATTTTGACTCATCAACCCAATTGATGAACCATCTATGTGGACATGTCTAGATGGAAGTTTTTAGGATAGAGCCACATTTTTATAGTCTCAATTGACCCATAAGAGTGAGATTTGTAGTATTTTAGTGGTATTCTTTAAGATAATTCACTCATCTTTGAATATGCAAAATGAGTGAACTTTCATCGCACATTGTAAAAAAATCATGATGGCTAGAGATGAAACATTAGATCCTAAACATACAAGGATGATTCTTCTAATAAATAATGAGAATATTTTATTAAACTCATGATGGATGAGATGTATAAATGAGGTTTATCTCATGGCTAAATCTCTTAGAATGAGATAAAAGTTGGTCAGTGAGGGTCATAGATTCTAACTTGTCAGCCCAATTGATGAAACATCTATGTAGACACATTTAGATGGGATTTTTTAGGATAGAAACATATTTTTTTGGTCTAGTTTAACCCTTGAGAGTGAAGGTTGTATCTATTTAGAGTAATTTTTAAAGAGAATTCACTCATCCTTGAATATGCAAAATTAGTGAAATTCTATTACATGTTGAACGAAAATCGTGATGGCTAGAGATGAGCCATCAATCTTAGATGTGGAGGGATGAGTCCTCTAAAAAATACCAAGAGGGTTTTATCTAAGTAATGATGAATGAGATTCATTAATTAGGATTCTCTCATAGCCAAATTTCTCAGAATAGGGTAAAAGTTGGTCAATAGAGGCCATAGATTTTGAATCGTTAGCCCAATCAATGAACCATCTACATGGAGATATATAGATAGGAATTTTTAGGTTATAAAAACATTTTTTATATATTGGTTTACCAATGGGAGTGAAATTTATATCTAATAAGAGGAATACCTTAAGATAATTCACTCATCCTCGAATGTGAAAAATGAGTGAACTTTGGTCATGCATTGCATAATAAACATGAAAGATAGAGATGAACCATGAGCTCATACATTTGTAAGGATGAGTCCTATAAGAAATATCAAGAGGATTTTATCTAAATCATGATGGATGAGATATGGAAATGAGGTTTATATCGTGGCCAAATCTCTCAGAATAGGATAAAATTTGATCAGTGGGGGCCATAAATTTTGACTTGTCATCCCAAACAATGAACTATTTACACAGACACATCTAAATGGGAATTTTTAAGCTATAACCATGTTTTTAAAGTCTTAGTATACCTATAAGATAAAAATTTGTAGTTGGTTAGAAGTATCCCTTAAGATAACTCACTCATCCTTAAACTTAAAAAATAAGCAAAATTTTGTGACATGTTGCACAAGAACCATGAGGGATAGAGGTAAACCATCAGCTCATACATGTTCAAAGATAAGTCCTCTAAGAAATACCAAGAGGATTTTGTATAACTCATGATGGATGAGTTTCAAAAACAAGGTTTCTCTCATTACTAAATCTCTTAGAACATTCCAAAAGTTGGTTAGCAAGCACTATAGGTTCTGACTCGTCAACCTAATTGATGAACCATCTATGCGAACACATTGAGATAGGCATTTTTAAATTATAACCAAAAGTTTTAGGTCTTGATAGACCTTCAAGAGTGAAATTTTTAGTTAATTAGAGGCACACCTTAAGATAATTCACTCATCCCCAAATGTGTAAAATAAATGAACTTCCATCACATGTTACACAAGAACTGTGAGGGCTAAGGATGAACCATCAATTCCTACACATGTAGGGATGAGTCCTCTAAGAAATTTTAGGAGGATTTTATGTAACTAGTGATGGATGAGATGTGACAACAAGGTTTATCTTACAGGCAAATTCTCAAAACATTCTAAAAATTGGTCAGTGAGGGTCGTAGATTCTGACTCACTAGCCTAATCGATAAACCATCTACGTGGACACATTTGGATAAGAAATTTTAAGATAAAATCACTTTTTTAATGGTCTCATTAGACCATTGGGATCAAAATTTATATTTGATCAGAGGAATCCCTTATGATAATTAACTCATCTTTGAATATACAAAATGAACAAACTTCCATCGCATGTTATACAAGAACTATGACGGTTAAAGATGAACCGTCAACTTGTACACATGTAAGGATGAGTCCTATAAGAAATACTAAGACGATTTTATGTAAATAATGATGAAAAAAATGCATTAAAGAGGCTTATTTTTCATCCAAATTTTCATAACATGCTAAAAGTTAGTTAGTGAGGACCTTAGATTGTGACTCATCAGTGCAATCGATGGATCATTTGCATGGACACATCAAGATAGGCATTTTCAGGATAGAATAACATTTGTCAGGTATTGATAAACCACCAAGAGTGAAAATTTTAGTTGATTGGATGCTTACCTTAAGAGAATTCACTCACCCCCAAGTGTACAAAATGCACAAACTTATGTCACACATTGCATGAGAACTGTGAGGGTTAGAGACAAACCATCAGTTCCTACACATGTAGGGATGAGTACTCTAATAAATATCAAGAGGATTTAATGTAAATAATGATAGATGATATGTGGAGATGAGGTTTATATCATATATTAATCTCTCAAAACATTCTAAAAGTTGGTCAATGAGAGTCGTAGATTCTTACTCGTTAGCCCAATCAATAAACCATCTATACAGACACATTAAGATAGGCATTTTTAGGCTATAATCACCTTTTTAGGTATTTTTAAACCTGTAAGAGTGAAATTTATAGTTTATCATAGGAATCCCTTAAGATAATTCACTCTTCTTCAAATGTGCAAAATGAGTAAATTTTCATCACATATTACATGAAAATCGTGAGGGATAGATATGATTTATCACCTCTTACACATGTAGGGATGAGTCCTATAATAAATCATAAGATGATTTTATGTAAATAATGATGGAAGAGATGTCACAATGAGGTTTATCTCACAACCAAATCTCTCAGAACATGCCAAAATTTGGTCAATGAGGGTCGTACATTCTAACTCATCAGCCTAATTGATGAATCATCTATGCAAACATGTCAAGATAGGAATTTTTAGTATAGAACCACCTTTGGTAGGTTTTTGTATACCCATAATAGTGAAATTTGTAGTTTATTGGAGGCATCCCTTAAGATAGTTCACTCATCCTTGAACGTGTAAAATGTGCAAACTTCTATCACACATTGCATGAGAACCATGAGGGCTAGAGATGAACCATCAGGTCCTAGATGTACAAAGACGAGTCTTATAAGAGAACATAGATAAGAATATTTGAATTTTTTATTAAAAGGATAAATAAAGAGAATGTGAAAAAGGATTTTCTTAAGGTAGATGAAATTAATATAAATTATTTTGGCTTCTCTTCATTTCAAGAAGACAATCTTCTCTAGTCATGATACCAACCATGTGAAGGTAGAAGCTCATCTGGTGCCACTAACCTACATTTAAATTTTTATTAAAAAATTTAAATAGAAATAAACATATAATCATAAAATAGCTGAAAATTAAAATACATAAAATCTTGAATAACTTTATTATATTATTTTGAAATACTAGATAAACTTACTAATTCAATCTAACATACCTTTAGGATCAACTTTATTTACAAGTGTTTCAAGAATTGCTTCATGTTCAGATTCATGCACCTTTCATAGAGTTATATTGTGAGGATTTCCATGATATTTGATCATTTGAATATTTTTAGCAATAACAAGGTTAGAATAATGAAGCACCATCCTGTGTGTTTTCAAAGCCTTAAATAACAATTGTTTTATTTTTTATGATAGTACCTATGAATCCAGGGTCCATAAACCACTATCAATCTAATGGGATAAATTAACTCTTATCCATCCATAAAATTTGTGGTTAATTTTTTTTCCTCTACACAACAAAACAAGTAGTAGTCTATTCCCTCATCATTGTTCTCAGGTGCAATTACTGCAAAAACATGCCCTAGATTTAAAGTATAATCAAATTGTAAGTACATCTACAAAAAATAAAAATAACACTAATATATAAGGTTGTATATTTAATTAAATAATAAATTGTACCTAGTTGCACAAGATCTGAGATGTTGTCAAAGTTAATTGATGATGTCATTTCAAGATCTATCAATTATTAGAGTGAATGGCTACTCTCTATAGGTGATATAGGTCTACAATACCATTTTTCAACCATTTATTTTGAATCACATTCATTCCAATTAAATTCCATAAATGAGGAACACAAACATGCCATATTCCTAGTATAAATAGTCCATGAACTTGAATTTGAGATTTGAATGGAGTGGAAAATACTCAATCCAGGTACTATAATGCAAACTTCATACATTACCTTATGTTGTTCCTCTATTAACTAAAATAATCTTCATACACGAGAATTTTTATATGATCTATGATAAATATTTTCATTACACCAACTCACAATATTTGTTGCATCGATCAAATTAGTACCATCCTTTTGCTTTGCATGTTCTCTTTTAAAGGCTCTTTTTACACATGCACCAACACCATCACATTCCCCTTTTCCATGCCCAGCCTCAAAGAAGATCCAAAAATGTTGAGCACCATTCTTTTAATGCATTATACTTAACCAGTAAAACATTCAAGAATTCTTAAACTACCATGCATAATTATTTGACCAAATGTAGTGTGTATCAAATATGATTTCTCTTGCATTTATAGTCACATAAAATATCTAAAAACAACCTTGGATAAACTCTAGAGAATGCAATTTGTCATTGTTCATATGAAAATGGTATTCCCTAGAAATCTTTCTATTGTCATCTGTGCTATCAGGTGCATGTCTAAATTTAATATGAATAAAAATTACAATATTTGGATTTAACCTCATTCTATGGTTATAGTGTGTAGTTTTTAGGGAAATCCATAACTGAAATAATAGTACCAACTAGGAAGTTATCCTTGCATGCTTTGAATTGATTTTCTAACCATTTCGATTTGTGTGTGTGTCTTTCATATTGGTAGATAATATTATATTTGAATTATAACATGAAATCACATGCAAAAAATTTGGTCATAACCAATTCACATCTTGATGACTCTTTTCCATATTTTAACACATCCTTAATAGACTTGTACTTCTTATAATCAACTTGTTTCTTTCAAAATTCATGTGAAATATCTTCATGTAAACAACTTGTAAAATTTGACAAACCACCATAACTATTACATGTTATATCTAAACATTTTTTGGCAAAAAAACACTATCCCTCTAGTGTTTTGGATTAATTCTCTCGATGTTTTAGGTGGGGAAGTCACCATACATTCTTGTAAAATCTTGTCAGTATGTAAAGTACAACTTATATGAAGAAAAATATCAAATTCAACATGCACCATACAACAACATGTGGTGTGTGCTTGGTTGATTTTAACATATAAAGGCTTGCACATCTCAAATGACCTTTGGCTAATTATTAATTGGCTATTAAAAATTTCAATAATTTTTTTTATAAAATTCTATTTGCATCATGTCTAAAAAAAGTTTTGCATGTGACTCATGATTTTTTGATCCTTTTATTCTTTTAAAAATATCTTTTACATTATATGAGACCCTTGTGTTGTCATGTCAAAAATTTTCAATCAATTGTTTTTTTCCTTCAACCAATACATTATCTTTTTGTGGGAGTCTACCACTAAACACCCAACAATCTGTGTGTGAAGGGTCATCAAGCCTTGTTCTTCTTTTTATGGAATTTATTAGATATTTTCTATATAAATTCAAGGATTTACTAGTTTCACTAAGAATTCAAGCTTTAGATGTTGACTTACTCACTATAGATTCCATTATTACTTATCTTGCCAGATTAATATCTTTATTCTAACTTTTATTGCCTATTTCCTTAAATGCATTAAATATATTATTTACTATTGTACTATTTTTTCACTCCATGTTTAATGTTTTTAACCCCAAATTATGCATCATAGGGTGTATTTTTCGCATTTTCATTAATTGAACAAAAAGTTGACATTATTTTGTATGGCATTTATTCTTAAATACATAGTTCTATACATGTTGAGGATGACGTTGAACTATTCTTTTTGACATTTTATGTTACACAGGTTCTATTATTTTTTCATCCATTTAAACCAAATACTTTGGTGTTCATCTTATTATCCTTGAGGGTGTGGGTGTCAGAGCTATATTTTGTATTAAATTGGATGGTGTTAACACTTAAACCATAGTAGGGACATTAGAGGGTTGACTATCTAAATTAGGGGTTATAGCTGAACTAAATTCCTCTTCATTAGGAGACACATGATTTAGGATCATTATTTGATGTTGATTATCATCATACTCAAATATTTAATTATGAATAGATGTTTCATTATATTGTGTTTGTTCATATGTTTCATCATTCATTACAAATTCCTTACTTACATGCTCTACATTTTGAATTTCATCTTACAACAAAGATTGATTTGATTCTTTTATCTCATTTGAAGACATATGTAAACTAAATTCTATATAATTGGGTAGGCTATTTTTATTAGAATTAATACCTGGTGTAAAAGAAGAACCTTCACCTTGCCTAGAAGTTCTCATGGATGCCCTCCTATTACTTGTCTTTTTATTTCTTTTTCTCTTTTCTCTTAAATTTACTCATTTTTTATCGCTTTGATTGGTATTTTGTGATGAATTCTTGACCCCATTATTTATATTTTCCAAAATAAGATAATTATATATTTAAACTTGAAGAATTGTTAGTGATTTAAATAAAATAGATGAAAAATTCATCAAATTCATATAGTTGCAATAGAAAAACTAGTTTGTAATTTAGAAAACAAAACAAATGACTCATTTTTGTGTCAAATTCATAACAAATTTGTGAAAGGGTGTGCATGCTTTCAAAATCACACATATGCTTTGGGATCCATAGACCAATGGGAAAATGCATCAATTTACTCATTAGTACATGTCAAAAGGGCATACACCCTTTTCATATTTATATAAAAATTCTAGTAGTACCTTTAATTTTGCCTCAGTTTTAAGCTTGGGGGGTCCCCCAAACCTAGCCAAACTCTATCATGGACCAGCCAAGGAAATTTATGAGTTTTTTTCTTTTTTATCGACACGTCTACTTAGGCAAATTTTATTAGTAAAAAAAAAATATGGGTTTGTAGAGTGAAAATCATAGTTTTCAAATATATATATATATATATATATATATATATATATGTATGTATATATATATATATATATGTATATATATATATATATATTTGAATATTATTTATAATATTCAAATATATATATATACATACATATATATATATATATGTATATATATATATATATATGTATGTGTGTGTGTGTGTGTGTGTGTGTGTGTGTGTGTGTGTGTGTGTATGTATATATATATTTGAATATTATTTATAATTATTATTTAATTTCTATGTAACATACCTCCTTATAGTCTATATAGATATCATCATAAATTCCCTTATAAATTTTTGAATATTAATTGAATGCTTATAAAACTCATATCTAAACAATCTACACATTGTCAATTATGCTTTAAAAGAAAAAAATGATTTTCATGAAGTTAAGGTCAACAAGTTGTGTTCATACACTTGCAGTTTCAATTTTCTAGCTATCTTGACTTATAAAATTATTTAAAAATTATATATAATAAAAAATATTCTCAATAATATTTGACATTTCACCTATCTACTTAAAATTTCATACAAAAATTCAATCATTTAGTCAAAAAACGTGTGTTCATACACATGCACTCTCCTTATCTTTAAAAAAAAATGATCAACCTATTTTCATAAATGCAACTATTTTACACACTTTTATCATCTAGGTAAAATTATCTATTTAGAAACTACATTCAAAATTTCAAAATTCATGTTTTTATGTCATTGTCAAATTCCTTTTCAAAGTATTTCTAACATTCTGTTTAAGTTCACTTATTGTTATTTTTAGAAAAAAGTGTCACTTTATACCCTCCTTTTATCCCCCATTATCCTGCATCTACCCTTGTGTTAGAAAGTATGGTAGTGGTATCTTTGAGAAGTTATTCATCAAGTGATTGCTTTTTTAGATTATTAGTAGGATCTTTGTGGGTGAGTTTACATCAATAATTGACTTTAGTTGCATTCAAATATTGATAATTGGTATAATATTAGTCATAGTTAGTGTGAATTGTGCATATATCCTTGTTTGATTATTAAGGATTAGAGGTAGAAAAGGTTTTTGGATGTTTATAGGAGGAAGGTTTGGTAACTTATTTCTTTTGAGAGATGTTAACATAATCATGCTGACATATTTTGATCATAACATCATGATTAAATGTATCTCCTAACATAAAAGAAATAAAAAATTTGGTAAGCCCATGACATGTTTCATGGGAATGACCGACATCAACATGAAATGAATAAAAGTTCTTAGGATCATACCATGTAGGTGGATTATTAGTGTAATTGAAAGTTTTAGAAGGTGTTAATAATTTTTCATTTGTTGAATAGTTAGGGGTGTATGGGAAGCTTGACTATTATATTTTGGCTACTCCTAGTTTTGTTTAAGAAGGATTTCTAGTGATTGCAATTAGGAATTCAAAGAATTCAAACTATATTTAATTCACCATAAAATCACATAAACAAATTTTAAATGTGTAAAATCAGATTTAATTATGCACTACATACATCACAAAAACAATTCTTCAAATCATAGTAAATGAAAGTAATAATAGATAAAATAAAACCAACAATAACACATAACATAGATCTATTATGGTTCACCCAATGTGGGATACATCCACCAACAAAGACCTCAATAAAATCTATAATAAAACAAGATTACAAAGAACCTCTCATAGAGATAGAATATATCCTCCTAAATTCATAAATGAATTCATTGAATTGTTGATTTAATTTTGTCAACAATTTTGCATACATGCTATGTTACATCTGCACCTGGACCTATAAAATACTATATCACAGGCTGTTATACCACACCTTATCAATACAACATCTTCACTTTTTCTTGTCTCTCAAAAGCCACACCACACCTATATAATAACCTCAAATGAATAAAAAAATCTCAAGAGGAAAAACTCATCATGATTATCCAAGATAAATGTTGTCCATAAGGAAATACCTATCCTCCACCTAATCATGATTATCTATAATCCTACCTAAGGAAGAACTCACCATCCTCATCTCTCCTCCATAAAAGTCTCTCAAAAATTTGAAGGAGATGACAACTAATTCCACAAAACATGGAAGTCAATATGGAAAATAGAAATCTAACAACCACTCACATGGAAGCAAGGTTCCACAAAGGTGGAGTGGGAAAACATGTGCTACCCACATTTGTGGAGATCTCTAAGCCTACAAAATGTTCTACCATGGTCATTTGATAGCTCTAAATGGATCCACACTCAAAAATTGCATTAGTGGAGTTTTGGAAAGATCCATTGATGGTTTTAATGTTGGGTTCAAATTGTTTCATAAGAAATTTTTGTCTTTTAACTTGATCAATAACATCATTTAGAGTTTGGGGAGAAATTTTTTGAACCATATATTGAAGGAAATGTGTAAAGGTAGTTATGAATAATTTAAATAATTTATCATCAATCATGTTATGATCAACTTTGTGAATTAAATGCCCATCATTTAATTAAATCATGAGTTTATTTAAAATGGGATTATTTATCATTGATGAGATGGTTAAGATAGTTTTTAGGAAGATCATTCTGTTTAAATTCCTTAACTACATGTTTAAATAAATCCTTGAGTTACCATATAAAATGTTGATAAAGTCAACTATACCATTCTAATACATAACCTATGAATGCTTTGACTAAAAGTTTGGTAGTGGAAAAGGTATTATTTTTAATCCACTCTTTATAAAGATTACCAAATGCTTTAAAGAAACATGTAGGGACTTTAGTCCCATCATATTTAATAGTTGGATAGATATTTCTAATATCAATATAAATGATGAAGGGGGCTAAAGGTTAATTTTGAACATTTTGGAGCAACTTGTTGTGCATAATGGGTTGGGGAATTATATTTCCCATGGCATCTTTAAGAGGTGGAGGGATAAAATTTTAGTTATTTTGGGGTAGGAGAATAGGATGTTGATTGGCCATATTTAATAAATCATGTTGCATTTATATCATTTGAGAAGTATTAGACATTTTCATAATATTCATGTGTTGCACTATTTGTGCAAGAATCTGAGTGGTGTCAATTTGTGGATTGGGTTATTAGTGTTTAAAGGTGGATTTTTAGGATTGATAGGAGAAGCATTCTATGAATTGGTATTAGGGGATGGGTTTTTGGTGTTTAAAATATTTACTATAGGGTTATTTATTAATCTTTTGCCAATTTCCCATACAATGTAATAAGGTGATTTAGAGAGATATTTGTCTTTAGAAGTGATAAATGGATATGATCCATCAGTATCATCACTTGGGGTAATTTGGACCATATTTTAGTCCAAATATGAGGGGTGAGAGAAACTATACCAAGAGTGAGAATCCTATTGGGTAGTAAGGGTGGGAAGGAAAGAACATCTCATATATCATCTAAATGGATTAAGGTTGTCCAAAAAGATCCTAATAGGGGATTTCATGATGCTTGGATTAAAAATTTGAGATCAGAGAGGGATGGTGAAAAGTAGGAGCAAAGTTAGCTAGATATAGAACAATATTGGCCAAGAGGTATAGAGTTGACCTAGTCAACAGAGTTTGGAGGGAAGGTCAATAGAAAAATTGGGGAAAGGACACAATTAGATCAGTCGACTGTGTTCTATGGGAAAAACCTAGAGACCAACCTATGAGAGATTATATTAAATATAATGATTTTAATATATGGAAAAGAATAAATATATGATATATAATTGATTCGATCAACTATGTTTTGAGAATGAAGACAGGTTTTGATAATTGTGAATCTAGATGATCTAGTGTTATTTTGTAGAATTCTTTAAATAAACACAAAGACAAATTAGTTAAACCATTCGATCCATTTTCAACACATAACACAAACCTTGTACCAATGCTAGTTGATATAAGTTTTTCAATACAACATAAAGTTATCAAAGAGAAAATAATAAAAATAGAAATGTTATTCTATGTGGTCAACCTTGAATGTTTTAAATTATAACTTTTAGAAATAAATATGATAGAGTTTTGGCTATAAAAAGGAATTAAAAATGAAATCTAAGGATGGCTTCAAGTATTTAAGTTTGAAAAGGATCTGTATTGGTGATAGTACTATCTTAGTATTGGGGCTTACCCCCAACTTCACAATCCCACAATGATAAGGGTGTCAGGTGATTTGCCAATATATACCATCAACCAAGTATTTATACTCAGCTAAAAAACTAAGTCAATATTCCCCTAAGTGATGAAATCCAAGTAGGTAGACCTTGGGTAAAATTTGTTTAATGTTTTTTGATATTATGTGGTTTGGAAGTTTTTGAATAAAATAAATATATTATGACTAAATCAATAAATTAAAACTTCCTATTTAGTCTATGTGTTACTCTAAGAAAACAAGCAACAAAATAAAAAGTGAATTAATTACTAATAAGATGAGTTAATTTATTTTATTGAAGAGTAAAAGGTTAGTTAAAAATACCAAGTATGCAAACAATACAAAATTTAATCAACTTGATTGATTCTACTTGGTTGAAACAAGATCCAAAAAAACATAGTCGGATGAGTCTCCTGAGTAAGAAATCAAGCTAAAGAACTATGTCAATCCAGTCAATCTAGTTTGTTATGGAGTTATAGTTTTATAAAATAAAAAATATTAAAAATAAGACTGTAATAAAGAAAATAAATGACTAAGATGGTGAGAATGAACCTAATAATCTTGAAGACCCTGAAACTATTGTTTTTATACTTTATCATCTAGATGACTATTTTTAGCTTGTTAATAGAGTCGACTGGGTTGATTGAGTTTGGAAACCTATATGTAAAGGAGTGAACTAAGTTGAGCCGATCGATCCTTCTTGTGGTGTAATATGATTTGTACAAATAAAAATAGAGTCAATCAGATTAACTGTGTGTTAAACTTTTGCATAAAAAGTTAGATTGATTTGATCTAGTGATGTAAAAAGTAAATACATAATAAATGAAGGTGTGAAATAAAATATACAATGATTAATTCACATAGAGATCAATATAATTTATATAAGTGAAAATGAAGATGATCTATAAATCAATCCTAGCTCAGAGAAGATAAATCACACTATACATTCTACTTGTTGGTACATTCAAACAATTAGTGTCATGACCAATATAGATCACTAAACATAACTAAGGGATCTCTTATCACACAATATCACTAGATAGAGTTCTAAAGCCTATAGTCAAGCAATACCACACAATAATCCTAGCTGGGTCCTATGTTTTCTTTCAAAGTTAATATAAAGTAAATTAAATCTAATCTAGTGCTCACCAAATCATGTGCCACACAATGGGGATAATAAACATAAAAGTAAACATGTAAAGAAGAACTCTAACATATTCATAAGATAATACATACAAATATATCTACTTAATAAAGTGCAGTAAGAGTTATGAATACTTACCTTGAAGACAAACCTGTCAAGCCTCAATCACTCCCTTGGCTAATGGTGATTTGTAAGAGGTTGTTGTAGTTTTTAAGGATAACAAAGATAGGTTAGCTCTTGGATACACAACTTCTCCTATGCATCCAAAAGACTTGTCCCACAATACAAGATTTTTCTCTCCAAAATAAGTATGAAAACCTAAGCAATGGATCCTAAAGTAGAATGGTGGATAAACAGATGCACAAATAAATAATTATCTCTATCGCTCTCTAATGAAAATGGTGAAAAGGATGTGTTTATATAGTTGGATCTATCCCTACAACCTTCCACATTTTTAACCAATAGATTCATTATAGTAAACCCTTTTCTTTAATAAATAAAGTAGTTAAGTCCTGAACTAGGTTGGTTAGGGTCAACCTAGTCCTATACTGTGCTTATTTTCAAGAATAGGGTTAGCCCATGCAACTTTGTTTGATAAATGACAAAAAGAAGTTTTGATGTAGGTAGGGGTTGTTTGAGGTAGTGAAAAGTTTTTAGGAGTGTGTAAGGGAGGTGTTAAAGCATATGGAAATATATAGGATAGGTTTGTGTTAGTGTCAAGTGGTGGTATAGAGAACAATAATCTTGAAAATCACTAATGGTCTACCCACCCCTTTCCCAGTGCACCGTTTAAGGCATGCACTTAGAGAGATTGAGTCTCAATGGATTCCTGTAAGAGAGAAAACATCAGTAATTGATAAAATTTAAAAATATTATGTGTATGAATATTCCCCACTTGAAGCTCATCACATGTCACATAGTTACAATAAGGGATGGTGCTTCAGGAAAATAACATAACAACACAGAATGTTGAGCTACGCAAATTGTAGTATTTGATGAGAATTATATATAGCTCATTATATCTCATATAAAATGTCCATAAGTGTTGTCTCTTGGTTATATATTGTATTACATTTAATAGTTAAGGTCTTATCTAAGTAGAACATGAGTGTAATTGTCTTTTGTTTTTATGTGATACATTGTTGATTCTCTATCTTGTTATTTGGGTCTAACTTGGATGAAATGAGTACAATTTTGCATACAGAGATACATCTATATGGTGGGATTATTTTGAGAAGTCACCAATAATTTTGGGAATAGTTTTGAAAACTTGACATAGAACATAGTGAGTTATGAAGATCTTTAGTCGAGCTCCAAAAATCCACCCAGGCAGATCTTAAGACAATTTAAACAAGCTCTGAAGATATTCTAATGAATCTCCAAAGACTTGTCTATCCATGCTTTGAATATGCCTAGATATGCTTCAAAGATGTGCAACTATACTCTATAGATTAATATAACAACTCTAAAGATATCTACTATACATATATAGGTTTTCCCTCTTTGGATATCTTATTTTAGACATTGATATTCATAGTAATAGTCTAAAATGATTTAGATATACATTTATTTATATTTTGTAAATCTAAACATAATCTCTTTAGATATATGTTAGTTATATTTGGTCTATTATTAATGAAATCAGTTCCAACACTTCCTTTAAGCATGGGATCTGATTCCTAGATCTTCTATTTAGAATAATCATATTTTGATGTTTGGATTTCAAGATTTTATATTTTGAGAATGGTCATTGAGATGTAATTTAATTACATGTCTCCTTCTCATTCCAAGGAAATAGAAAATAGAGAAAATAAAATCAATAAAATTTTAAGTGTAATTTTGCAATATAATTCATAGCATTTATTTATGTTCCTTTTGATAATGAATTATTAATAAAGTGCAACATTCTATTCCACTACTAAGTTAAAATTGATCCTATTTTGTGTAAGGAGCAAGGGCCCACTTCTCTCTGAAGACTAGGACAATTGGTATTTCTAAATTATACTTTAAAAGTGTATTTATTTAGATATAGGTATATTTCATTTTACTACAAGTATGATTTCTCTTTTAATTCAAAGTGTGATTTTTGTTTTAATGCAAAGTGTGATTTCCCTTTTAATGCAAAGTGTGATTTCTCTTTTTAATGCAAAGTATATTTTTTTTAATGCGAGTGGGATTTCATTAAATGATTTTTTTTAAAAATTCAATACAAGTGAGCTTATTTTATGCAAAGTGTGTCTTTAAATTCTCATAAGAGTAAAGTTAATAGAAAATTTTGTTGACTAAATAACTCATCTCCATATTCATAATCTATTAGGAAGTAGTCTAGGTGCAACATTCTATTCCACTACTAAGTTAAAATTGATCCTATTTTGTGTAATGAGCAAGGGCCCACTTCAACCTGAAGACTAGGACAATTGGTATTTCTAAATTATACTTTAAAAGTGTATTTATTTAGATATAGGTATATTTCATTTTACTACAAGAATGATTTCTCTTTTAATTCAAACTGTGATTTCCCTTTTAATGCAAAGTGTGATTTCCCTTTTAATGCAAAGTGTGATTTCTCTTTTTAATGCAAAGTATATTTTTTTTAATGCGAGTGGGATTTCATTAAATGATTTTTTTTTAAAATTCAATACAAGTGAGCTTATTTTATGCAAAGTGTGTCTTTAAATTCTCATAAGAGTAAAGTTAATAGAAAATTTTGTTGACTAAATAACTCATCTCCATATTCATAATCTATTAGGAAGTAGTCTAGGTGATAATAGGCAATCAACATTCTCACATTATAAAATACAACACTATCCTACCTAGCTAGGAAAGTCAAGTGAGGATATTGAAGTGTCTTATGCCAGATGTTTAAGTTCTATATGTTGATGGTGTGAAATGAAGAATAATTTTAATAAAGAATTCTATATGGGATATTCAGTTAGCAAAACTTTCTACATTTAACTTTTCTGCAACTTAGGATTAGAATGTTGTTTGCTTCCCTTAGGATTTAGACATCAAAAACAGAGTAAACACCCTTAGAAAATGGGATATTAACTCAAATATCCAACATCTCATTTCATATAGCCTTGGACATTGGTCCTCATAGAAAATGACACCAATACATTGATTGGTTAAATGAAAGGTATAGCGATAACCTATCATTTTTGGTGCCATTACTAGGGAATATTAATTAGTAATTAATAAGTGTTAGTGAGATATTATATTAGAGTTATATAAGGGAAATTAAAAAAAATTCATATACCCAAAAAACATAAAAATAATCAAGGACTCCTTAGATTTATGAACCCCTAAGCAATTTTGAAGGACAATTTATCTCTAAAGATTCCCAAATAAAAATAGAAGATAGGATTCTATCCTTGTTGCAAAGATCAAGAAGTGAAAGAAAAACAATTGAAATACATATAGAAATTTTTTCTTATTCCTCTCCTAAAAAAGGTTCATCTTAAAAATTATATCCTACAAGAAGAATTCTATTTAGGTCACCTTTTCCCATAGGAAGAATTGATCTTGAGGATCCCCTTTCTGGAATAATAAGATTTTATCCAAAAGCTCTACAAGAAGAATATATCATCAACAACAAATATTCTCCTCCCGAGGTAGTATACCATAGGTTGAGAACCCAATAATAGAACTTGAATTGGATTGATAACAAAAGTTGGGTAGAAAATATGGGAGATGATCATGCACATGTAAAAAACTCTAATAGGCAACCTCAATAGGATAAAACTTTTTCCTATCCAATTAGCTTAGGTTATGATGATATAACCTCCATGAAAATATATCTCCATCTATTTTACCTAATTTTAGAGGTAAATCCTTAGAGGATCCAGATCAGCTCCTCTTTGAATTTTAGGTTCTCTTACAAACATATGACTATGTCACTAACAATCAAAATTTGAAGTTATTCCCATCCACACTTAAGGATGCATCCATGAGATGGTTCATGGGCCTTGAGGGTGATTATATAAGTACTTGGGAAGAAATGGAAATTGGATTTCTTGATAAATATCAAGATTATTGTAGAGTCAGAGAATGAAAATAAGATTTTTTCTAGATAAAACAAAATGAAGATGAAACCTTAGAATATTACCTTGATACATTTATATTTTACCATAAATGGATTGGTTACAAACTCACAAAAGAGGTTGTCAAAATAGTTTTTATTAAAGGCCTATATGATGATGCATGTGATGCTTTGAACCTAATGGGAAAGGGTGACATTGTCAAGTTAACCTTTCATCATATTTCAACATTATGTACTAACTATTCTAGGACAAGACTAGCATAAGGAAATCATGATTAGGAAAATCACATGAAGTTCACCAATTAATAAAAGAATTTGATAATTTCAAAATAGATATTCTAGTATAATTAACAACCACATTATATGGTATCAAAACAAATGTCAATGCCATTAAAACTGAATTTTTATCAATATATTATCTTAGATGTAGGTTTAAACACATGGTAAAAGATTGTCCTTTAGATAAAATAGAGGTATGTGGTATTTGTGACCTAGAACATGACACAAAAAATTGTAATCATCTTCCTACTATGAGAAACTAGGTAAAACAAGTAGTTGAGGAAGTGAACTTTATCCAAAGATAAAGAAACTAGTACTCCCAACCTCAAAATCAATTTGGTCTAAGATTTTCTCCCAATCCATAGATGACACCATGGGATGCACAAGTCACACCAAAAATGTGGGGACCACCACCATAACAAAAACCATGGGGTACTTAGTAATGGATGACACAGATGTGGGGGATGCCTCAAAATCCTTCACAACATTGGGCACATAAAAAAAACCAAGAACCACATTGGGTAAAATATTTACCACCTCGATGGATAAATTAAAAATTATCTTAGAATCAAATGCATAGAAGGTTTCCTCCATAGAAAGCTTTAATGCCTTCAAAACCTTAGCCACCACAAATTGAGCAGTCATTTAACCAACCATAGTTACCTACCCAACCAGTGGAAAATCCTAAGAATAGGTAAAATAATACTATTTATGGAGTTGACCAAGAAAGTAGTGTTGTGAATTGTTCAACTAAGTATAATAATGTTCAGCTCAGGTCAAAAAAGGTAGTAGGAGATTCACCCATTACCATAACTAAAATTCCCAATGATGAAAACACTCTTGAATCACCTATAATCCAAGAACTAAATGAAGATTAGGTAGAAGCCACCACAACTCTAATCACACCAACCAAAATTCAACATCCCATTATTGTTCCATTTCTTAAGAGACTTAAGGAAGAAAAACCTAGGGAGGGTTATGAATTGATTCAAGGTTTAAGAGAGATAAAGATAAAAATTCCATTGCTAAGAGATATTAAAGATATTCTTGAATTAAATCAAATAATTAAAGGATTTTTCATCAAAGCAATAGGTAGAAAGAAAAAATTTCCTAAAATAATTTAGGTAACTCATAAATTGCTGATTTACTAGTAGGAAACATACTTGTTCCCAAAATATAGAGACCCTGGTAGTCCCGTGATGACTATGACAATTAGGAACAAGTCCATACCAAATATATTTATAGATCTAAGTGTTGCCATAAACATAATGACTATCAAAATAGTATAATATTTATCCCTCACAAGGTTTTAGCCTACCACTACAATTTTTCAAATGATATATCAATCCATTACTGCACCTGAAGTAATTATTAGCCAATTTTTGTACCTTAAAAAATTGGCTAAGTACAATATTCTTATCCATCTATCCCCTCTAAAAAATTTCACAATTATTTCTCTCTTTTCAAGATTTTTTTTGGCCTTTTAAAGAAAACCTTCCTTGTCTCTCCCTAAGCTTGAATTCTTTCGGCCTTTTTTGTCTCAAACTTTTGTCTTAGATAAAAAGTTTGAAAGAATCCTTCCTCAAGTATTTCATGAAATAATTCTTAGGAACATTTCTTCCTCCCCCTTTCTCTTCAAAGTGCCCTTTGGGATTTTTTGAAGGGACACTTTTGTCTTCAAAGTACCCTTCAATATTTTCTTAAGGGACACCTTTTCTCTAAGTTCCCTTCAAAAAAGTATGAAGGGACACTTTTGTCTTTGAGTTTCCCTTCAAAAAAGTTTCAAAGGGCCACTTCCCTTCAAAGTGCCCTTCAAGATTTTTTTGAAGGGACACTTTTTCTTCCAAGTTCCCTTTGATAATTTTTTGAAGGGTCACTTCTTTTTTCCATGTGCCCTTCAAAAAGTTCTAAAGGGCCACTTTTGCATCCAAGTGCCCTTGAAAACTTTTTTAAAGGACCACTTTGCCTTCGAGTTGCCCTTTAAAAAAGTTCCAAAGGGCCACTTCCCTTCGAAGTGCCCTTCAAATTTTTTTGAGTTGGCACTTTCCCTTGAAAGTGCCCTTCAAAAAAATTCCAAAGGGTCACTTCCTTCCAAAAGTGCTCTTCAAAAAAATTCCAAAGGGTCACATTCCAATCCATGAGAAAAAGGCCCAAAAAATACATGGGAATTATTTCAAGGAAATTATCTGAAGGAATTCCATTAGAAAATTTATCCAAAAGAATTCCTTTGAAAAAAATGCCCATAAAAAATTGCTAAAGGACACCCAAAGGAAATAGGAAAACTATAGTGTCAGATAAATTGTCTGAAGGAATTCCTTTAGGAGAAATGTTAGATGGAATGTGCTCATGTGAATAGAGCTTGCAAAAAGGCCAAAATAAATATTCTCAAAGGAATTGTGCCAAAGAAGTGATGCGCTGAGGGATGTCAAAATAAACATCATGGACTAGTTATTAGTTTTCAAATAGGAAGAATCCCCAAGGGCTCACATTTTTAATCTAAATAAACATACTATAGGGCCATTCCACCATTGATCGACTAACATCTATGCGATTTCATGATAACTAATCAGAAAAGAAGGACAAAGGCAAATAAAAAGCAACAAGAAATTTTTTCAATAGGTATGTAACCGTTTTGATGCCTTGACTTAGTTGAGAATATCCTTTTTTTGTTGGCATAAATTTGAGATAGTAGGCTAGATGCGTAACAAATCATGATGACATGGATCAATCAAATGACTTGAGCAATCATCCTTTGTGAAAATGGTTACAACTAAAGATGTTGATAGGAAAAAAATATATTCCTCTCCTTGGTATAAAAGGTTTTCCCTCTCTCTCTTCCTTATAGATATATATACAACCCTTTGGCTAGTGTAAAGGACAACCACATAGAGTATGGTGAATCCCTACTGGATTGATGTTATATTTTACCTTTGAGAACTAGTATAATCCTTTCTTCTCATGTTTTTTTAGAAAATTGTCTAGGTGTGCAAGAGATGTATAGTAGTAGCATGTGATCATTTCCCATACTCCTACCCATTTATTATTCATACCTAAAAAAGAGTTCTTGGTCTAACTATTCACACAGTGTGTACCCAAGTATATTGAATTTTTGCATGTGTATTACTATCTTGAATGTGCAAATTTTGCCTTTCATCTCATTTAACTTGTGTTATCTTGTACATCTCACCTCTGTGTTGAAATACTATTGTTAGAGTCTTTATATCTTAGGAATGGCTTGTGCTTTTGCTATATTGTGCACTAGAATCTGACCTTCATGTGGAAAAATAGTTTTGGTATATCACCACTCTTAGAATAAGATTTCCTTTTCTATAGTTTCTAACTCTTTTACTTTTAAACAAGTTGGTTTAGCAAAGATTGTCTTGCAAAGACATTTTCAAGGAGCTAGTCCTATAATCTAGAGGTATATTTCCTCCATAGGCATACCCACAGGCCTAGAAATGTTCCAACATTACCCAAATCTAGGAGAGGACTGAACACCTTCTTCATTTGGAGACAACAATTCTGACACACCTGGTGGGACCCCAGTTCTTGGTTATTTACATGTCAAAGTGAATGCTAGTCTTGACAAACTTGAGTTTGTACTCTTAATACAACATTTAGTGACTCCAAAATGGTAAGTATCCCTAGTTGTAGATCAAGTTTCACATAATTCACTTCATGGTCCTCACTAGGTCATCTAATATTCTTAACCAAACCCCTTTATTTGAAATTCTTCTTGAAGAGTAATGCCCTAAACCTTTCTTTCCACTTAGAGATCCTGGGTGAGGAGGTTTTGGAGAAGAAGAGGAAGAAGTTGAATAAGTTGAAGAGATAAGAGATCAAGAGGAAAGAAGAGAAATGGATAGACATCAACCTTTCCTAGCCTTTAACACCCAAAATCCAATCAACCTTCTTAAATATGACCCTATTCCTCCCAGTGCTACCAAGAGTCTCCCTAGTTTCAATGGTGAAGGTCTTATTACACCATCTAAACATATTAGAGACATTTCAAACTTTTGTAATTTCCATAATGTCACTTGAGCCAATATATCCATTCGATTATTGGCTATGTCTCTAAAAGGTAAGGCACTTGATTGCTATAAAACAATGGAAGGTGGTTGCATTACAAGTTGGGATGGTTTTAGGGAATTAATGGTAACCAAATTTGAAAACAAAATTGACCATACTTTATTGATCCATCAACTGAATGTATAAAGAGAAGTCCTAATGAATCCATGGGGGATTTCAATGAAAGGTTTTAGAGGACATGCCATAGGCTACCACCTATCATGATACCTCTTCCAAGCTTTGTGTTCCCCACATATCTCAAATGTATTGGTATTGATGTGGTTGTTATGTTACAGTCAATGGGAGGCTTCACTCTGCCAAGTGCATATGAGCTAGTCATTGAAGCTAAAAATAACTTAATAAAGGCTAGAAATCTCCCTCCAAGAGTTTTCATGCCTTTCATGTCTCATAATTTAGTTGAAGCTCCAAGTGGAGCACAAGTTCATAATGCCAATGTGAAACCAAGAGCCTTCCCTAAGAAAGTAGATGGTGTTGTGGACAAAGATGAAGAAATTCAGTCATTTCGAGCTCAACTCAAGCATGCTCAGTTCTAGATAAGTGTTCCACCTAACCATCAATACTATAATTAAAAAGGATATAGATCTCCACCCCAATATAGATACCAAAGAAGAGGACAAGTTCAGAAAGGTTTTAATAGGTAGCCCAATGCCTATAATCTTGGTCTTACATCTTCCACTAAGGCTGTTGTTCTAGTACATGCTAATCTATTCTAAGGAGAGGATCATTTATACTAATGGGGATAGCCTCAAGGTCATTTCATGCATGATGATGGAGAAGGAGGCCAAAATTTGGTGGCACAAGAGGAAACTACTCCTTATGTAACTTCAAAAGAAGCAAACCTTATATAAAGAGATATTCATGGAGAAGCTAGTAGCCAAAGTATAGGAATGATAAATTTTCAAGATAAAGATGATTACATTTTGAATCAAATCACTTCATTTGTAGCCAACACAAGAGCCAAAAGGAGAGCTTTGGGAGATTTTCTAGGTGTACATGTGCCTCCAAATGATGCTTCTTTAGAGCATAAGTATTGAATTCTAGTACAACACCTACTACCAGTCATGCTCCACAACAAAATCAAAATGCAAGTGGGGTTGTCAAGCCTATAATATATCAAGCTAAAACTCCCTCACTACCATAAATAATGCAAGAGAGGGTAAAATATTCCCCTCTAAACATTGTTGATTCATTTTAAGAATGCCAAGACAAGCATATCTCCATGGGAAGTCTTGCATATGCTTGGTCAAAAAGAGCTCTTGGAAGAACAACTTGTAAACATTCATGTAGCCCCTCAATTTTATAAACATAATGGTGTGGCTCTTACCAATTATCCAAATCATATATTGGATCCCTCCATGAAATCTAAAAATCCTCCACATTTCTACCTCAAACTCATTATGGGAGACAAGTTGGTCCACAATTGTATTGTGGATAGTGGAACAAGTACCATTGTCATGCCTAAAGTGGTGGCTAAAAAATTGGGCTTGAAGTATGAACCACATAAAAAATGCATGTTACAACTTTATGTGATTCCAACCAAGATAGTAAGATTGGTCAAAGGTCTAAAAGTATTTATACATGGTTTCCCAAGTTTCCCCATCATTCAGGATGTTGTGGTGGTAGACCTTCTAGTGCATTTTGCTATTTGCTTGTCAAGGGACTTCACGGCAAAGATAGCAAGATACCTTTCTATTAAATAGTCTTTTATAGCTTTCAAAACAAGATATGGGACCAAGGTGACTATAAAGAATCAACCATTAGCTAGGTTTCATATTGAGCCATACATGGAGACAAATTCAACTCAGAATTGTCTAATGAACAAAGAAGAAGAAACCGTCATAAATGGTGAAACATCCTCCCATCTTGAAGGTATTTCTAATCTTTTCCTTGATAAATATATCACTGAGACACATGGGATTAACCTTACACCTTAATAGAATAGAATTATTTGGGAGTTTACTATATGCATGAAACAAATGCTCCAACCCCTTCACTCATTAATGAATATCATGAACTTAAAGGGATGTGGGAAATGGTTTTTGATGGTTCATGAAGAAAAGTGGGTACAAGATCTAGTTTCATTATTGTTTCTCCATCAAAGAATTAATACTAATCCTTCTTATATATTCCACTTCAATTTCACCTATAATATGGTAAAATATGAAGGCCTAGTTCATGGCCTCCAATGGGCAAAGAGGAGAGGGATCAAGAATTTGAAGGTTTATGGTGATAATGCACTGGTCATTCACCAAGTAACAAATAAGGATGCAACCAAGAACCCATTGCTTAAATCCTATAAACATAGGGTATGGGACCTACTTGAATACTTTGATGCCTTCAACATATAACCCAGACAAAGGGATTCCAATAAACATGATGACAGATTGGCTGCCATAGGTGCACAATTTGATACAGTTGCTGATGTGGGACAAGAGAAAGATTAATATCATTTCAAGATCATTGTGAGACCCTCTATTCCATATAATGAAGTATCATGGCAAGTGTTTGAGAGTGATGACCATATTGCATACTTCTTGAAAAATGAGTCAAGCTTTTCCTCAAGAAACCAAAGGAGATTGCATGATCATTATGAAGAACAAATTATACAGCTAAAGACAAACAAGATATCCAAATGGATGATTACTTTGGAGATTTTATTAAATGAATATGATCAAAATAAGAAGGAAAGAGTGAGCATGTCTATAAAAGAAAAGAATTATGAGAGTCATGATTCACAAGGATAAGCTCCTAAAGATTGGTAAGCTTTATTCTTTGTCTGAAAGGCAGGCCTTTGTTGAACTATGCAAAGAGTTCCATGATATATTTTATTAAGAATACAAAGATTTGAAAGGGTTTGATCCAAACCTAGATCATCACACCATTAAGCTAGAACCTAGAGCTAAATTGGTTAGGCAAAAGCAATGGCCTATCAATCCAAAGGTAGAATAACTGATGAAGGAGCTGACCAAGTTGATTAAGTCTATGATTATCTTTCCTATCAAACACTCAACTTAGGTGGCTAATATAGTACTTGTCCAAAAAAATTATGGAGAAATCAAGCTTTGTGTGGATTTTTGAGACATTAATATAGTGCCTCTTAAAGATCATTATCCACTACCTTCCATGGAGTAAATTTTTCAAGTTGTTTTAGGTTCTCAACATTTCTCACTTCTTAACAGCTATTCGGGCTGCAATCAAATATTGGTCAATAAAGAAGATTAGTTCAAGATGAAATTCACTATGAAATGGGGTACCTTTACCTATAACAAGATGCCTTTTAGTTTATCAAATGCTAGAGCCATATTTTAAAGGGCAATGGACATGGATTTTAAAGGTCTAATTAATAAATTTTTAAAGGACTAAGATGTGTTAATAATGAACAATTTGATATGCTACTAGAGAAGTTCCATAATAGTGCAGATGGAGGCCATTTCTCTCCTAATATGATAGTTACAAAGATAATGAGGGCTGGTTACTATTGGCTTAGTCTTTTTAAGGACTATTACTAGTGGGTTATAAAGTGTCTTCAATGTGCCTTCTTTGTAGGAAAATAAAAACTTACAACCCTTCCATTAAAACCTATCCAATTGGACCAGCCTTTCATGCAATGGGGTCTCAATTTCATTAGCATGATCAATCCTCCATCAAGTGTTAGACACAAATAGATATTGACTTCCACTAACTACTTTACAAGGTGGGTAGATGCTATTGAATTTAAGGAGGCAAGAAAAAAATGCTATCTTGTAGTTCTATGACAACATTGTGACAAGGTTTGGAGTTCCCCATGTCATCATTTTTGATAATGCACTTGCTTTCATAAGTGTTAAAACTTATTGTTGGGAAATAAAGAATGGAGTTCACTTGAGTACTCATCTAACTATTACCCTCAAGGTAATTGATTGGCTGAGTCTAAGAATAAGAACCTCATCAAGATCATCAAGAGAGAATTGGAGAACAATCAAAGAGCTTGGTATAGAAAGTTGAAGATAACTTTATGGGAAGACAAAATTACTTTGAATAAATCAATTGGTAACTCTCCCTTTATACTTGTTTATGGGAAAGAATCTAGGTTGTTCATATCCCAAGATCTCCCTACCCTAGAACTTGCACAATAGTTGGAATTAATTGAAAACACTCCAATGGAAGTTAGGTTGATAGAAATAATGTAACTGCAAGAGGAAAGGGATGATGCCCATAAGGACATGGAACACCATCAAGTGATCATGAAGAGATCCTTTAACAAAAGGACAAGTACAAGAGTGTTCAAAGAGGGTGACTTAGTTTTGAAATGGAATGAAGATAGAGAAAAACTAGGTAGGCATATAAAGTTTGACACTTTGTGGAGTGGACCCTACATCATCAGCAACTACAAGTAGAGCAACTCTTTTTGGTTGGCCAAAATGAATGGAGAAGAATTGCCTATCCCTATGAATGGGATACATCTAAAAATCTACTATTATCCCTTGCTTGTCCCTTTTTTAAATATTAGTTTAGATGTGTGTGTTTCCTTTTTTTCACTATTGTGTTCCCTAAGTGATTTATAGCATAGGTGTGTTTTCCTTCCTTTTATTTGGTGTGCATCTTTGCCTTGTGTGTGTGAATCAACCTAGGTAGTGTATTTTTTAGCCAAAGCTTGTTTAGTTATTTTGAGTGCCTTATGCATGACTCCATGCCCAATGGAAGGATTAAGGTGACTGGTCTTAGGCATAGTAGGCATGCCTCCCTTGGGAATTGTCAAGAATGTTAACCAATTTTTGCAACCTCAAAAATTGGCTAAGTGAAATATTTTTACCCATCTGTCCCCTAAAAAAAATTACATAAGTATTTCTCTCTTTTCAAGATTTTGTTTGGCCTTTTAAATAAACTTTCCTTGTCTCTTCCTAAGCTTGAATTCTTTTGGCCTTTAAATTCTTTCAGCCTTTTTGTCTCGTACTTCTATCTCAGATAAAAAGTATGAAAGAATACTTCCTCAAGTCTTTCCCAAAACAATTCTTTAGAAAATTTCTTCCTCCCCCTTTCTCTTCAATGTTCCCTTCAAGATTTTTTTAAGGGACACTTTTGTCTTCAAAGTGCACTTTAGGATTTTCTGAAGGGACACTTTTTCTCCAAGTGCTCTTCAAAAAATTCTGAAGGGACACTTTTGTGTTCAAGTTGCCCTTCAAATTTTTTTTGAAGGGCCACTTCCCTTCGAAGTGCCCTTTGATATTTTATGAAGGGACACTTTTTATTCCAAGTTCCCTTTAAAACTTTTCTAAAGGGTCACTTCTTTCTTCTAAGTGCCCTTTTAAAAGTTTTGAAGGGTCACTTTTACATCCAAGTGCACTTCAAAACTTTTTTAAAGGGTCACTTTTCTACTAAGTGCCCTTCAAAAAAGTTATAAAGGACCACTTTTCCTTTGAGTTACCCTTGAAAGAAGTTTTAAAGGGCCACTCCCTTCAAAGTGCATTTCAAAATTTTCCATAGGGGCACTTTCCCTTTAAAGTGTCCTTCAGAAAAATTTTGAAGGGTCACTTCCTTTCAAAAGTGCCCTTCAATTTTTTTTTGAAGGGTCACTTTCTAAGCCATGAGAAAAAGGCCCAAAAAAGACATAGGAATTATATTGGGGAAATTGTCTAAAGGAATTCCTTTAGACAATTTGTCTAAAATAATTCCTTTAGAAAAAATGATCATAAAAAATCACCAAAGGACACTCGAAGGAAATAGGCAAAATGAATTGTCAAAAAAATCATCTAAAGGAATTAATCTAGGAGAAATGTCTGATGGAAAGTGCTTTCATGAATAGATCTTGTAAAAAGGATGAAACAAATATTCTCAAAATAATTATGCCAACGAAGTGATGAGTTAAGGGATGTCAAAATCAACATCATGGACTAGTTGTTGGTGTTCAAACAAGAAGAATCCTAGGCATCCAAGGGCTTGCATTCTCCATCTGAAGAAGCATACTAGAGGGCCATTCCACCATTGATCAACCAAGATTTATGTAATTTCATGATAACCAATCAGAGAAGAAGGACAAAGCCAAAAAAAATGTAATAAAAGAAATCTACAATAGATGTGAAACCATTTTGAGTCTATGACTCAGCCTAGAATATATTTTTTTATATTGGAAAAAATTTGAGAGAGTAGGTTAGATGAGTAACAACTCATGATGACATGGATCAATCAAATGGCCTGAGCAAGCATCCTTTGTGAAAATGATTACAATTAAAGACATTGACAGGAAATAAATAGATTCCTCTCCTTGGTGCAAAAAGTTTTCCCTTTCTCTCTTCCTTTTGGATATATATACAGTCCCTTGGCTAGTGTAAAGGACAACCACATAGAGTATAATGATTCCCTACTATATTGATGTTATAGTTTGCCTTTGAGCACTAGTACAATTGTTTCTTTTCAAGTTTTCTAGATAATTGTCTAAATGTGCAAGATATTTATAGTGGCAACATGTGATGATTTTCCATCCTCCTACCCCTTTATCCTTCATACCTAAACAAGATTTATTGGTCTCACTAGTCACATAGTGGGTACCCAAGTGTATTGAATTTTTACATGTGTATTACTATATTGAATGTGCAAAGTTTTCCTTTAAACTCATTTACCTTATGTTATCTTGTACGTCTCACCTCTGTGTTGAATTATTGTTGTTAGAGTCTTTAGATATTGGGAATGGTTTGTGCTTTTGTTTTATTATGCACTAGAATCTGGCATTCATCTAGAAAAATAGTTTTGGTGTATCCCCACTCTTATAATAATATTTTCTTTTCTATAGTTGCTAACTCTTTTCCTTTTAAACAAGCTAGTTTAGCAGAGATTGTCTTGTAGAGACATATTCAGGGAGCTAGCCCTATAATCTAGAGGTCCATTTCCTTCATAGGCATACCCATAGGCCTGGAAATGTTCCAACATTGCCCAAATTTGGGAGAGGACTGAATACCTTATTCTAGGGTACAAGATTTGGAGACAATAGTAACCATATAAAACATTGTAGTCACCATAGAATTCTAGAAATACTCTATAGATTTCATGATCCTTCAACCTAAACCCAAGAAGATAGGGTATTTAATTATTATTAGAAGACCTTGTTTAGCTAAAATCACAACATGAATTGACTATATATATAAAAATGTTACCATTTCTAATGGAATTCATGCCAAATAAATCTCCTTTTATTTTCTTGCTAGACCTTCAATGGATGTTTTTGAATAGATATAGGTGGATCAACCTGAACAAAATCATAATAGTGTGTCTTCCTTAGCCATGGTTACTATAAAATAACATGTCCAAAAATTTGAGGAAAATATAATAAAAGATTTGGACCAAGATAGCCTAGCTACAAATTTTGATATCCTAGCTCTAAATTTTGATATCATAGTTCTAAAGTATGGGAACCTAGCTCTGAAGACTGAAAGATTAGATATAAAGACTAATATATTAGCTTTTAAGATGAAAAATAATGAATGGGAATAATTTAGATTCACTATTGAGAACCAAGACAATTTCATAAGTCCCCCAAACATGTTATCTAGTCCACAAGATATCCATCAAGCCATAGTTGATTGGGCTCAAGAGAGACAAAATTCATTTTTAAATGCTTTTCATTGTCCACTAACCAATCTTCTCTCCAAAAGTGAAACCTTTTATAGGAATGTGGATACATTTCACATTATACTACCACATCCATGTCCATTAAATTTTTTGATGAGTGAATACAAGTAGGTAAATTCCATCATTCTAGGCACTAAACAAATTGCAATCCACCTTGATAAACTACTAACTATTCCACCTCGATAAACTGCTAACTATTAACAAGTAGTTAATTGACCAACAAGAAATTAAAGTGTTTGATATATTAGTAAAACACACAAAATCCTTCACTTGGGATTATAGTTATATGAAAGGAATATATCCTAGTGTCTGTACCCATCACATTTACACCAAAGTTGTTAGACTAGTTAGACAACCACAATGGAGAATTAACCTAGCCTTGAAATAAATCATAAAGATAGAGATAGAAAAACTATTGTAAGTTGGTTTCATCTACCCCATATTCTATAGTCAATGGTTTTTACCTCTAGTCATTTTACCTAAGAATAATATAAAATGGAGAGTCTTCATAGATTACAGAGAACTAAATAAAGCCAATATGAGAGATTACTTTCCTTTGCCTTTTATTGATCAAGTTTTAGATAACTTAGTAGGAAAGTAGTACTTTTATTTATTAGATGGGTTAAATGGATAAAATAAAATAAGAATAGCTCTTGAAGATCAATATAAAACTAGATTTACCTACCCCTGAGGAATAATTTATTATACAATCCTTTCTTTTGGATTATGCAATGTACCTACTACCTTTTATAGAGTAGTGTTAGCCATATTTTCTGATCTTACAAATGATTATGTATAAATATACATGGATGAATTCACTATGCATGGAAACACATTTGAGGAATATTTGATAAATTTGGATAAATTACTCACTAGATGTGAAGAACACCAAGTATCCTTGAGTCATGAGAAGTGTGTAATAATGGCTAATGAAGGGATAGTCTTAGGACATCATATCTCTTCTCAAGGAATAAAAGTGGATCCCAAGAATATTGAGGTAATTTGTAGTCTCTCCATTCCTAAAACACAAATATGTCATTTTTTTTTATCATGTAGGATATTACAAAAGATTTATTGAAGTCTTTAGCAAAATAGCTACACCTATGTTTTCCTTGCTAACAAAAGATACTGAATTTGTATAGAATGATAAGTGTCAAGAAGATTTTGAAACATTAAAAAACAAACTTATGACTTCTCCATTTTTTAAATGACCTAATTGGGAACAAAATTTTCATATTTATACTAATGCTTCCAATAATGCACTAGAGGCAGTTCTAGGATAAAGAGACGAGGAAGGAAAAATGTATGCCATTTATTATATCAACAAGAATCTTACTCCCACAAAGAAAAACTACACTACCATATATATATATATATATATATATATACATATATATATGTTTTATGCCATAAATAAGTTTAGACATTATATTACTAGTTATCATGTATTTATTTATACATATCATTCAAATATTAAGTACTCGATGATTAAATTGGTAATAGGTGGTAGAATTATTAGATGGCTACTGCTATTATAAGAATTTGACAATACCATTATAGACAAACCTACAAAGTATAATTTTGTTGCTAACTTTTTATCTAGATTGATCACTATAGGTGAAGATAAAACTATAGAGGATTCTTTTCTAGATGAACAACTGTGTTTTATATCTACATACTCCCCATGGTTTACATACATGGAAAATTTCTTGACAATAAGGAAGTTTCCTCCTTCCTTTGATTCTAAATAAAGAAAACATTTGATTAGGATTAGTTTTTATTTCAAATGGTTTAAAGACATGTTATTTAAAATTAGACCTGATCATGTACTTTATAGGTGTGTTAGAGAAGATGAAGTATTTGACATCATAAGAGCATGCCATAGTGAACTAGGAGGAGGATATTATTCAACAAAAAAGACCATTCAGAATATTTTTGGTATAGGTTATTATTGGCCATCCTTTTGTAATACTGTAAAAATGCTTGTATGGTAATGTGATCCTTGTCAAAGGATGGGTAAGCCTACTCTATCCTCAGAAATGCCTCTCCATCCTCAAATAGTTTTAAAATCATTTGAGAAATGGGGTTTAGATTTTGTTGGACCAATTAACCCACCATCTCAAATAAAAGAGTATATATTAGTATGTAAAAATTATGTTACTAAGTGGGCTAAAGTTTAGGCACTCGCCTTTATTGAAGAGGAAATGGTTATTGATTTCTTATATCATAAGATCATGTTGAGATTTGGAGCTCCTAGATCTATTATTTCTAATCAAGGGCCTCAATTCATATCTAACATGATCAAGTATTTTATATAATTTTACCAAATTAATCACCAAAAATCTTCACCATATAACCCCCAAGATAATGGGAAAGTGGAGGTCATGAATCAAGAACTTGAAAACATTCTAACCAAAATAGTGAAGAATAATAGAAATAATTGGGTAGATAGAGTACCTGAAGTAGTTTGGGCATACAATACAAAATGGAAGACTGTTATAGTATTCTCTCCATATGAACTTATGTTTGGAAAGAAACTTTTTTTTTCAATATAGTTTGAACTATAGACATTGAAGACAACAATTGATATGGGAGTTAATCTTGATGAAGCATAGAAGGAAAGAATCATGCAACTGAATGGGCTGGATGAACTAAGAATAGATGCACTCACTCAAACCAACATGATTCAAAAGTAAAAAAAATAGTGGCATGATGCTCATATCAAATAAAATAGTTTTAATAAAGTGATTGGGTGCTTTTATTTGATTCCAAATTATAGCATTTCAAAGGTAAGCTCAGGATAAAATGGCTGGGGACAAACCTGATCAAAACTATCAACAATAATGGCTCTGTCCAACTTAAACTAATTGATGGTGATCAAAGGACACTTTTAGTCAATTGTCATAGACTTAAAGTGTATAAGAGACCTCTTAATAGGTAAGAATTAATTATACATAATCAAGACCAATTTGACCTTATGGAAGAACCTAGTTCTTCCACTAAAGCTAAGTGATATTTTATAGTAGACTTCTAATAAGGGGGAGTGATAAAAAATATTAAATAGTGGTTCTCCTCCCTTTGAAAATTAAAAATATATAAAAATGAAAAAAAAAAAAAAAACTATTAAAAAGTGAAAACCAAAAATGACACTTTCTAGATGAAACTTCTACAATAAACATAAACTATTGTCTTGTTAGCTAACTTATCTTCTCAAAATTGTTTATCCTTATAGGACACATATAAAATTTAGGAGATAAGCATGGATATTTATAGAATAAGTATAGCTGTACTTCCTTCCCAACATGCTAGACATTTTATGTTTTATGTTATGTATGTATGACCATTAGGCAGACAACACTTATAAATATGGATAATTTATTCTGATGCCACTTGGATGTGATTGAAGTCAATAGTATTTACTAATTTCAAGTCTTGATCTGGGATTATTTGAAATACCTTTACAAAAGATAATTCCTAATGCAAAAATAATTACAAATATCATTTTAAGTGCTACCAAGTATGATCTCTCATGCCATGTAATTGATGTTAAACCCAAAAGTACACCTTAATTAAAACTTGGCTTACTTTGAAGTGCTCCGCCATCATCTCTGCTATAATTTCATGGTACTTATTATCAATTACACATGTGCCACCTTTTTTATCTCTTTATTTCTATTCATTGCCACATCATGTCCCAACTTCCTTGCCCTACTCAGTACTCTATGCATTTTTGAACTCAATTTTGCATTATGTAAGTTTTTGAGAACATTGTGAGTCCAAAAAACTTCTTTTACAATATGAATATGTTGTGTTTGTTTTTGAAACAATGAGATGGCTCAATTTGCTAAAGACATTTCAAATTTTTCAAGAGAAAATTATTCAAGAGTTTTTAGAAAAATTTGATGAAGATCATTTCATAGTTTAGGGTGAACATATTCCTATTGATTCCCCTATTATCAACAAACTTTCAAAGATTCCTAAAGAAGGAATGGTTTTTACTAACAAATTGAGTTTTGTTGATCTGATTCAAATGATCATTGATGGCAATGAATCCCATCCTAAGTTGACCAAGACTCCATAAGGCATTACTAGAGGGATCACTCAGGACAGTCTTCCACCTCTATGGCATAATGTAGCATATTAGGTCATTGAATACCTCACTTGTGATGGAGAATTCTCTATGGTTGGTGGAAAAACTATGAGACTTCTCATTCATCTAAAGAAAGGAGCTACCAAAGTTGAGTGCTAGATAAACCTACCTTCTTATCTTCACCATGCAATCCATGATATAGCTTAAAAATTAAAAAAGGGCACTGTGAAAATTAAACATAATAGTTTGATTCATCTCATCTATCAACACCATTTCTTGAAGAAACCAAAGGGTGAGAAATATTGATCTCCATTTCTTCAAAATTCACTCAAAATTCCTAGTAGTAAACCACAAAGTCATGTTTCTCCTCCCATGACAATAAGAATAGAGGAAGGTCTATCTTTAGTACCTGTAGCTTTGATTATGTTACAAAGGAGGTTAAAAATGAAAATAAATATTTTGATAAAAAACTTTACCCCATTTGACAAACCTTGGTGAAGTTTTTGGTTGATTTTCTAAGAGGAAAAAGAAAGTGAGGTATAGGTAGCTAAATTTTTGGGTAGTTTAAGCTTTACTTCTCCCATAGAAGTTATAGATGTTGAAGAGACAGTTGTAGGAACATAAAAATCTACATAATATATTGCACTTGAATAATAAATACCATTACATTTCATAGTTGAGAAGGATAAATATCCACTCATATAATAAGATTCATCTTCTCCTTATCACGTTTATAAAAATAAATATTTATAGCATACTATGACCTTATCACGACATGAAGAAACTATTCGGCAACAATAAGTAGATCTATATTTTTTTAGATTGACCCTAAAAGTTAAGTAATAGACCATTTATAGTTTAAAAAAGTGATATGAAGATTATGTTTCCCAAGTTTGAGCATACGAAGTGATTATAATAGTAGTTAATGTTAAACAAACTAGAATTTATATCAATTATTCTCACAATATCATAAACTTAGCACTTTAAAAATTCCATTTTAGTTAAGGATTATCATATTGAAAATATATAAAACTTTATTACTAGTATGGATGAACTACTTGGTTAATAAAATGTTCATATACAGGAGCTGACAACTCAAAATTTTGAGTTGCAATCTACCATACATGTTATGTAGAGGGAAACAAGGGAGATAATTGTATAGACTAAAGAAACCACAAGAGTTATTTCTCCTTTTCCTCTACCCCTTCATGAAATTATTTCAATTTGGAAGAAAATTCAAAATAAGATTCATATGTTATAAGTAGAGAATGCCAAAATCAAAATAGAGTGTTAGCAATAGTTTTAGTAGGCTCAAACTATTTGTGAAATTATCAAGAAATTATTATCTTGTATAAAAAGTTATTCTATGTATGTATTATTTCTTCATGACTAGTTGTATAAGTGGAAAATGCAATTGATTTCTCTTAGATTCCCCCATGTCGTTGAAGATGAACACATGCTCATATATATCTATCTTAAAATCACTACAGAAAGACAAGATCAAATTTATGAGTTTTATATTTATAACATGTTATTGGAACATCATTTTATATTTTCAGTTAACTTGTTTGTGAGAGAAACACAATTACGTGCTTTTTGTTTCACTATGAGAAATCAAACTACTTGGGAGTAATCACATAATCAATTCCTAGAACTATAGAATACTACAAGCTTATGTATAAAACCATAGTTTCTAGAAGCTTGAAAAATTCTTACTACCTTCCATCCTTTGTATCACATGTTTATGAAAGACAAGTATCATGATTTTTTAAAAGAAAATGTAATAACCTTTCTAATCCAACATTACTCTAGCTCTTTCACATCAAGTATGGCTAGATGGGAGATTTTACTTGTTTCCTTGAGATGAAGGGAAGTCATGACTCCCACTACCATCAGTTTGAGTCTCCTGAGAGCTAAGGCACTTGATTAGATTATCACTTAGATCCTAGAAGAATAAGGGTCAAATTTTTGGATTGGCATGAGATTTAGGCCACCTATTAGTCTTTGTCCCATGTCTCCTTGGTAGAATTGGCATAGTTAGTTAGAACTAGAATTTAAAGCATGATTACACATTGTGGTAAGAGATTTGGGGTTTCTCCCTAGAAATAATTGTGATTGGAGACATAATTTTAAAACTTATGATCTTAGCCAATAATTGGGATTAGGAATCTTGGATTAAATAATAGTTCTCCCCTAGTTTTCAAAATGAAAAATGATGAGTATTCTATATAGCTCATTATATCTCATATAAACTATCCATAAGTGTTGCCTCTTGGTTATATATTACATTAAATTTAATAGTTAAGGTCTCATATGATTAAGAAATAAGTGAAATTATAATTTATTTATATGTGACACATTTTTGATTCTCTATCTTTTTATTTGTGTCTAATTTGGATAAAATGAGTACAATTTTACATACAAAGATACATCTCTATGGTAGGATTATTTTGAGAAGTCATGGATAATTTTGGCAACACCTTTTTGGTAATATTTTTGAAGGCTTAACATATAACATAGTGATCTACAAAGATCCTTTATTGAGCTCCAAAGATATACCCAAGTAGCTCTAAAGACATTCTGACAAAGCTTTGAAGATGTTCTAATGAAGCTTTGAAGACATATCTAGCCATGCTCTAAAGATGCTTAGCGACACTATGAAGATGCCTGATTGTACTATATAGATTAATATAGTAACTCTAAATATATATAATATACATATACATATTTTCCCTCTTTATATATCTTTTTTTAGACATTACTATTCATATTAATAGTCTAAAATGATCTAGATATAAATGTCTTTCTATTTTATAAATTTTTACATAATATCTTCAGATATATGTTAGTTGTACTTGGTCTATTGTTAGTTGAATTAGTTCCAATTCCTCTTATATGTGTGGGATATGATTCCTAGATTTTCTATTTATAATAAGTAGATTTTGATATTTAGATCATCAGATTTGGTATTCTGAGAATGGTTATTGAGATGTACTTTAAGTATATGTATCCTTCTCATTCCATGGAAATAGAAAATAGAGAGAAAATAAAATAAGGAAACATTCAAGTGTAATTTTAGATTAGAATTCATAGCATATTTATATGTTCCTTTTCATAATGAATTATTAATAAAGTACAACATTCTATCCACTACTAAGTTAAAGTTGATCCTATTCTGAGGAAGGAGCAAGGGCCCACTTCTCTCCAAAGATCAGGACAATTGGTATTTCTAGTTTATAGTTTAAAAGTGTATTTCTTTAGATACATGTATAGTTCATTTTACTATAAGTGCGATTTCCATTTTAATGCAAAGTGTGATTTCCATTTCAATGCAAAGTGTGATTTCCATTTTTAATGCAAAGTGTGTTTATTTTAATGTAAGTGTGCTTTGATTAAATGCAATGTTTGTTTCAGTTCAATACAAGTGAGTTTCCTTTATGAAAAGTGTGTCTTTAAATTATCATAATATTAAAGTCATTAGGAATTTTTTTTGACAAAAAAATCATCTCCATATTCAAAATCTATCAAGAAGTAGTCTAGGTGATAATAGGCAATCAACATTCTCACATTCTAAAATATGACACTGTCCTACCTAGATGGGCAAGTCAAGTAATGACACTGTAGTGTCTTATACTAAATGTTTAAGTTTTAGATGTTGATGGTGTGAACTAAAGAATATTTTTAACAAGGAATGTCATAGGGGATATTTAGTTAGCAAAATTTTCTAGATTTACCTTTTTTGCAACATAAGATTATAATCTTGTTTGCTACCCTTAGGATTTAGACATCAATAGTAGAGTAAACACCCCCAATTAATGATTAACTCAAATATCCAACATCTCATTACATATAGCCTTGGACACTGGCCCTAGTAAAAAATGAGACCAATCTATTAATTGGTTAAATGAAAGGTATAATGACAACCTATCAGTATTTTAAAGCATAAAATAGTTGAAAGTATATAGATGAAAGGAAATAAATGAAATAAACAAGTAATGTATGCATATCTTGACCTACCTTTATCAGTAGATGATTGTCTATTATGTTTATAGTTTTAATCATGGAGGGCACATAGACTGCTTTGGACAAACCCTAAGGATACAAAACTTAAAGAGAAAAAACAAACAAAAACACTAGAAAGTCAAGGTAACTGAAATGTATAGGCATGATTTACTTATAAATTTAGTAATCTAGGGTGATAAATGATAAATTAGGACCGAATGACCAAGCCAAAAATTTAGATTAAATTGGGTAACCAAAAATCCAAGGCTACTAAATGCCTAAAAAATTTAAACAAGTATACTTTAAGTAAGAAAGGTAACAAACCAAATCAAACTAAGGATACATGAAAAATGAAAATTAAACATCAATGTGAAATTCATATTAATTTTTAAACAAAGATGGAAAAGAAATGGTAAAACAATATTGATGAGTGCAAAGTAAGGATCCTTACTCAATCATTAATGTAAAAAGTACATGAAAGGGAAAACAAAATTGGTGAGTGAGAAGTAAAAATACAAACTCATGCAATAATGGAAAAAGTACAAAAATATAGAGACAGATTCAGTTGTCTAAAAAAAAGGCAATGATAATGAATTTTTTTCAAATAAAACCAAAGAAATTCTAGAAATGTAAAATAATGGTGTAAAGAAAATAATCCATAATCACTCAAGCATACAATACTATTCTAAAGATAGATAAATGTAAAAAACATTAATGTTAGCATATTTTAAGATGTGAAGAAGAGGGAATATAGAAGTGGGGAAAGAGAATTAGAATCAAACTTTCCTATCAATGGGGGAATGAAATGGGTGGTGGGGCAAATGAAGGAAAAATCAAGGTAGAGAAACTCTTTATCAAATTCAAGATACTAAAATTAGGTTTATCAAAATAAGAGGAATTTCAACATTAAGGAATCTAAATAAATTATCCTAATCACAAAAATATTGGGCCATCAAATTAAGAATTAATATCATCCCATGAAAGCTATATGCATGAAAAGTAAAATAGACTTATCTTCCCACAACATGTTCTCTATTCCTCAGGACCCCTTATAGAGTTATCAGTTATTGGATTATTTTCAATGATGTCATGGTGATGTCATGGAGGTGTCAAAGTGAGTGGATGAAGTGCCTTCATAGTCTAAGTGAAAATGATAAAGTGTGTAATGTGCTTGTCCTAGTATGCTTGAAGTATACTTGGTTGATCTTTAGTTTTGGCATGGTTTGAGATGATTAGGGATGAATCTAAAGTATTGAGAATGTGAAAGGGGTCCTATCAAAATTCAATAATGATTTGAGTTCTTGTGTGTATGAGTGGATTTCATCTGGTTGATCATTGTTTTCATCTAGACATTTTGGGTCTAGTGGTAGAAAATATGAGTAAGCAGTTTTCTTATTTCACCATTGCCACGTGTGGATGAGTCAGGGGAATTTGGTCATATGGTTGTGATAAAATTTGTACCTAGTTTCTATGCACTAAATTTAAAGTCATTAAATGAAGTGAAACATATGATATGCAAGTGTAAATTTGGGTTCTTAAACAGTTTGACAGTGTTTTCCCATACTTGGCAAAATTTGCAAAGTGGCAAGAAAAACTAAGGAAACATTTTAATGGTGTTATATTTTTCATGTGTGAAGGTGTCAAGATAAATTTATCATATGGGTTTATTCAGTTTTGTTACTATTTTATTTTTGATAAATTTTAGGTCATGAAATGAAGCATAATAAAAGATATGCATATTTAAAGTTGGCTTCATAGATAGTTTTTAACATAGTTGGCTCTATGGTGTGAAAAATTTGAGTGAGCATATTAATAGTGTTATATATCACATGAAAAATGGTTACAAGAGTATATTATATGGTTGGAGTATCCTATGTGAGGAGATCATATGGTCCAAATTTTAGATCATGCATGTAAGTGAAACGAAAGTTATTGAGGTCCAAAGTTGGCCTTCCAGGTAGATAAGCAATGGTCCCGAAAGTCATTTTTGCATGATGTTAAAGATCAAGACTAGATGGAGATATAATGGTTAATGGGTGATAATATAATGAATATAAATGGTGCAAATCAAGTCAAAGAGGTCAAAGTATTTTATGCTTAAACTAGGTAAAGACTGAGTTCCTTACAGAAGGATCCACATAGCATGTTCATTCCAATATGTCGAGAAGTAGTGAGATGAGGAAATGTGTTTGAAGTTTAACATAAATTAGAGATAAATATAAATCTTATTATAAGATATAATGGTGATTATGTGTTTTTATAAATTGATATAAATGGTGCACATTGAGCGAGATGATTTTAAGGTGTCTAATGTTTAACATAGATAAAGACCAAGCTATGTATATGAGATCGATGAAGTGCATTAAGTCAAATAGTCAAGATGAGGATCCAATGATGAGTGATGAAAGGTAAAGGATGAGAATATAAGGTTCATGATTTATATAATTAGTGAGTACATGAGATGTGATCAAAGTGGTCAAAGTTTAACTGTGACTATTTACATTTGAATATTTGAATTTAACAAAGGAAAAACTAATGCTCTATATTTTGTCCATAACTTTTGATCTAGGATGAATTCAAAGGTGATATAAAAATAAAATTTGAAGAGGAATTCATGATAAATCTAGTGAACCTGATTTGAAGATCTTAAAATATGCTAAATCAAAGATATGGAGATTAAAATTTGACCATGTTTGACTTTTATCTATTACAGACCTAGGAAGGATGTTTGAGTTTGTGTTGATGTTGTTTTAATGTTTCATGATGACTTAGCTATTGGAAAGTGTTGTAGACTCAATGAGGATCATATATATGGTTTTTTGAGGTGTGTTAAATCTATCTTGATTATCAATAATTCTTAAGAAATTAAATCTATGTTCATTCATAATGTTCCTATTTATAAGGTTAGTGTTTGAGTTGATTAAGTATATGCAAAAGAGTGTAATGGTGATTGTGATCATTTGAGGATGATTAAGGGGTCATGTAGAGTGGAAATATACATTTTTAAGTGGTAATATTGACCAAATTTGACCCCAAGTATTATTTTGGTCAACCTCTACTATTTTAAACTTTTAAGAAGGTTCCCATGTCTCTTATAGGGTGTCATGTTGGTCTATTATCATACTCATCATCTCCTTAGTCCTTGTTGAATTATACCCTCTTTGTGTTAGGATAGTCAACTAAAGTCAAAGGTTGGTAAATTATAAAAGGTATTAAAAGGGTAAAATTGTATTGAAAATATCCTAAGGTGGTCCTTGACATGTTTTAATATGTTTACAAATCATAAATTAGTCATAGGTCATGTCTCATGTGGAAAAAGGGGCCTTTTGGTCATATTTTAACCCATTTAATGACTTGTAAGACTTTCATGAAAGAAAATTTAACACAAAGGTGAGATTCAACATGGAAGATGTCAGGTTCATGTGAATAATAGTTAGATGTTAGACAAGAAGTAGTTATGTTCAATGGATGGTAGTTTCTCCTTGGTTTTAGGAGCTTTTGGGCAATTGTATGAACTTATTGAGTCCACCATCAACTAAAAATATGGGTAAAGTAAATATTAACCTAACATAATATATTTAAACACCTATTTTGTAAGGATAATTGAATAAAATTCATCTACAACTTCTTTCCTTCCATTTTCCCTTGGTAAACAAAGAAATGTCAACTTCAAGAACTTGGCATGGGCCATACAGGTGGAATTGGGAAGAGTGATTTTATGGGTGGATAATAATCTAATTTAATTTGATTTTCATAAAAATAACTTGATATTTGGTTTATTCCCCTTTATGAACAATTAGTTTGATTCCAGGCAATTTTTTATGGTTATGCGACCATGAGGGGGTCATTATTTGAGCTTGCCTCAAATTTTCTTGATTTGGCTTGATGGATTTGTGTATTTAAGGTGTTTATATATGATTTTAAAGAAATTTTAATTATTATTATTTTTTTAGAGAGTTTATTTTTTTGAGAAATCCTTTTGGAGGCTTACAAAATGCCTAGTTTGCACTTGCAGTCATTTCACTTGCCTAGGAAATGTTTCCTCCACATTGGAAAAAAGTATTTTGGTATTGTTTTGGAGATAATGTTAGGGTGTGGAGTTAAAAGATACAACTTAAGGCAAACAGGAGGGTTTCCAGTGTATGCAGTCACCGACGTCGGTAGGCCACACCGACATCGGTCAGGGGACGCAGAAGTGAAATCAGCATCGGCAGAGATCGGCCGGCGTCGGTCACCTCCAGGAGGGTAGGGACCGACATCAGTTACCTGTAGCAGTCTGAACTCCTGTTAACGAATAGTGAGTTAAGTGAACATAGAGTTTGCATGTTAAGGACTTGTTCCAAGTCTTGAGCTGCAAGTCTAATCAATGTATGCATGAGATCTATATAATAGACTCATGGGCTGTATTGTTAAGTGGAGAATTTGGAGAAGAGCCATGTAGAGCTTGGAGAGTTCTTCCCATGGTGGAATCAAGTAGGATTCCCCATGTGTGTTTAAGTAAGATCAGGTTTGATATGTAGGGATGTGTGTATGCGAGGGTCAGAATAGGATCGGCGAGGAAGCAAGATCAAGGTGACAGCAATACATCAGGGGCATGATCATGGTGAGATCTACTTGGAGTACGGTTGTGTACTCAATTGTACAGATGTGAAATGAGGTGAACAACAGCTTGTGTTAGCTATGTGTTGTGACCTATGAGAGAAGATTACTCTGGAGGGAAGTTTACTGTAAGCCCACGAAGTGGAAGAAAGAGTGCCACCTCTTTGTTGTAGATTCCTTTGTAATGAGTTGAATATAATTGTATATTGCCTCTCATGTTCTGTGTGTTTTCTCATTGATAGTTATTTGTTCTTCTAGGATTTTCGCATGTTTAATTGCTTATACAATGGTAATCATGTGTTCTCTTAAATTTGACAAGTTGTGTCAGAGCTTTGGGGTGTTTCGGTCCTATCAATTGGTATCAGAGCGAGGTTGGACGTCTTCAGAGCGAGTTTGACTAACAGATGTCCCAGATCTGTTAAGTGTTTGTTGATTACAGGTTACTCATAGGGGTTGCTATTTGAGTGGGAGTATAGCAAGGCAGAAGATGACACTATGAGAATGAAGAAAATCAGGCACAGGTTCAACACCACAAGGAGTGTGGTGGGTTGTCTTCAAGTGGGAGCTTGAGGAGGAATACAAGCCAAGATGCAGATTGGACAGAGTACTGGTTTTGGGTATAGGTGCAGCTCTTTATCTCCAAGTGGGAGATTATTAGGGTGTGGAGCTAAAAGCTACACCTTAAGGCAAATAGGAGGGTTTCCAGCGTATGCAGTCATTGGCGTCGACAGGCCACACCGACATCGGTCAGGGGATGCAGAAGTGAAACTGGCATCAACAGAGATCGGCCAGCGTCGGTCACCTCCAGGAGGGCAGGGACTGACGTCAGTTACCTGTAGTGGTCTGAACTCCTGTTAATGAATAGTGAGTTAAGTGAACGCAGAGTTTGCATGTTAAGGACTTGTTTGAAGTCTTGAGCCGCAAGTCTAATCAGTGTATGCATGAGATCTATATAATAGACTCATGGGCTGTATTGTTAAGTGGAGAATTTGGAGAAGAGCCATGTAGAGCTTGGAGAGTTCTTCCCATGGTGGAATCAAGTAGGATTCCCCATGTGTGTTTAAGTAAGATTAGGTTTGATATGCAGGGATGTGTGTATGCGAGGGTCAGAATAGGATCGGCGGGGAAACAAGATCAAGGTGACAGCAATACATCAGAGGCATGATCATGGTGAGATCTACTTGGAGTACGGTTGTGTACTCGATTGTACAGATGTGCAATGAGGTTAACAACAGCTTGTATTAGCTATGTGTTGTGACCTATGAGAGAAGATTACTCTGGAGGGAAGTTTATTGTAAGCCCACGAAGTGGAAGAAAGAGTGCCACCTCTTTGTTGTAGATTCCTTTGTAATGAGTTGAATATAATTGTATATTTCCTCTCATGTTCTGTGTGTTTTCTCATTGATAGTTATTTGTTCTTTTGGGATTTCCACATGTTTAATTGCTTATACAATGGTAATCATGTGTTCTCTTAAATCTGACAAGTTGTGTCAGAGCTTTGGGGTGTTTCGGTCCTATCAGATAATACTGATTTATGTTAAGAATATAAGTGTTTAAAATTAATCTTATGATATTTAGAAAGCCTTCTTTGCATGTCTCTTGGTATTTCATGATTCCCATGTATGTTATGGTCGACAAGCTCCACTTTCAGAAGCATGTTGACATCACAAGTGAAATTTTGAGGGTTTGATATGGTCCTTAATATCTTTGGACCACTAATGTACATTAAAATATTTGATCAAGGCATGTAGGTACTACAAACTTGTATATTTGGAGAATGGGCTCAATTCTTCCTATGTAGAAGGAATGATCATCTACAACTGACACCATAGATATACCTTCTAGAGGTATTCTAATAGTTGGTGAATCCCTTTTGATATCCCTTTCCATGGAAAAGGTCTAAACAAAATCTCTTAATAATGCTAGTTGACTAAGAAAGGTATCAAAACATTAGATGGAAAGTTAGACTATGATCAAGCCCTTTTACTCCAAAATGACCAAATAGAGGTCCATAACACTTTGTATGACCTATTTAATAATGAACCTTAAATGAAATAAGGCACCTTGAGGATTGAATCATGTAGTCATCATATAGGACAAGGCTTGTGCCAATTTTTAGAAGCAAAGGATGAGTGGAGATTAAATTTTTCAAGGTGAAAAAATGGCTAGAAAATCATTGAAATATGGTAGTGTTATCTATAAGACATTGATCAAAATGCAACTTTGCACTTCATTATGGTGTTCTAGGTTGCGTCATCAAATTGGAATGATGCCAATGGTTCAAATGATCCTTACAAGTTCTAAATACCATGAGAGAAGCTAAATTCAATATTTTAATCCCTAATGCATGCTACTTTGTCTATACATAGGACTATGAGGAATCACTTATAGGCCTAAAATGAATGAAAGATAGCCATCTACAACTAGGACAAAAGTGAAGAGAGATGATGGACCTTGGAGAAGTCTTAAGGTACTTTTAGGCTAAAGGAGATAGCAATGTCAAAGATAATGACTTGGAAGATCTAAGTAGGTTGTCAAAGCATTAATAAAGATAAATTTCATACCATTATCACCCTAAAACAACCTACAAATAGGGTCCTTAGACTGTCTCAGTCCATGAAGGACAATGAAGCAACTAGAAGCCCTAAAGGGCCAAGATGCTAAGTTTGAAATATGGGCTCACATTTGCATATAAAGGTGAGTAAAAGAGGATATATAATATTTTGAAACCTTGATTATAACCTCAGAATAAAGGTAACTCAGAGATAATACCCCTATACACTATCACAATCAGATAGGGTATTAAGCTTGGGAGGAACATGGTGAGAGTTTGATACCCAAGGAAGGGAAGGAATGTTTCAAACAATATGATGTGGATTCCCATGATAAAATGAATGAGATAACATGTAAAAGAAACTCTCAATCCACCCAATCCCATTTTCCCATAGGCAAAATGGACTCAGTCTGTATAGGCAGGTTAAGGCAACCCTTGGTTCAAAGTGTGAGTATGGGATTCCACTTAAGAGAGAGGTTTTGAGTGGATCCATAGGCTAAATAATCATGAAATGAGGGTGAATAAAATTAATTAACACCTTGGATGCATCAAAGAAGCTTGGAAGGAGCATTTATGAGGAGGTTTAGATAAAACATGCAAAAAACAAGGTTTTTACCCCTTTTTTGAGAAGATCAAGATGGTTAGACCCCATAATCATGGAATTAAAAAAAATAATTGGTAAAATTTGTCATTAGGACCCTGTAGAGCTTATAAAATACTCACTTTTCATAAGAAAATAAGACTAATAATCTTTGTTTTATCTCAGAGATAGGCCACTTTTAGGGCTTAAAACTTGTAAAAGAGAGAAAATGGTGGAAATTGAAGGCTAGGGTTGAAGTGGTTGTGAACAGAAGTTGGGGAAAGCTTGGATAAGTATGGAAAAACATTAATGAAGGATCCTAAGGTGTTGGAAGAAGCCTAGGTGTGATAATCCATGAAAGAAGATCTAAAGCCACTATGACTAAAATATAACTACAAACTCCATAAAAAAACTATGGACTCTATTAGTCTAGCTTCATACTCCTACAGTATAAATATGGACTCAATCAGTACCCTAAGACTTAAAGGAAAGTTGTTGGCAATTCCATGAGGATTAAATCCATGGATTCATATTGTATGAAATCTATATGGATGGAGCAAGGGACTAGTTCCTTTGACACTTTCTTGTGTTTTGTAGGTTTTAGAGGTGATAAAAGCATGATAATCACTTGAGAGAATATATTGGGACTTGAATAAACTCCCCATGTCATTTAAATATCTCAAAAATTGTCCTAAGTGTCTCTACTAGGTTTCTCACTTTAGCCAGTCCAAAATGAGAAAAGTGATCCCATAGTGGAAAGAGTGGAAACTAAAATTTGGAGATCTTGTAAGGTGTTTTGGATGGAACTAAGAATATTAGGTGTCCTAACATGTGTCCCAAGACCCTTGGTACATATCAATTAGGGAGAATAAGGAGATGCTAAGGAAAAGTTTCAAGAAATGTCTAAAAGGAGTGATCATAGTGACAGATGATGATTCTTCTTATGCAAGAGAATAAAAATGATTTGGAAAACTTCCAATGTAGGTAGAGTACTCTTTGTAACTTTATATTATCAGTGAAAAAGAGAAACTTTCCCATAGTCATCTTTGGAACACCCATGAAGGCCAATGATAAAGGTGATTTCATGGAAGGTGCTTGAAGAGATGCTACACCAATTTGGAAGAGGATGATTGTTTGGAATGGACACATATACAAATCAGTTTCTAACTCCTCATACACCTCACCTACATGCATTGTAACTAGTTTCCACGTTTGAAAACATGTCCTTATGTCTCTTAGACTTATTTTTTATCTCTCTCTTTCTAATTACTATAAGTATGAGCCATTTTATCCATTGTAAACTAAGACCATAGTTGGTATGGCAAAGCCCTGCTAAAATGACATTAAAATTTGATTTTGAACATTGAATATAAGTATAATTTTAATTTGTGAACATTTTTTCTAAGTGTGTGAGTGATGTATAGTGGAGCTAAGTGATAGTATCATCCTTACTCCATTTATCCTTCATGTTTAAACAAGAGTTATGATGTCAATAGGTCATGTGAAGTGTGTTGAATGTACTAAGTTCTCTTTAAAGTATGCAATTATCTCTATGGTGTGTAATCTACCCATAGGTTAAGTGTCTTGTTGATTATCCCAAGTATGCCACCTTCACCTTCCCAAGTATCTCTAGGAATTGGTCTTGGAAAGAATTGTTTCTTAGTAGAATTATGATAGTTTTTGGGATATATCTTGGTGGATTACCTCTCTAGTATAGTTTTCATTTTATTCAAACTCTTAACTCTTTTCATGAATAAGCATTATTGTTTTTTACAATCATTTAAAAGAATATCTAGGGAGAGAACCCTCATAATACTAGAGATTTATCTCTCTTACAAGTTCTCACAAGATTGAGAGATGACTCCATGTTGCATCAAATTTTAGGAGCTAAGTATAAATTTATAGGGTGAAGAATTTGATGCCAATAGTTCTGGCATGCTTGATGGGGCAGTTCGTCTTAATTTTTTCCATGCCAAGGTGAATGTTAGCCTTGACAAGACCAAGGTTTTAGAAATGTTTCTAATCCAACATTTGGTGACTCTAAAAGTTCAAAATCTCTGGTTGTAGATCAAGTTCTTCACATTATACTTCATGGTCTTCAGTAGATCATCTTCTAGTAGAGCATTCAATCAAGTCCCTCTATATAAAGCTCCTCTTAAAGAACATATTGAACCATTTCTAACATTTAGAGATCTTAAACAAGAAGGTTTTGATTAAGAAGAAGAAGTTGAGGAGATAGGAGATCAAGAACAGGAAGAAGAGATGGATAGAAGACATCCTTTCCTAGAATTCAACACCCAAAATATAATTAACCATCCTACATATGATCTTATTCCTCCCAATACTACCAAAAGTCTCCCAAATTTTAATGGAGAAGGTTCTATTACCCCATTTGAGCACATTAGGGACATTTCAAACTTTTGTAATTTCCACAATATCACCCAAGCTAACATAGCTATTAGACTACTTGCCATGTCTTTAAAGGGTAAATCACTTTATTGGTATAGGACATTAGAAGGTGGTTGTATTACTAATTGGGATGACTTTAAGGAGTTTTTCGTGAATAGGTTTGAGAGTAAGAGTGACCACAAATCACTAATCTATCAGTTGAATGTGATAATAAGAGGTCCTAATGAGTCTATGGGAGATTTGAATGAAAGGTTTCAAAGGACATTGCATAGATTGCCACCTATCATGACTCCTCCAAGATTTGTATTCCCCACTTATCTCAAGGATATTGGTATTGATGTGTTAGTAATGTTGTAATCAATGGGAGGATTTACTCTACATGATGCATATGAGATAGCTATTGAAGTAGAGAATATTTTGATACAAGTTGGGAGATTACCCCCAATAGTTTCCATGCCCTTGTTGTCTCATAATTTAGTTGAAGCTCCATGTATAAAAAAAGTTCCCAATACTAGTGTCAATCCCAAACCATTCCCAATAATGTGGATAATGCTATAGACAAAGATGAAATGATTTAGTCATTGCAATCTTAGCTCAAACAAGGTCAGTTACATGTAAGTGTTCCACCCAATCCTCAATACTATCCTCAAAAAGGATATAGACTTCCACCCAAATACAATAACCAAGGAAGAAGCCAAGGTCAACAATCTTTCAATAGGCAGCCCAATGCTTATAATCATAATTACATTCCATCCACAAGGGTTATTATTCTAGTCCATACTAACTTGGTTCAAGGAGAGGAACATGTGGATCATTGGGGACAATCTCAAGGTAAATCTAGGTATGATGGTGGAGAAGGTTGTCATGCTTTGATGGAACATGAAGGAGCCACTCCTTACCTTACATAAAAATAATAACATCTCATGTAAGAGTAAATTCATGAAAAAGGTAGCAACTAAGGTACTATCCTTATGAACTTTAAAAAGGAGGGCGACTATGTGTTGAACCAAAGTACATTAGCTATATCCAAAAAAGAGCCAAAAAGAGAGCTATGGGAGATGTTACCAAAGCACATGTGACTCCAAGTGATGCATTTAAAAGGCCACAAGGTGTGAATCCTAATGTAGCACCTCCTATTAGTCACACTTCTCATCAAAGTTAGAATATGAGAAAGGTTATTAAACCTATAATACATCAAGTACAAGATTCCTCCCTACCTTAAATAATGCAAGAAAAGGTGAATACTTCCCCTTTTAACATTATTAATTCTTTGAAGAATACCAAGACTATCATATCTCTTTGGGAAGTCTTGCAAATTCTTGGTCAAAAGGAACTCCTACAAGAAACACTTGCTAACATCAATGCTGCCCTCAAGCTCTAAGATACAATGTTGTAGCCCTTGCCAACACCCCAAGTCATGTCCTAGAACCCTCCACCAAATATGAAAATCCTCCACCTTTCTACCTCACACTCATCGTAGGAGATAAATTGGTTCATGATTGCATTGTGGATAGTGGAGCTAGTACCATGGTTATGCCTAACGTGGTTAAAGATAAGTTGGGTTTAAAGTATGAACCACATAGTAAGGATGTGTTCCAACTTGATAGAACTCCAACCAAGATAGTGGGATTGGTTAAAGGGTTGAAAGTTTTTCTACATGATTGTCCAAGCTTCCAAATTTAACAATACATTGTGGTAGTATACCTCCTAAATCACTTTCCTATTTTCTTTTCAAGGGACTTCATAATTAAAATAGGAGGAAACTTTTCTATTGATTGGATTTTTCCAACTTTTAGAGTAAGATAAGGGACTAAGGTAACCATAAGAATATATCCTTTGACAAGGTTTCATATTGAACCATATGTGGAGTCAAGTTCAAATCAGAGTTGTGTGATTAGTGAAGAAGAAGGTGCCATGGAAGGTGAAGCATCCTCTCCTCTTGAAGGTATTTCTGACCTTTTCCTTGATGAGTATGGTATTGAAACATATGAGCATGATCCTTATGCATCCATGGAAGATATTGATTTGGGAACTTATTGAGTACATGAGGAAGATACTCCTATAACCCCACTTAAAAATGGAGATCATAAAGCAGAAGAGGTATTTCCTACTTTGCCTATTCCTCCACAAGATGCCCCAAGTTCCTTGTCCATTTCCCAAAATTTCTTTTCTTGGGAATCCATTAAACAGAGTAATCAAAAGAGGGAAGACATCATGATGGAACAAGTCAACTTATGTAGAGAGTATTTTGAGGAAAGAATAGATATTTGAGATTAGATGAATGATGAGAAAGATCTAACTCCTTGTGAAAGTGATGATCCTTGTGTTGAAAAGGATGCCTTAGAAGGACTTCTCTTGAATCCTGAAGAAGAAATGTTTTCTCTCATTATTCCTTTCCATGATGTAGATCAATCAAAAGATGGTGGATTATGGAAGATATTTGAAGACATATGCAATGAATTTGAAATCCAAAAGTGGCCTACAAGTCCTATAGAATTGAACACAAACCATGACAAACTAGAAGTTGGAAAATATGTATGTGTTGAGGAGTATTATCACCAAGAGAGTTTGGATCATGATGGAATAATATGTGATGATCTTGGGCTTATTGAAGGTGATTTGCATATTGATCCTAAAATCACTCATGAAGTTTCCTACATCATCATCAAAGAGTAATTTAAGAAGATATGCTTCCAAATTTCCATGATATAATACTTTATAGAGAGTTTTAAGGTGTGACAATTGAGAAAGAAGATGAGATCTATCAAGGAGACATGAAATTGCAACAAAATATCCTATATATGGACATGTAAATTTGATATGAGGAGATAAGAGGGAAAAAATGTGAGACATGTTTCCAAAACTAAGAGGAATTTAGCTACTTGGGAGACCTATTTGAGATAACTTCATCAAGTGACATGACAAGTCAAGGAACAAAGAGAAACCATGAGTCATCTAACATCACACCTAAAAGGAAGCATACATATAATACTTATTCATATAATGAGGAGGGAGATTCAAGATACTCCCGTTTTGATCTAGGAAGGGAGTATGATCAATATGGATGTACATACTAGTTTATTTTTAGTTATGCTTTGTGTTTCCTAAGTGCTTAGTAGCACAAGTGTGTCTCTATTTTCTATTTTAATTTTGTTTTATGTGTGTTGTTATTTATTTTTGTGTTTTGTGTAATGTTAGTTCTCTTGTGGTCAATTAAAGGTCTATTCATGTCAATCTAAGTGATCATATGTGTGACTCTATGCCCAATGGAAGGATTAGGCAATTGGTCGTAGGCATAACTGGCATGTCACCCCTAGGAATCACCAAGAATGTTGACCAAATTTGACCCCAAGTAAAATTTGGGTCAAACCATACTATTTTTAACTTTTAATAAGGTTTCCATGTGTCTTATAGGGTGTCATGTTGGTATATTATCAGACTCATCCTCTCCCTAGTCCTTGTTGAAGTCTACCCTCTTTGTGTTAGGCTAGTCAACTAAAGTCAAAGGTTGGTTAACCCTAGTTAAAGGTATTAAAAGGGTAAAATTGTGTTTTAAATATCCTAAGGTGGTACTTGACATGTTTTAATATGTTTAAAATTCATAAATTGGTCATAGGTTATGTCTCATATGGGAAAAGGGGCCTTTTGGTTATATTTTAATCCATTTAATGACTTGTACAGACTTTCATACAAGAAAATTTGACACCAAGGTGAGTTTAAACGTGGAATATGGAAAGATAATGTAATTAATAGTTATATTTCATACAACAAGTAGTTATTTTTAGTGGATGGTAATTTCTCCTTGATTTTAGGAGCTTTTGGGCAATTATATGGACCTCTTGAGCCCACCATCAGCTAAAAACATGGGTAAAGTAAATCTTCACCTCTAATAATCTATTTAAACACTATTTTTGTAAGGAAAATGAAAAAAAAATCATATACAATTTCTTTCACTTTATTTTCCCTTGGCAAACAAAGAAAGTTCAATTTCAAGTACTTGGCATGGGCCATACAAGTGGAATTGGGAAGAGTGATTCTAGGGGTGGATAGTAATATAAGTTAATTTAATTTTCATAAAAATAACTTTATATTTGGTGAAATACCATTTATGAACAATCAATTTAATTCCAAGCAACTTTTTATGATTATGTAGCCATGAGGGGGTCACTGTTTGAGCTTGTCTCAGATTTTATTGATTTGAATCAATGGATTTATATGTTTTAGGTGTTTATATATGATTTTAAAGACATTTTCATGCTTATTTATATGGAGATTTCAATTTTTTGAGAAAGCCTTTTCTAGGCTTACAAAATTCCTAGTTTGCACTTGTAGTCATTTCAATTGCCTTGGAAATGTTTCCTCAACATTGGAAAAAAGTGTTTTGGTATTGTTTTGAGATGATCTCAATGTATGTTAATCATATAAGTGTTGAAAATTTATCTTATGGTATTTTTAAATCTCTCCTTGCATGCTTCTTAGCATTTCATGATTCTCATGTATGTTATGGTTGAGAAGCTCCAATTTTAGAAGCATGTTGATGTCACAAGTGCAATTTAGAGGGTTTTATATGGTCCTTAACCTCTTGGGACCATTAATGTACATTAAAATGTTTTATGGAGGCATTTAGGTGATATAAAATTGTAAATTTAGGGAATGGGGTCAATTTTCCATGTGTAGAAGGAATGATCATCTACAATTGATGCCATAGATATACCTTTTAGAGGTTTTCTAATAGTTTGTCAATCATTTTCCATGGAAAAGACCTAAAAAAAACCTCTTGATAATGCTAGTTGACTAAGAATGGTATCAAAACATCAGATGGGAAGTTGGACTATGATCAGGCCCTTTTACTCAAAAAAGACTAAATAGAGGTCCATAAGGCTTTATATGACCTATTTAAGAATGCCTCTTAAGTGACTTAAGGCACATTGAGGATTGAATCCTATATTCATCATATAAGGCATATGCCAATTTTGAGAAGCAAAGGATGAGTGGAGATTGAATTTTGTAAGGTCCAGAGATGGATAGAAACACAATAAAACAAGGTAGTAATATCTACAAGACATTGATCAAAATGTAACTTTGCTCTTCATTATGGTGTTCTAGGTTGTGCCATAAAATTGGAATGATACCAATGGTTCAAATGATGATTTCAAGTTCCAAATACCATGAGAGAAGGTGAAATCAATCTCTTAACCCCTAATGCATGATCCTCTATCCATACATAGGACTATGAGGAATCATCTATAGGCCTAAAATGAATGAAAGACAACCACCTATAGTTGGGACAATAGTGAAGTGAGATGATGGACCTTGGAGGAGTCTTAAGGAACTTTAAGGCTAAAAGAAATAACAATGTCAAATCTAATGACTTGGAGGACCTAAATAGGTTGTAAAAGAATTAATAAAGATTAATTTAGTGCCATTCTCACCCTAAAACAACCTACAAGTAGGGTCCTGGGACTATTTCAATCCATGAAGGACAATGAAGTAACCAGAAGCCCTAAAGGGCCAATATGCTAGGTTTGAAAGATGGACTCACTATGGAATATGAAGGTGAGTCAAAGAGGATATATAATGTTTTGAATCCTTGATTATAACCTCTAAAAAAAGGTAACTAAGAAAGAATACCCTTGTTCATTGTTATAATCAGATAGGGTATTAAGTTTGAGAGAAACATGGTGAGAGTTTGATACCCAAAGAAGGGAAGGAAAGTTTAAAACAATATTATGTGGATTCCCATGATCAAATAAAGGAGATAACATGTCCAAGACACTCTCAAGCCACCCAAACCCCTTTTCCCATAGGCAAAATGGACTCAATCCATACAAGCAAGTTAAGGCAACCCTTAGTTCAAAGGGTGAGTATGAGATTCCACTTAGGAGAGAGGATTTGAGTGGATCCCTAGGATCCATAATCATGAAATGAGGGTTAATAACTTTCATTAACACCTTGGATGCATCAAATAAGCTTATAAGGAGAATTTATGAGGAGGTTTGGACAAAACATGTAAAAAACAAGGGGTTTTACCCCTTTTTTGAGAATATTGAGATGGTTAGACCCCCTAATCATGGAATCAGATAAAACCCTTTGGTAAAAATGGTAATTAGGACCCTATGGAGCTTATAAAATACACACTTTGCATAACAAAATAGGTATAATACTTTCTATTTTGTCTCAAAAATAGGTCACTTTTAGGGCTTAGAACTTGCATAAGAGAGAGAAAATGGTGGAAATTGAAGGTTAGGGTTGAAGTGGATATGAACACAAGTTGGGGAAAGTTTGGATAAACATGGACAAACATGAATGAAGGATCATAAGGTTTTATAATGAGCCCAGGTGTGATAAATCCATGAAAGAGGATCCAAAGCCACTAAGCCTACAACAAAACTATTGACTCCATTAGAAAAACTATAGACTCCATCAGTCTAGCTTCAGACTCCTAAAGTATAATTATGGACTCCATTAGTATGCTAAGACCTGAAGGAGAGTTGTTGGCAACTCCATGAGGATCAAATCCATGGAGTTATATTATTAAAAATTTGTATGAATGGAGTAAAGGACCAGTTCCTTTGACACTTTCTTATGTTTTTTAGGTTTTGGAGATGATAAAAGGATGATAATCACTTAATAGAATATATTGGGACTTAAATCAAATCCCCATGTAATTTAAAAAGCTTAAAATTTTTCTTAAGTGTCTCTACTAGGTTTCTCACTTTAGCTAGTCTAGAATGAGAAAAATGATCACATAGTGGAAAGAGTGGAAACTCAAATTTGGAGATATTTTAAGGTGTTTTGGATGGAGCTAAGACTATGAGGTATCCTAACATGTTTCCTAGGACCTTTGGTATGTATCAATTAGGTAGAATAAGGAGATTTTAAATCTAAGTGTTAAGAAAGGTCTTAAAAGAGTGATCATAGTGATAGACAATGATTCTTCTTGTGCAAGATAATACAAATGATTTGGAAAACTTCAAATGTATGTAGAGGATTCCTTGTAACTTTATCTTATTATTGAAAAAGAGACACTTTCCCTTAGTCAGCCTCGAAATGCCCATCGAAGGCCAATGTTGAAGGCAATTTCATGGAAGGTGCTTGAAGAGATGTTACACCAATTTTGGAAGAGAATGATTATTTGGAATGGACACATATACAAATTATTTTATAACTCCTCTTACACTTCACCTACATGCATTGTAATTGGTTTCCACCTTTGGACACATGTCCTTGTGTCTCTTAGACTTAGTTTTCATCTCTCTCTTTCTAATTGCTATAAGTATGAGCCATTTTAGCCATTAAAAACTAAGACCATAGTTGATATGGTGAAGCCTTGCTAAAATGACATTACACTTTACTTTTGAACATTGAATACAATTCTAATTCTGAGTTATGAACATTTTGTCTAAGTGTGTGAGTGATGTATAGTGGAGCTAAGTGATAGTATCATTCTTACTTCCTTTATCCTTCATGTTAAAGTAAGAGTTCTAATGTTAACAGGTCATGTGAAGTGTGTTGAATGTGCTAAGATCTCTTTCAAGTATGCAGTTGTCTCTATGGTGTGTAATCTACCCTTGAGTCAAGTATCTTGTTGATTATCCCAAGTATGCCACCTTCACATTGAAACACCATGTTAGGATCCTTAAATGCATGGAATTGGTCTTGGAAAACATTATTACTTAGTAGAAGTATGATAGTCTATGGGATATATCTTGGTGGATCACCTCTCTAGTATAGTTTTCATTTTATTCAAACTCTTGACTCTTTTCATGAACAAGCATTAGATTAGTTTACAATAATTTTAGAGAAGATATAGAGAGCTAGCTCTCAAATTAATAGAGATTTATCTCTCTTACAACTTCCCATAAACTTGGGAGATGACTCCCTATTACATCAAATTATAGGAGCTAAGCAAAGAGTTATAGGGTGTATAATTTGATGCCAACATGTCATGTGTTCTTATTTTTCTTGATGGAATGCTAAATGGGTGGATAAGTCTCCATGAGACCTATAAGTGCTATAATGGATTAATTTAAAGGTGTAGCTACTTAAGAGTGACCCATAAATGCTATGGTAGACCTATGTGGATTTTTTTGATCCATGTCTTGATGAGAGATATGCCTTAAGGGTTAAGGCATGCCTAATGGCTGACCAAGGTGGTGATAATCATGAATGTTCTATAAATAGTGAAATCAAAGATGATTGTTTTTAGACTTGATAAATGATAGAGAGACTTGTGGGTGTGGTGTAAAGTGAAGGGTTGAGAGGCAAAGGAGATTAAATGTGCATAATGGATGGGTTTTTGAGTAGATTTTAATGAGGTTTATGTGTATGAACATTTTGGTCATGTTGTCAATGTCATGATAGATTTGTTGCTAAGGAGTGAAGAGTGATCTAAAAGGTGGCTTTGGATGCATTGAGTGTGTAGAATTGAAGAGAGCTGATATATTTTGTATATCAATTAGATTGGTAGGAAATTAGTGTTTAGGATATGTTATGTTCATAGGTGTTATTGTGGTTGCTCAAAATATAGTGGGTTGTAGTGTCCTTGCAAGGTGAAACTTGCTAAAAATCTAGTTATTTTGGTAGCTCAACTAGATAAGTGTATTAGCACCTTATGGGATTTTAGTCTCACTAAAATAATGGATGGTAGTTCCTTGATCAGTTACAACTAGAGTAAATGATGATATACCACTAAGGAAGGAAGCAACATTCAAGATAGAGATGAAGCCTAAGAAAAAGTTCTAAGGTAAAAACCCCAAGGAGGATGACTTTTATGATATTGATGAGGATGAACTAATAGTTTTGTTTAAAAATAAATTGAAAATAGGTTTTAGCAAGTATAAAGGTAAACTACCCTTTAAATGCTTCAATTTTGGAGAGATAGGACATTTTTCTAAAAAGTGCCCTCATAAGCATGATGATGAAAAGCATAGTGAAGATCAAGATGAAGACAAGAAGACATACAAGAAGAAAGGATTCAAAAAGTATAACAACAACAAGAAGTCCTTCAAGAAGAAGATGAGTCTCTACACCAATAAAGATTGTAGCTCATCAAATCAGAGTGAAGACAGTGACTTAGAGTTTGATCATGAAGATGATGGTCTTGTTGAAGATGAAGCTCTTTTCATGGCTAAAGAAGCTACTCAAATTAAAAGGAGTATACTTGGATTGATTTAAATGTTTATGAAGATGAAGTGGACTATGAGATTGTATTGATAAATACTCTCTAATAACTAAAGATTGAGAAGAAGATTAATAATAAGATGGAGTCTCAACTCAAAGTCTATGAGGATAAATTTAGTGTGTATAAGTCAATAATAAATGAATACATCAAGGATCATGAAGATATAGTCAGACATCTCAATTGTCAATTGGAAATTCTATCTACAAGCCTGAAAGCTAAAGAAGATGAATGTTCAAGGTATGTAATTAAAAATGAATCTTTGAATGAGTTAGATAAGTCTACAAACAAGGTGAAATAATTTATCAAGAATGATAAGAGTCACAATGATTTAGATAATCTCATAAATAGTCAAAAGTATGCTACTAATAGATCTGGATTAGGTTTTAATGAAGAGTCCAAAGTTTCTTCTCAAGTTGACATGAAGGTCAATGAGAACAAGGTGGTTCAGCCCTTGAAGGTCACCAATTAGTCAAGAAATGATGGTATAAATAGATTGAAGACAAATCAGGTCAGATAACCTAATGCCATGAGGTATACAAGTTTTACTGGTTACTATTTCACATGTAATCAATTTAGGCATAGAGTTAGAGAATGAAAGAGACCTATTAGAAATGAGTTTACATGGAACTATGATAGGGGTCATTCGTTAAAAGGTGTGAAAAAAGTTAAGTGGTTCAACTATCTTGATATGGGACACTTTGTAAATCATTATCCACATAAGTTTAGATAAGGTGAGTCCTCTTCAAAAAGAGGAGGTTGTTTCATTTTTCATGACATAGGACACATTGCAAGTTTATATCCAAATAAGGTAAGACAAAATTTGTTTCCATCAAGGAATATGGTCTGTTGTAATTATGAATAGATAGGTCACATTGCTATGTTCTAGAAGCAAATGTCTACAAGTCAAAATAAGTTCAATCAGGTTCCTAGCGTACAAGGAAGAAGACAAGTTAACTCATGGAAACCAAAGATGGTAAGTATGTGTCATGATGAGTTTTTAGGTCCAAGTAATATGGTTTTTATGGTGGAGAATGCTTCAAAAGCTAAAGAGTGCAAATGGCTCTCATTGTCTACTCATGTTATGAATAGAGAGACCAAGCTCAAGGAGAAGACCAAGGTCCTAGTTGAGGATTGTTCTAAGATGTGTATGGATCCAAGTGAACATCATACCACTACTGAGCATGTATCATGTAGATAACATCAATTATCAATGACTAGTAATGAGGTTTATAACTACAAGGTTGATTCTTCAAATGAAAAGGTATGTCAAGATTTTATAATTGCTCCATGTGTTGCCAATTATATCTTAGAAGAGAAGGAGAGTGATATATAAAAGGAATAAATTGTCATAGTTGAAACTAAGAAAAAGAAGAATAGTAAAAAGGAGTCTTATAGCTATAAGAAGATTCTAGTGGTTACTAAGGAAATATGGGCCACTCCTGGCTTCACTTTATTTTAGAGCATTGTGGTGTAGAGGGTGTCTCTACCTATGTTTCTTAAGAAACATATTTTTCATGGAGAAGAAAGTTTTTGTGCTCAAGATAATAATGCCAATTAGATAAGGTCATTTGTTAAGGGGGAACAACAAGTTCCTAAGCTTATTCTAATATATTTTTAAAGAAGCTATTGTATAGGGTCAAAATGGGTGTTTCTAAGTGGCCTAATGAGATTGATGAAATGTCTAGAAGAGTTTGAGGTGTAGAAAGGTCTTTGAACTTTTTTTTTATGGGTTATAGGTAGTTTTGTGTCTTGATGATCTTATTTGTGCCAATTGAATATTTTTGAGTACTCTTAGTTTTTTCTAGTTTTAGCTCAAGGGAAAGTAGGCCTAAAATGGGTTACAGGATGTATGGGTTTCCAAAGATATGGAAGCTCAAATATTAGTCCAAAAGCGTGTAGTTTTTGTCTCCAAGTGTGAAAAAAAATTTATAGGTGGGAATTGACCAGAAGGAGGTTTGTTAACTCTATTTGTTTTGAGATTCTAGGGTTTTGGGATATGCTAAAAAAGTGGTTTGCCTCATGATTTGAATTTTAAGGCTTATTAATTGATTGAATGGACCAAATGGGTTTTCAAATCAAGCATCATAAAGATCTAAAGGTTCATGGTTTTTAAATTATTCATGTTTTTATCATGATGGAGGCCTAATTAACAAGTTGGTTTGTGAAGTAAGTATATTAAAGAGGATGAGATAAGTAATTCAATTTAGTTTTCTTGAGGGGGAATATGAGATTGCTCTAGATATGAAGTTTTAGGTTTTGAAGGTGCATCTACTAAAAGTTGTGGGCTTTGTAAGTTCTAGGTAGGGTTACAAGGAGACTAGAAAGGCTTAGTGAGAATAAGAGTGCATTTTGTTTAGTTTATCCAAAATATCAAGGTATGTGTGTTTTAAAGAAAATTTTCAAGTTGGTTTAGAGCATGCTCTTGTTTGTTTAGTGACATGAAGTTATATTGATGGTTCTTATGGTTGCTTGAGATAAAAGGCTTGTAAACCTATGTGGTGGTTCTTCATGGTGTGTGGAGATATGAAGATGATCAAGATGTGAATTAGATAAAAAATATTAGGGGGAGTACTTTTCATATGTTTATTGGTAAGTTTAATTATATTTTAATGTTTTTTGTGTTGTTTCTACATTGATTGCAGTGCTTGGTTGAAGAAGAGTGTTGGTATGGAGTAAGGCGTAATTGTTAAGGTAAGAAGAGGTAGGCTCAAGGTAAGGGGGAGTTTGTAATATATTTATAATATGGTATTATCTTATTGGTAGCCCTTTTAGGTCCTTCAGATTAGTTGGTTTTAACTTTTTCATTGTGTCAAAGGGGGAGAAAATTCCTATATTTGGGAGTGCTTGAAGAGATAGAAGGAAGGTGAGCTATATACTACTATATAATGGTTGTTGACATCAATGACAAAGGGAGAGATTGTTGGAGAGTTATAAATGATGTCATCATGATGTAATGGATGTGTCTAAGTGAGTGGTTGAAGTGATTTGATAGTCTAAGTGACAATGACAAAGTGTATAATGTGCTTGTCCTAGTATGCTCAAAGTATGCTTAGTTGATGTTTAGTTTTGGCATGAATTGAGATGATTAGGAATGAGTCTAAAGTATTGAGCATGTGAAAGGGGTCCTATAAAAAGTCAAGAATGACTTGAGTGTTCATGTGTATGAGTGTATTTCATTTGGCTAATCATTATTTTCATCTAGACATTTTGGGTTTAGTGGTAGAAAAAATGAATATGTAGTTTGCTAACATCACCATTGCCACATGTGGATGAGTTAGGGGGAATTGGTCATATGGTTGTGTTAATTTTTTTACCTATTTAATATGTTATAAATTTAAATTCATGTGATAAATCTCAACAAAATATATAAAATTGCAAAGTTGGGCTCCCAGGTAGTTTGATAGTGTTTTCCCATACTTAGCCAAATTTGCATAGTGGCAAGAAAAAGCCGAGTAGACATTTTAATGGTGTTATATTTTTCATGTGTGAAGGTTTTAGGATAAAATGATCATATGGGTTTGTTAAATTTTGTTCATATTTAATTTTTGATAAATTTTAGGTGATGTAATTAAGTGAAACAAAAGATATACATGTTCAAAGTTGGCCTTCTAAGCAGTTTTTGACATAGTTGGCTTTGTGGCAGAAAAAATTGAATGAAAAGATTAATGGCAGTAAATATCACATGCATGAGGGTTATAGGATAATATTTTTATATGGTTGGAGTATCATATGTGAGGATATCATATGGCACAAATTTTATTCATGATTCTAAGTACAAAAAAAGTTATTAAGGTCTAACATTGGCCATCTAGGTAGATAAGCAATAGTCCCCATACTTAGTCATTTTTACATGAAGTTAAAGATTAGGACCAAATATAGATATAATGGTTCATGGAAAATAGTATAATGAATATCTATTGTGAACATAAATTCAAATAGGTCAAAGTGTTTGATGCTTAAATCTGGTAAAGACCGAGCTCCTTACAAAAGGATCAACAGAGTGTGTCCATTCTAATATGTCAAGAACACGTGAGATGATGACATGTGTTCAAAGTTCAACATCAATTAGAGATAAATATTTATCTTCTTCAAATATCTAATGGTGATCAAGTGTTAATATAGATATATATCAATAGTGTGCATTGAGTAAGATGATTTCAAGGTGTCCAATTTTTAACAGAGATAAAGACTGAGCTACGTACAAGAGATCGATGGAGTACATTAAGTCATATAGTCAAGGTGAAGGTTCAATGATGAGAAATTAAAGGTAAAGGTTAATATCCTTAAAATAATATTTATTTTTCGTGATTGATCTAAGCAGTGAGGACATGAGATACAAGCAAAGTGGTCAAAGTTTAATTGTGACCGTTTGTATTTGAATATTTGAATTTAACAAAGGAAAAACTAGTGCTCTATATTTTGTCCATAATTTTTGATCCAAGACGAATTTGAAGGTGATATAAATAAAATTTGAATATTAATCCATGTCACATATATCAAACTTAATTTTAAGATTTGAAAGTGTGTACAATAAAATATATTGAGGTTCAAAGTTTATTATGTGTTTGATGTTCATTTGTTAAAGACCCAAGAAGGATGCCAAGGTGAAGGTCCAATGATGAGAAATTAAAGGTAAAGGTTAATATCCTTAAAATAATATTTATGTTTCATGATTGATCTAAGCAGTGAGGACATGAGATACGAACAAACTGGTTGAAGTTTAACTATGACTGTTTGTATTTGAATATTTGAATTTAACAAAGGAAAAACTAGTGCTGTATATTTTGTCCATAATTTTTTAACTAGGATGAATTTGAAGGTCATATAATTAAAATTTAAATATGAGTCCATGTCACATATATCAAACTTAATTTTAAGATCTAAAAGTGTGTACAATAAAATATATTGAGGTTCAAAGTTTATTATGTGTTTGATGTTCATTTGTTAAAGACCCAAGAAGGATGTCAAGGTGAAGGTCCAATGATGAGAAATTAAAGGTAAAGGATAAGATCCTTAAAATAATATTTATGTTTCATGATTTATCTAAGTAGTGAGGACATGATATATAAGCAAAGTGGTCAAAGTTTAATTATGACTGTTTGCATTTGAATATTTGAATTTAACAAAGGAAAAACTAGTGCTCTATATTTTGTCCATAATTTTTGATCCAGGATGAATTTGAAGGTGATATAAATAAAATTTGAATATGAGTCCATGTCACATATATCAAACTTAATTTTAAGATCTGAATGTGTGTACAATAAAATATATTGAGGTTCAAAGTTTATTATGTGTTTGATGTTCATTTGTTAAAGACCCAAGAAGGATGTCAAGGTGAAGGTCCAATGATGAGAAATTAAAGGTAAAGGATAAGATCCTTAAAATAACATTTATGTTTCATGATTTATCTAAGTAGTGAGGACACGATATATGAGCAAAGTGGTCAAAGTTTAATTATGACCGTTTGTATTTGAATATTTGAATTTAACAAAGGAAAAACTAATGATCTATATTTTGTCCATAATTTTTGAGCCAGGATGAATTTGAAGGTGATATAAATAAAATTTGAATATGAATCCATGTCACATATATCAAACTTAATTTTAAGATTTGAAAGTGTGTACAATAAAATATATTGAGGTTTAAAGTTTATTATGTGTTTGATGTTCATTTGTTAAAGACCCAAGAAAGATGTCAAGGTGAAGGTCCAATGATGAGAAATTAAAGGCAAAGTTTAAGATCCTTAAAATAATATCTATGTTTCATGATTTATCTAAGCATTGAGGACATGAGATACGAGAAAAGTGGTTGAAGTTTAACTGTGACTGTTTGTATTTGAATATTTGAATTTAACAAAGGAAAAACTAGTGCTGTATATTTTGTCCATAATTTTTGATCTAGGATGAATATGAAGGTGATATAAATAAATTTTAATATGAATCCATGTCACATATATCAAAATTAATTTTAAGATCTAAAAGTGCACAATAAAATATATTGAGGTTCAAAGTTTATTATGTGTGTGATGTTCATTTGTTAAAGACCCAAGAAGTATGTCAAGGTGAAGGTCCAATAATGAGCAATTAAAGGTAAAGGTTAAGATCCTTAAAATAATATTTATGTTTCATGATTGATCTAAGTAGTGAAGACATGATATACGAGCAAAGTGGTCAAAGTTTAACTGTGACCCTTTGTATTTAAAAATTTGAATTTAATAAAGGAAAAACTAGTGCTCTATATTTTGTCCATACTTTTTGATCTAGCATGAATTTGAAGGTGATATAAATAAAATTTGAATATGAATCCATGTCACATATATCAAACTTAATTTTAAGATCTAAAAGTATGTACAATAAAATATATTGAGGTTCAAAGTTTATTATGTGTTTGATGTTCATTTGTTAAAGACCCAAGAAGGATGTTTGAGTTTGTGTTGATGTTTTTTTTATGTTTCATGATGAATTATATATTGAAAAATGTTTTAGACTCAATGAGGTTAAACTATATGGTTTTTTAAGGTGTGATAAATCTATCTTGAGTATGAATAATTCTTAAGAAGTTGACTATGTGTTTGTTCATAATGTTCCTATTTACAAGGTTAATGTTTGAGTTTATTAAGCATATGCAGAAGAGTGTAATGGTGATTATGATCATTGGAGGATGACTAAGGGGTCATGTAAAGTGGACCTATGAATTTTGAAGTTTTCTTGTGTTATTTTTTATCTTGATGGAATGATAAATGGGTGATTAGGTCTCCATGAGACCTATAAGAGTTACAAGGGCCTAATTGAAAGGTATCGCTGCTTAAGGGTGAACCATAGATGCTATAGCTAACATATGTGGATTATTTTGACTTGTGTCTTGATGTGAGAGATTTATTAAGGGTTAATGCATTCCTAATAGCCAACTAAGGTGGTGATAATCATGATTTCTCTATAAATAGTGAAATCAAAGATGATGATTTGTACACTTGATAAATGATAAAGAGACTTGTGGATGTGGTTTAAAGTAAACGGTTGAGAGGAAAAGGAGAGTAAGTGTGCCCAATGGATGGGTAGTTGAGAATATATAATTGAGGTCTGTGTGTATGACCATGTTGGTCATATTGTTGATGTGGTGATAGAGTTGTTGCTAAGGAGTGAAGAGTGATCCAAAAGGTGGCTTTGGATGCATTAAGTGTGTAGAGTTGAAGAGAGTTTATATACTTTGTATCTCCTTCAGAGTGATAGGAAATTAATATTTAGGATATGTTATATTCATAGATTATGTTGTGGTTACTCAAAATATAGGGGGTTGTAGCCTCATTGCAAGGTGAAACTTGCTAATAGTCTTGTTGTTGTGGTAGCTCAGCTAGATAGGTGTAGTAACATCTTATGGGATTGTAGTCTCACTAAATTAAGTGATGGTAGTTCCTTTATTAGTTTTAGCTTGTCTAAATTAGATCTTATCATTATATAATTGTAGTCCATCTAGTAAGATTCAATGGGTTTTATCCTCTAAAAGGGTTTCCCACATATGTTATGTGTTATGTGCTTGATCTTACATTTTCTCACTTCTTCATTACTATGAATGATATGTATGATTCATGAAATACTTTTGGTAATTTATTAAAGAGTTTGAACGGATTGAAAATGAAGTTGGATTATCTAGAATTACTAATTCATGCCCCCTTAGTGATTGTATCTCTAACATCAATTTACTGTGAAGATTGGGTACTTGCATGAGAAAGTATGTATCACTATAGATTTTTTAATTATACTATCCCAATATATTGGTGTACCACATCCTAATAGACCTTAGATTTATTATGAGGCCAACTGTGAATTTTGAGCTTCAATTGGAGATAGGAGATGTGATATGAATCACATCTTTTGGTGTGATGTCAACTTTTAATTTTATAATGCCTTTTGTTTTAAATGATTTAGCTTTTAAATTTTGATGAATTTTGATATTCTTTCTCCATATAGATTTAAATAACCAAACATGGGTGCTAAAGATGACAATAATTTCAAAACTTTGGATTGGTAGCTAAAAAATAGGGATTAGAGAGCATGGTGTCTATGAGTCTTGTTTGTTTATGTGAAATAAAAGTGTTATCTTGAATTCAACATTGTTGTATCAACATTGGAATGAAAAGAAGGGAAATCAACAAGAAAGAACATTAAACAATTTTAATTACTTCAAATTGCAAAAAATGTGATAATGTGAAAGGGATGCAATGATCGTTAAGTATGATTCCTTATCATAAGAATCTATGTAAGTGTATGGAAACATGCTAACATAGTTTGTTTGTGTAAGTTTTAAACATAAAAAAGTAAAAACTGAGGTTGAGAATATGGGATCACAAACTTGTAACCATTTCTTAACATTATAAAAAAATAACACTTAGTTTGGTAAAAATATGTGAAATAATATGTAGATTCTATGATGAGATCCTGGTCCTATCCATAGCCTTACACTGTAACTCATAAAAGAGAAATCCATGTGGGTGAAAAATGGTGTGAAAATGGTATTTGTGAGGATATCCTAGTCCTATCCATGGTCTTACGCTATAACTCACAAAAGAAAAACCAAAGTCGGTGTAAAATTCTTTGGAAAATAACAAACTTGTGATTAAAAGGGAAAAGTATGAAAAATTGATGTATGAAATAAAAAGGTATTCATGAGGAAAAAAAAGTCCTATCCATGGTATTACAATGCAAACCATTAATTTACAGAAACCAAATGACTAAAGGAAGGGAACTAGGTTTGTGTATAAGATAGACTATTGTAGAGGATGATATCATTGAAGAAGTCCTACAATAAATGTGAGTAGGATAATATATATAATCATGAAAAGAAAGGAGATATTAAAAAAAAAAAATCTTCAAAAATTGTGCATTAGAGAGTTCTTTGAAAACATGGCCTTCATTAGTTTTTAGATGGTAAGTGCTAGGACCAAGAATATCATTCACTAAATAGGGCCCCCACCATTTTAAGGCATATTTTCCTTCTTTATCATGGGTGAAATATAATTTGAGGATGAGATCACCAAAATTAAAAGTACATGCTTTGACCTTTTTATTATATTGTTTGGTGATGCGAGCCTTGTATTTATAGTTATGTTGAAGAGTGTGTAAATAGTGTTCATCAAGAAGGTCTAGGGCATGAAAGTTAGATTCATGTAATTATTCATCAAGAATGATACCATGAAGCTATATACATAAAGATAGGAGTTTGGCTTCTAATGGTAAGATGGATCCAGAACCATATAATAGTGAGAATGGTGTTCCCTAATCGTAGTACCTATGCTAGTATGATAGGCCCAAGGTGTGGGGTATAAGTGAAGATGACACTTAGTGTAAGTTTCTTGGATGGTCTTTTGTAAGATTTTTTTGAGAATTTTTTTAGTGGATTAAGCTTGGCCATTGTAATGTGGATGGTAAGGTGTGGAAATTTTTTGAGAAATTTTTAATTTAGCACATAACTATTTCATGCCCTTATTTTTGAAATTGCCACCATTATAAAACATGATAATATGGGGAACTCCAAATCGAAAAATGATTTAATTAAAGATAAATTTATAAATAGTGGTTTTTATGACATTGATAATAAGCATGGTTTTTACCCATTGAGTAAAATATTTAGTTGCAATAATGATAAAAACATGACCATCTTGTGATTGAGGTAATTTAATAATAAGATCTAATCCCCACATGGAGAATGGCCAAGGAGACTCCATAGTTTGGATCTCACCTAGTGGTGAATGGATTAAATCATCATGAAGTTGGAAAGGATTACATATTTTGGTAAACTTGATAGCTTCTTTCTCTAAACTAGGTCAAAATTATCCCATACAGAAGCATTTTCATGCTATAGCATGTCCACTATAGTGAACATTGCAAATACCCCCATGTGTTTGTTCAAGGAGAGGAGGAACCTATACTTGCATCACATAGTGGATCAAGGTACCTTCTACATTATGAAAATAAATGGTGTTGTATCAAAAGACATATTCAAAGGCTTATTTACATAATCTATTCATTTCATGAAAATTCATGTTTAGAGGATAGGTTTGATTTTCAAGAAATTGGATGATGTTTTTATACCATAAGATTTGTCAAATAGTGATAGCATCAATATGACAAGTTAGAGAATAATTTAGTTTGATAGAAGAGGGTGATTTTATTATTTTGGATAAGAAATTGAAAATCATTAAGTACTTGGTGAGGATGAAATAGAGAAGCTAAAGAAATAGGAGAATCAGCTATGGAATTTTGATCTCTTGGAATTGGCTCAATGGTAAAAGAAGAAAAATATTTAGTGAGTGTGGTTTCTATTTAATGATAAGCAACTAAATTTTCTTTTACACTAATAATCACCATTAACCTAGTGGAAGATAAGTTTTTAGTCACCCAAAGCATATAGATATGGGATATCCAAGTCAAGTGCTACTTTTATACCTAAGATGAGAGCTTCATATTCGACCATGTTATTAGTAACATCAAAATTTAACCTAAATGATTGAGGGATGATCTTAACATATGGGTTTGTAAGAATACAACCTTACCTAACTCCTTAAAGGTATTAGGTGCCATCAAAGTGGACGGTCCATGTGTCTTCATGTAAATCAATGGTAACTTCAGGGAGCTCTTCAATAAGTACTTTGGATTTAATATTATTGGGGATGGGATTGGTATCTTAGTGATTATTTTACTCTATATTAATGGTGAAATTATGGAAACAATCATTAAGGGAGATATCCTAGTTAAGACCTTTAATATAAATAATGTTGTCATTGAGGAGATGATCTTGAAGGTGACTCATATGTGGTATAGGTGCCACTACAAGTTATTAAGCAATAGCTTGCCCTTTAATAGATTTTTGTGTAACAATTCAAAGGTCAAATTCCATTAAGAGGACCATCCATTTTCCAACTCTATCTCAAGGTAAGAATGCTTTGGAGAAGAAATGATTAAGTGGATTAGACTGGACAATGACATAAATGGTTTGATAAAGCATATAGTGATGAAGCTTTTCAGCTCCAAAGTAGATAGCAAGACAATTATGTTCTAATTTAGTATAGCATTTTTCATAGTAAATGAGGGATTGACTAATGTAATAAATAGTGTATTTTCTATCAATATCATCTTGTTGGGAAAGCATTATCCCAACTGATATGGGGGTATAAGAGGTGTATAAAATTAAAGTATGATCATTGGAAGGTGGCCAAAGGGTGGGAGGATGGAGAAAATATTATTTCATGATATTAAAATATTTATGGCATGAATATATCCATTCTAGAGCATTACATTTCTTTAGAAGGGAATTTATAGAGTAGATATGATAAGCCATTATAGACAAACCATTAGATTTACCCAATATTTCCAATGTAAGTGCAAATATATAGAATGGAATGAGGAATGGGCATGTTGAATATATCATTAATTTTGGAAGGATCAACATTAATGGATTGAAGAGAGACTTAAAACCCTAAAATTTTAACATATGTGATTCCAAAATAGTATGGGTTAAGTCTAACTTTGTATTTGATTAATTGATCAAAAATGATAGCTAGATCAATGAGGTGTGTTGTGCAACTCTTAGATTTGGAAATGAGGTCATCAACATAGGTTTCAACAATAATTTATATAAGATCATGGAAAATGTGAGTCATGACACATTGATAAGTGGCTCTAGAACTCTTAAGGCCAAAAGGGATTTAGATGTATTAATAGGTACCCCATTACATAGTAAATATCATTTTGTGTTAGTCTTCAGGGGTTATGTTATTTGATTATATCCTAAGAAACCATCCATAAGTGATAAAATTTCATATCCAACACTTCGATGTATGATGACATCTATTTAAGGTAATGGTAAATTATCTTTTGGATATGCAAGGTTAAGATTATAGAAATCAATGAATATAGGAATGACCATGGTGAATTTTTTATGAATGAGAATAATGTTTGATACCCATCAAAAATAACCAATAAGTTTAATAAACTTCTCATCCAAAATTTTAATAGTTTATTTATGAAATAAGGTGGAAATTTTCATTATTTTTGTTAGATGGCTTTTACATATGGGTAAGTGATTATGTTATATATAATGATACTAAGGTTGATACCTATCATATAATAATATGACCAAGCAAAGGTTTTGTGACACTTATCAAATAATAATCTAAAGTTATCATGTTCTATTATGTGAGCTATTTAGAGATTGTGATGGGTCTAAGACATGATGGTGTACCATATTCTATTCTTGTTGATTCTATAATGAGCATAGAATTTTCATCTTGTAAATGATATGAATCATTAGGAAGGGAAGACATATAATTTGTTTTAGGTTCCACACTAGCAATGAAGTTATTAAAACAATGAGCTTTTGATTTGAAGTTTCCAATTTTATGATGTTGTCATGGAAGTTGAGCCTCTCTAGCATGGAGTAACTCAAGTATGGATTCATCACTAGGGAGTGTGGATAAGGGTACATAGTATTCCATGTCTACTTAAATATCAATGATTTTATTACCATGGTGATCATATTCAAAATGTATTTATCATACATCTATGGCTTTAACATCAAGGGTAATTTTAGGTGTAGGTGTAGTTTTTGGTTGAGGCTGATTCAAGTTAACCAAATTAGTAATAGCTGTATTGGGTTGTGTTTTAGATGGTGGTTCATTTGAAGTGAGGTGGGTAGCTTAAATGGTATTATAGGATAATGGGAAGGAATTAGAGTAGGTAGATTGGTTGGTGATATATAAGGTGTAGATGGTTCTAAAATTTTCAACTTTTATAGAGGTAAGATTTATTCAACTACTTGAGGGGTATCAAGAAGTGGAGGATTAATGGGAGATACATAACCTTAGGTTTTTTATTAACTATCAATTATTATATTAATAATATGGAAATCATGTTTGAATACATTTATTTTGGATAATGTTTGTTGATAGCATTATACATCTAAGCCCTATGATTTTGCTTGATCCATGATATAGTTATCATCAAAGGTGTGGGAAATAGTCCATGCATTTGTCTCTAGAGGAGCATCAGAGGTAGAAACACCTTGATTATTAAATTTTTGGGGTGACATTATTAAAGGATATTGAAATAAATTGGCCACTCCATACTCATTATATTTGAAGTCATATTTTATGTAAGAAGCTTTATGTGCATTAAATGGAGGAAGTTTGGTGATCTCATCAACTAGAGGGATGGTATGATCACGTGGTAACAAAGAAGGAGGAAGCCACTCCAAAATAAAAGGAGGTAATTTAGTAGTACAATTATTTTTTAATTAATATGGTTCATCATCATTAGAATCAGAAAGAGAGACCTATAAATTTGGATTCATGTTAATAAATTTAGGTAGAGGTGTACTATTAATTAATGGAATGATTGGAATCCAATACAAAGATTTAGGGTTGGGTAGTTGAATACTCCATGGCTTATGATCAGATTCATGTTTATAATATTTTCCATTATGGATGAATTTGATGCATTGACTATCTAAGGAGGAAATAGCCCTCATGTGATGTTTCTATGGATAACCTAGGAGTATATTTTAGGATAGTGGTAATTTGAAGACCATGAGATTGGTACATATGGTATTAGGTCGAATAGTGAGGGGGAGCCAAATATAAACAAGGGGTTTTTGATTTGTTTTATAAACTTCTTGACATATGAGATGATTTTTCTCAATGTGATCTTTGGTATACCCAAGTTGTTGAAATAACCAAAGGGAGGTAACATTAATTACTGACCCTTCATCAAATAAGAATTTTCTAGTAAGGCTAGTATTGATTGTGATTTTAATGAAAAGAGGTGGATCTTCAGCTCAAAAATAAATTTCATTATTAATCATATATTCTTCAAGGAATTATATGAAAGGTTTGGAAGAAGTATAAATAGTTTCAATAATATGTACTTTTGTTAGTGCAAGATCTTGAGTAGGTTGTTTCACTTCAAGGGAAAGTGGTTCTTCAATGTCTTGTAATTGTTGCATTAAGAATTTACGGTGATATGGAAAAGTATGAACTAACTCTATGAGGTGTATTTTACAAGGCATAGAGTTGAGCTCTTCTAATAAAATTCCAATGAGATTTAGAATATGAAGAACCACCATGAGGCTTGGAGGGTAAAATTTTTGTGGTAGGAAGAGATGTAATTTGAGGTTCTAGTTGTGGGAGTGTTTCCTTATTTGTGTTATAAGTATGGTAGTGGTAGTGGTGTCTTTAAGAAGAGGTTTGTCAAGTGATGTTTTTTTTAGATTAGTGATGGGATCTTTATGGGTGGGTTTATTTCAATAATTGACTTTAGTTACATTCACATATTGATAATTGGTATAATATTGGTCATAATATGCATCATATATGCATATTTTATTGTTTGAATGTTATGGGTTGGAGGTAGAAAAAGTTTTTGGATATTTAAATGAGGAAGGTGTGGTAACTTGTTTATTTTGAGAGGCACTAACATAATCATGATGATGTATTTTGATCATAACATCATGATTGAATGTATCTCCTAACATAAAAGAAACAACAAATTTGGTAAGCCCACGATATGTTTCATGGGAATGACTGACATCGAAATGAAACCAAGAATTTTTTGTAGGATCATACCATGTAGGTGGATTATTAGTGTAAGTAAATTTTTTAGAAGGCATTAAAAAATATTTAATTTGTTGAAAAACTAGGGGTGTATGGGACTCTTGGGGATTATCCATTTTGACAACTCTTAGTTTTGTTTGAGGAAGATTGCCAGTGATTGGATTAGTGAAGTTTTGGAAAGATCCCTTGATGGTTTTAATGTTGGGATCAAATGCTTTCATAAGAAAGTCTTATATTTTATCTTGATCAATATTATTGTTCAGAGTTTGGGGAGAGAAAAAATGAACATTATATTAAAGGGAAGGTGTTAAGGTAGTTATGAATAATTTAAATAAGTTATCATCAATCATGTTATGATCAGATTTATGAGCTGAATATTTCCATCATTTAATGAAATCATGATTTGATTAAGACAAATATTATTTAGCATTGATGAAATGGATAAGACAATTTTTAGGAAGATTGTTGTGTTGAAATTAATTAACTAGAGGATTGACTGAATCCTCAAATTTAAATATAGAATGTTGAGGGAGTTGATTCTACCATTCTAATACATCTTCTTTAAATGTTTTGACTAAAATTCTGGTAGTGGAAAAGGTATTAGTTTGAATCCACTCTTTATAAATATTACCAAATGCTTTAAGGAAAGATGCAAGGTATTTAGTCCCATCATATTTAATAGTTGGAGAGATATTCACAATATCAATAAAAATGATAAAGGGGGATAAAGGTTCATTTTTAATATTTTGGAGTATTTTTTTGTGAATAATGGGTTGGCGAATGATATTTCCCATGGCATCTGTAAGAGTTGGAGGGATAAAATTTTGGTTATTTTGGGTAGGAGAATAGGAGATTGATTAGCCATGTTTAATAAACTATGTTGCATTTGCATCATTTGATAAGTATTAGATGTTTGCATAATATTCATTTGTTGCACTATTTATGCAAGAATTTGAGTGGTGTTGATTGGTGGATTAGGTTTAGTATTTTTTAAAGATGGATTTTTAGGATTGGTAGGAGGAACATTCCCTAAATTAGTATTAGGGGATGGGTTATTGGGTGGAGGATTGCTAGGGGATGGGTTGTTGGTGTTTAAAATATTTCCTATAGGGTTTAAAGTTAAGCTCGTGTCAATTGCCCCTACAATGTAATAAGGAGATTTAGAGAGAGATTTGAATTGATAAGTTTGAAATGGATCTGATCCATTAGTATCATCTATTGGGGGTAATTTAGACCATATTGTAGTCCAAATATGAGGGGTGAGAGAAAGTGCACTAAGAGTGAGAATCCTCTTAGGTAGAAAGGGTAGGAAGGAAACAAAATTCCATATATAATATAAATAGATTAAGGTTATACAAAAATATTATGATAGGGGATTTCATGATACTTGGAATAAGAATATGAAATCAGAGAGTAGAGTTGAAAATTAGGAGCAAAGTCAGCTAGATACAAAACAATATCAGTTAAGAGGTATAAAGTTGATCAGGTCGACATAGTTTAGAGGGAAGGTTAACAAATTTTTTTATGAAAGGACATAATTAGATTAGTAAATTTTATTCTATATGGAAACACTAGAGACCAACCTATGAGATACTAGATCGAACATAATGACTATGTTCTATAGAAAATAAAAACTTCAATCGACTATGTTTTGAGGATAAAGATAGGTTTTGACAATTATGACTCTAAATTATCTAGTATTATTTTGTAGAATACTTGAAATAAACACATAATATATTGGGTCAAACCAAACGATCTAGTTACAGTGCATAATATAAACCTTGTACCAACATTGGTTGATATAACTTTTACAATACACCATACAATTATCAAAGAGAGAAAAAAAAATAGAAATGCTAATCTATGTGGTCATTCCTAAATGTTTTAAATTATAAATTTTGAAAATAAATGTGATAGAGAGTTGGTTGTAAAAGGAATTAGAAAGATAATCTCAAGATGGTTTCAGGTAGTTAAGGCTAAAAGGGATTTGTATTGGTGATGGTGCTAGTTTGGTATTGGGTCATACCCCCTCACTTCAAAATATTTTAGTGATAAGTGTTTTGGGTGCTTTACTAATTACCATCAACTACGTATTTACACTTAGCCAAAAAACTAATTCAATTTCCCCCTTGGTGATGAAATCTAAGAAGGTAGACCTTACATAGAATTTGTTTAATGTTTTTTGATATTATGTCATTTGGAAGTGTGTGAATAAAATAAAATTAGTGTGACTAAATCGATAAATTAAAATTTCATAGTTAGTCTATGTGTTCTACTCTAAGCAAGCAAGCAACAAAATGAAAAGTGAATTAATAAAAAACAAGATGAGTTAATTCCTTTACTTAAAGATTATATTGTTAGTTTAGATGACCAAGTATGCAAATAATATTAAAAAAATCAAATGGATCAATTTTTTTTTGTTGAAATAAGAGTCACAAAAACACAATCAAATGAGTTGACTAAGTCTCTTGGGTAAGGAAGTAAGCTAAAGAACTATGCTGATTTAATTGATCTAGTTTTCTAGAGAGTTATTTTATAGGCTAAAAATTGTGAAAAATAGGACTGTAATAAATAAATAAATGAATAAGATGGTGAGAATGACCCTGATAATATTGAAGATGTTGAAATTAATATTTTTATACTATTTTGTCTAGATGAATATTTTTATCTTGTTAACAAAGTTGATTGGGTTGACTGAGTTTGAAAACCTATTTTTAAATCAATGAACCAAGTCAATCTGATTGATTCCGTTACCTATGGTTGAATATGACCTGCACAAAGAAAAATAAAGTTGATCAAATTGACTATGTGTTAAACACGTGTACGAAAAGTTAAATTGAGTTGATAGATTTGATATAGTGATTCAAAAATAAAATAGATAATAAATGAAGTCATGAAAAAAAACTTGAAAAGGTTAGTTCATGTTAGGTTCACTATAATGTATATAAGGGAAAGTGATGTTTATTTACAAATCAATCCTAGCTCAGAGAAGATAAACCAAACTAGCCATTTTACTTGTTGGTACATTTATACAATGAAGGTCATGTCCAATATGGATCTGATAAACCTCACTAAGGGGTCTCTTACCACACAATATCACTAGAAATGGTTCCCAATCTTCTAGTCAAGCAATACCAAAACATAACCCTAGCTAGGTCTTATGTTTTATTATCAAAGTGAATACAAATTTAAGTAAATATAATCTAGTACTCACCAAAACATGTGACATAAAATGGGGATAATAAACATTAAATTATAAATGCACACAAGAACGCTACTCAAGTCAATGTAGAGGTAATATTAATGCATGAAGATAGAAACATATTAATGAGCTAACACACGTAAATATATCTACTTAATAAAGAGGAGCAAGATTTAGGAATACTTACCTTGAAGATGAACTTGTTGAGATTCAATATCTCCCTTGAATAATGGTGCTCTACAAGAGGTTGTGATTTATAAGGATAAAAAAGATAGGTTAGCTCTAGGCTACATGAATTCTCTTATGCATCTAAAAGACTTGTCCCATAAAACAATATTCTTCTATCCAATAAAATTATAAAACTCTAAGCAATGGCTCCTCAAGTAGAATGGTGGATAAGTAAATGGACAAATAAATGATTATCTTTATCTCTCTCTACTGAAAATGGTAAAAAGGAAGTGTTTATATGGTCATATCTAACCCTAAACCCTTCTAATGTTTTAGTTGATAGAGTCAGACCAGCTAACCCTATTCTTTAATAAATATATTAGTTAAGTCCCAAACTAGGTTGACTGAGGTTTACCTAGTCTCGTAATGTTTTAGTGGTGGTATAGGGAACAATAATTTTATGAAGCACTAATGGTCTAACCACCCCTTTATTTATGCACCCTTTAAGGAGTAAACTTAGAGAGATTAAGTCTTGATGGGTTCTTATAAGAGAGAAAACATTAGTGATTGATAATTTTTTAAAATAGTGTATGTACACAACATCTACCCATATATAAGATCAACCCTCATTCATACCTCACCTAGCATAGACCTAAAAACTCATAAGGAAAATTACCAAACACATTTAATCAATCATTCAATCAAGCAAAAGTTCCATGTTTTCTCTTATTTCCATATCAATCATAGAGAGAACACATCTATAGGTCTGAGGAACTAAAGGAGCACTCCATGATCCATAATCACCAAGTTAAAAGCTAGGTCACTTGTGTACTTATTTATTGCACATTTCATCCTTATTCACACACAAGCCAACATGTAGGGGAAAATTAAATGAGATTAAGGTCCTCTTAGAGTTGAACATTTGGTAAACCTAATCTATATGAATGCAAAAAAAAATGATTCCTAGAGTTTTCTTGATTTACTCTTTTTTGAATTCTAATTTCAAAGTGTTCAAAATTTAAAAATTAGAGTTTCCCTTTTCTTAAAAACATGTTTAATATGGATACATCTATTAAATAATTCATTTTACAATACATCATGGTAGTTTTTACTTGTGTTTCATGTATGATGAAATCAATTAAAATAAATAGCCAAGTTGATCAATATAATGAGAGGGTTTGAAAATAAAATCAAAATTTAAGCCCTCTTTATAACTCTTATTACAATAGTCTAAGCGTGTTCATGCTAAACCTAAGGAGGGTGATAGCTAACATCCCTCTAACTAGGTCCATGTTATCACTCCTTTAAGGGATAAGGTAGATGGTGTATGTATGCTATTCAATCTAAAATACCTAGGGTTTATTCTCGTGAATTCTTAAATGATTAAATCATATTTATGATCAAGTCAATAAAAGAGTGGAAAAATAATTTTAGTTCAAAAATCACATTATTGGAAAATCAAATTACCTACCTAAAGAATCTAACACTTGTTAGTGTTAATCATGTGTTTACATCCTCATTTACCAATGTTACACCTAAAAAGGTTTCCTATCCAAATGTAATGATAAAATAGAATGTATCTAAGAAAAGTGATTAAAGTATTATACCAAAGGAGCAAGTTTCCAATACTTGGTCACCTTCATGTTTGGGTCAACACTTTGGTTCAATCAAAAAGGGCCTATTGGCAAGCATCATGATAAGGATTGAACCATTGAACCTTGAACCATTTTGGTTCAATGGGTTTAATGGGTTCAAAGGTTCAAACATCATCAACAAGAGCTAAGCACTTCAACAGTGGTTCAAAGGTCAATGATTTCAAAGTTTTGCGGCCTTGAGCACTTAACGAGTCTCAAAAGCTTGAACCATTGAACCATTGAACCTTGAACCATTTTGGTTCATTGGTTCAATAGGTTCAATGTTCAATTGGTTCAACACATGGGTTCAAAAGTTACCTTAGTTAAGAAAAGAGATGCACGTAAAAGAAAGTGTTAGGCAGATGCTGCCAAGTGTCATCGGCTGAGCCCCTTTATGCTTTATTTCAGAGAAGTGGCGGAAGGTGCCATGTGTCCCTTTTTGAAAACTCGTCAGAAGCTACCATGTGTCTACATCCACGTGATTACTAAAAATATTTAGACTACACCACATGTTGGCATTGTAACTCAATGGAACGCAACACGTGTCAGTGTTCACTTCTCAAAGTTCTTTATAAGCTATAGGTTCCCTTCTGGTAAAGCTTCTTCCTAAGTTCTATAGAGGGTGACAAGTGGCAACCGTGGAAGGCTTCACTATGTTTTTCCTAAGAGCAGCGGACCATGCCACATGTCCCATACAAAGAGTGGTGGATGCCGGCAAGTGTCATCATCTACAAGACCCTGACTGATCCCAAAACATTTCTACAGTGTCGTAAAGGCCTAAAAAGGTGGAAGTTGCCACGTGTCTACATCTGCACCCCCTTAGCCTATAATAGTTTCAAAGCTTATTCCAATAATCTTATTTCAAAATAGTAGATGCCACCACATGTCCTCAACTGCATCATAGCATGATGACAGGCCTGTGGACATCAAATTTAAAGTGACTGGCTAGCCATTAACCTTCAATAGGGGAAAGACCCACAAATGCCAAATCAACTACATTCAAGTATCTATTGATTTTTGCAAACTCAAAAGATGAACCTAGATGCATTCAAAAAAGCCTAAGGCTAGGGTCAAGAGAAGGAAGATAGAGAGGGAAACTCAGCAGGAGTTATTGCCAGTAGGTGAAGCAGTTTCCCAGGTAGATATTTGGGGTCTGCTAACATTAAAAGTGCCATCTATTTGTCCCCTTAGAGGTAAAGGCAAAGTAAATAGTTGTGTGGCAAAAGAGGAGACACTAGAGATGAATCGACATGCCACAGTTAAGGTAGTTGCCCTACTCTAGCATGGCCCTTCCTGATAAAACTAAGAATGCATCTAAGGCATTGAATGCACTGAATGGGTCACTTCATTGGGAGAAAGTGCCAAGCCTCCCTCAGGCCTCTATATATTGTAATCTCTTGTGTCATTTGAAAAGAGACCTTTTTGATTATCAAAAATAAAACTCTACCCAAATTGAAAGGCATTACTGAGACTTTGAGCTCAGATTGTAATTCATATTATTTTATCTGAATGAGAAAACAAGTTACTTATAGATTTTGTGCTACTATAGCTTGTGCTATCTTTGGAGATTGTTCGTATGCCTATTTCCTAGGAGCTTTCTTGTCCATTTGATTTAATAAGCAAAACTAGTGGAGGTGATCAAGAAGGTATCCTGAAGGCCAATGGTGGGACGACGTTGTGCCCCCATAAGTACCTTCAGTGTGTCTGCATTTTTATTTCCTGTGTAAAGAGCCTTAGGACGATGTGGTGCCCCCATTATTCTTCATTTTTCTTTTTTACGTTGCTGGTCACTTAGTACCCCCATCACTAGTTACTTGATACCTAAAAGATTCCTACTGCCTACTGAAGAACACTTCCAAAAGAAGAGAAGTGCCTTCTATCATTGCACTAGGATTTCTATTATTTAGGAAGAAATCTGGCTCTTGGCTAAAAGTTGCTTCTAAAAGAAGAGAAGTGCCTTCCCTGTCACCCATGATTTCTTCCTTATTTATCAACATCATCTCTATAAAAAGAGAGATGGATGGTTTATCCTACCCCTATGTCTTAATTTTTGCTTATATATAGTATATAACCACTGCATATTTAATAAGGAACCTCCCCTTGATGAGAGGAGAGATTTGTCTTCGGTTGATGTAGTAAAGCTACACACCTAGATGACCAATCTTCCTATGCAATGGTGATAGGAAATATTTTAGTCACTAGTTAACTAGCTAACAAAATATTCACCCAATAGTTTTTGGAAACTCTGCTGGGGAAGGACAAGCAGTTTGAAGCCTCAATTGTTAAATTGAAGTGTGACCAGTCCTTTTCCATTTTCGATTCACAATTTGGCAACCCCAACCTATACCAAAAGTTAGAGAGCTCAAGGTGTTGTTTATCCTATCTTTGAGTTGGCACAATAAAGAGATTTTAACTTGCTTTCTCCCTAACCTCAAGTTCAACAATATAGGAGTGTCCCTCCTACCTGTACTAAAATACCAACACAAGGTAGAGCTACTTTTCCTACAGTTAGCAGAGCCTTGCCCATCCAATTTATACCCAGATTTGTTATCCCTACTTTCAATAATCCTATCATGGCAGCTCGAGACCCCTGGGGTAACTCTTTTGGCCTGCTTAATTTAACTCCACCCCTGCATGAACTTCCATGAAGGTCGAGAAATAATTTCCCCAAATTCTTTGGGGATGGAAAAGTCCATCCTAATGAACACGTTACTACCTTTAGCATAGCCTGTGGCATGATAGGCATATAATTTGAGGACGTGGTAGTTAGGCTTTTCATTAAAACATTATAAGGAGCTACTACAAACTGGTTTTACCACCTATAAGCCCAATCGGTAACCGATTGGGACACACTCAATGGCAAATTCAAGGCTAGATTCAAGCCTACAAAGGATGCACATGCCTTGTTGGCCTAGCTCACCCAAATGAAGAAGGAGCCCCAAGAGCTCATGATGGATTTCATAGCAAAGATTGATAAGTTGAGGAACCTAATTCTTGTTATTGCTCAGCTGACCCTTGAAAACCTCAAATGCTTCTTCATTAACTCATAACTGCCTAAAGTGAGTTTTCTGCTAAGAAGAGCCAATCACATAGATCTCGAAGCTGCTCAGGATTTGGCTACTAAAGTTGAAGATGACCTTATCTTAGTAGGAAAGATAAGGAGGGACCCAAATAAAGGTAAATCTTCTTCTTCTTCAAAATATTCCCCTTCCACCACCACTGATCCTATGATGCAGAAACTAGCAAATGAAGTGCTAGCTCTTAAAAGGCAAGTGGCATAATGAATGTCATCTACTCCTACATACAAAGATATACCCAGGAGGACATTTCTAAATCAGGTGTACCAGGGTAATGCTACCAAGAATTAGGGATAGAAAAATCACCTTCCTCTTCCACAGAGGAATCTCACCCTCAAAGCACCTCCAACTGACTCAACAGTTAGATATCTTGAAGCTGAATTAGACTTCTCATCCTAGCCTGAGTTGAATCTTGAAGATGATGCTAATATCTTCACTAAGGAAGAAGAAGAATTAGCTGGTGACTCCCATATTGGTTTCCTAAACTATCAGGATGAACCCAGGAGTAAAGACAATGCAGTTGAGGGGTCATATGTTGTATTCACCTAGTCCAAGAATCAATTAGCTCAACAAACTAATAAAGAGAAAGTAGAGGAGCAATGTCAACCAGTAGTTTTAATTTCTAATTGGGGATCTACTCTCCCTTTCCAACCAAAGGGCTTAGTGATTGCAAGAAAGGTAAGTACCCCAAATGCCCCTATGCCTTTTACTTCAAACTCACAGTCTAATTCTTCCCCCTCTAAAACTCAAAAAGATGAGCTCTCATCCTCTGTACCTAGTTCATTTCCAACATTTGACATAACTGATCATATTAAGAAAACCAAGATTCAAATGTCTAAATTTGAATTCCTATAGTCCCATCCTAAACAATTAGATAAATTAGTTCAGTGTGTTAAAAATAAGAATGTCCCTATTAAACAAACAGTTCCCAAAGTGACTCATGATTCCCCTAAGGATGCATCCACCAAGAATAATCTTGTCGTTTCCCCTCCTCCCACTCTTAGTAGGACTTAACCTTTTTATGTCTCATCACCAATAAATGGACAACAGCTAAATAATTGCATTATTGACTCTAGAGCTTCAGATAATGTCATGCCTACTAAAGTAGCTAAATCCCTTGATCTCACACTGACCAAGACATTTGGTAGGTGCTTCTCCATGGAGAATAAACAAGTGCCACTACTGGGGAAAATAAAAGATGCCGAATTTGCATTTGCTACCTTTCCAAACAAAATAATCAAGATGATTGTCTTGGTAGCAGATGTCCCAACATCATATGGTATCCTTCTTGGGCAAAATTTTTGTAGGGATGTTGGTGGTGAATTGAGCATGGATTTATTAGAGGCGAGGATTCTAGTCAAAGGTGTCATGAAGAGGCTACTCCCTGAAAAGGAAGCAAAATACGTAGTCACCCATACCTCAGCACCTGAAGCTCAAATTCTGTTTGAGTCTTCAGGCATGGGTAACTACTTTCTATCCACGAATGAAGTTCATGAGGCATCTAATGAAGCTCCTGCAGGTGATAACCTAGAAATGTAGTCAGGTGGAATAGTAGAAGAATTGGTTGAGCCCAATGCAAGTGTGGAAGAATCCCCTTCTCAAAATAAAGAAGAACCCCAAGGAAGATCAGTATCAAATGAGGTATGGATTCTTGAATTTGATGGCAGTTGCTCCTCCACCGGTTTAGGAGCTAGGGTTGTGTTAATATCTCCTCAAGGAGATATTTTTCCTTCATATTATAAGTTGCAATTCAACAACACTAATAACATATACAAGTATGAATCTCTATTGCTGGGCTTAAAAGCTGCTATGGATAAAGGCATCAAGCTCCTTCATGCTAAAGGAGATGCCAAAATAGTGGTTTGTTAGGTGAGAAACCTGTATCAAACCAAGAATGAAAGATTGTGCCACTACCATAATCTAGTCTAGGATCAACTAAAAAACTTTGATGCTTTCAACATCTCTAGAAAATTTAAAGATCAGGCTGATGCACTAGCTATTTCAGCCACCCTCTTGATCCCCCACCCAGACTTCAAAGGAAATAGGTACATTGTTGAGCTGGTATTTAGACCAAGTGTGCCTGATAATGCTAGTCATTAGTAGGTATTCGATAATGACAATCAAATCATTGCCTTCTTGGAGCAAAAGGACAACTTTGAATGGCTGCATTTTGAAGGCAGTGAACCTCAAGAGTCTGAATTGACTCTTGAATCAATTTCAAGCATAGGTGAGGAGTTTTTGCAATTGAAAGGGAATAAAATTCACAAAGGCGTTGTTTCCCTTGAGATCTATTTGATAAGCATGATAGATTCATCAAAAAAAGAACAAATGGATTCAAGCTCCTCCCAAGAGTTTGATCAAGTAAATTTGGGAACCAAGGCAGACCCCAAGATTGTGAACATTGGAAAATGTTGTACTCCTGAAGAGCGTTTCAAGTTCACCACTTTTCTCAATGAATACATGGATGTCCTAACATACTCCTATGTTGACCTAAAATCACTCTGGCCTGATGAAATCTAACACAACATTCCTCTCAAGGCTAATTCAACACCCTATAGGCAAAAGTCCCAGCATTATAATCCAAAAATATCAAGTACTAGTTTATCAAAGATTAAAAAAATGCTAAATGCCAAGATAATCTTCCCAATCCATCATTCCACCTGAATTGCCAATATAGTGCCTGTAAGGAAGAAAAATGGTGAAATTTGCCTTTGCAAATGGATTTTAGAAATTTGAATCAGGCATCCTTGAAGGATAATTATCCTTTGCCAATCATGGATCAAGTGCTGCAAATAGTGATAGGCTTGGAGATGTTATCAATGCTAGATGGCTTCTTAGGATATAATCAGGTTGAAGTTGGTGAAGTAGACCAGCATAAGACCACTTTCACCACACCTTGGGACACATTTGCATATAAAAGGATGCCTTTTGCCTTTATAAATGCTGGTGCCACCTTCTAAAGAGCAATGGACTTTGCCTTCAAGGATGAGATGGGTAAGTTCATCTTAGTTTATCTTGATGACTTGACTGTCTTCTCTAAGCATCGCCCAAATCATATGAGCCATTTACAACAAGGGTTGGAACGCTGCCACCAGAATGACATTTCCTTGAACCCCAAGAAGTTAATTTTTAGAGTAATAGAGGGGAACTTCTCAGACACATTGTGTCCAAAGGAGGCATAAAGATTGAATCAAACAGAGTCAAGTCTATCCAAGAACTTTCCTTGCCCATAAGCAAGACTGCTATTCACTCATTTTTTGGGAAGGTAAATTTCTTGTAGAGGTTCATCCCTGAGTTTGCCAAGAAGACTAGGCACATTGTAAACATGATGAAGGGAAAAGCCACCTTTAGCTGGACTTAAGAAGGCAAGTTAGCCTTTGAGGATGTCAAGACTACAATTGCCCATGCTCCAATTCTGGCTTGCCTAGACTATAGCAAAGAGTTCACCATTTACAGCTATGCTTCAATACATACACTTTCATCAATTCTGGTTCAACAAATAAAGAGGGTATGGAATCTCCCATTTCCTTCATGAGCTATCCTCTCAAAGCTCTTGAGCTAAAGTACTCAAATATGGATAAGCATGCTTACGTAGTGGTGAAAGCTGTGAAACATTTTCGTTTGTACATCCTCAATTCTCAAGTTACTGCCTTGGTCCCTAACACCACAGTGAAATCTATACTAACTCAGTAGGATTTTAGGATGAAAAGAGGCAATTGGGTCATAAAATTCTAGGATTTTAATCTGATCATCAATCCAATGAAGCTAGTGCTTGGAAAGGGGCTATGCCAACTAATTGCTAATAACAAGCCAGGAGGAATAGAGCATGAAGAACTAGAAGTGGATGACTCACCTACAATCCTCTTTGTCTCCACCTCAAATGAGTGGTATTCAGGTATTGCTCATTTTTTTACTTATGGTGAAAGTCCTACAAACCTATCTTATAAAGAAAGGAGGACCATCAAGCTAAAAGCTGCTAATTTTGTCCTCTAGGACAACGGCCTATACAAGAGGCACCTTTATGGAATGTTCCTTCACTGTGTGGACAAGGAGCAACAAAGCTAACTTTTAAAGTCCTTCCATAATTCAGCCTATGGAGGATATTTTTTTGCCCTTGTGACTTCCCATAAGATCTTACGAGCTAGGTACTATTGGCCAACTCTCTTTTGAGATGCATACAAGTGGGTCAGGAGATGTGAATTGTGCCAACAGTTTGTCGAAAGGCCCAAGCTAGTTGCCCTACCTCTCAAACTAGCGGTCATAGAGGAGCCTTTCCAGCAATGGGGAATTGACTTTATTGGTGCTATGAACCCATCATTAAGTGCTGGATATGATTATGTCCTTACAGTAATAGACTATTTCATCAAATGGGTGGAAGCAGTTCCAATGAAACATGTTATTTTAGAAGTAGTATGCAATTTCCTCAAAGAAAACATCATGTCCAGGTTTGGGGTCCCAATCAGAATTATCACTGATAATGCTGCCTACTTCACTTCCCAAGAGATTACTCAATTATGCTTCTACTATAGAATTACACTCTCCCATTCCTCTGATTACTTCCCACAAGGGAATGGATAGGCTGAGTCAAGCAATAAAAACCTTGAGACTATCATCAAGAAATTGGTGGCTGACAACCAAAGGACTTGGCATAAGGCATTGGTTGATGCTCTATGGGTGGATAGAATTAAACCAAAGAAAGAAATTGGTATGTCTCCCTTCTAACTTCTTTATCATGTAAATGTTGAGATACCAATCACCTTGGAATTGCCAGCATTGAAATTGGCCAAGGTGATTGAAGATCAAACGTATGAGAGATCACTTGAGAAGAGGATCATGTGCCTTGCTAAACTAAATGAGTAGAGAACTATAGTTGTGGACCGAATTGCCACCCATCAAAGTTTGGTGAAGAAGCTCTTTGACTAGAAAGCAAAGAATCGTGATTTCCAGATTGGAGATCAAGTCCTGCTGTGGGACAAGAGAAGAGAACCAAAGGGGATGCACAGAAAGTTTGATTCCCTATGGAGGGGCCCTTTTACTATTCATCAGCTCAATGGTAAAAATAGTTTCTTGTTGAATTATCAAGATGACACTCTCTTTTCTTTGCCTCACAATGGGCAACATCTAAAGCACTTTAACACTTGAAGTATTGGATGAGTTCCCCTGTACATATGTATATTTGTATAGTCTTTTGTTTTGTTTTGTTTTGTTCATTTCATTTTCATTTTTTGAAGCCTTTCTTTTTGGGTAGCATGAATTCATAGCCCAATGGCACACTGCAAGGCATTGGAGATTCTAGTTTCTACTCCCCTCAGCTATTTTGAGTTGTCATCTGAAGGAAGTTCCCTAATAGGAGCCAACTGTTGTCCCTAAAAAATGAGAATGCATCTACAATAAATTAGTGTTTATGATGTCAAAAATAGAAAAACACATGTGATACAAGTGAAACAATCCAAGGAGGACATTGGGCTCTATCGATAATGCATTCATAAGGAGATAAAAGTAAGACCTGGAATAATTAAGGAGAGAAGGATTCTTGTAAATGGGTTTGACCTCCTACTAAACCAATCCTCACCCTCCATTTTCAATAGGAAAAATGGATGATGGAATAGGTATGATCAATAAAAATGCTTACAATATTTTAAAATCTCCTTCTTTCTCCCTTAAATATTGTTTTTATGGAAAACAATTAAGAAAAAATCATTGCTTATAATTTTTTAATAAAAACCAATTAAAAACAAATATTTCCCACAATTTTCTAAATTACCCACTGTAATATAGCACTAGTGAGACATCAAGCCCCTCCATGGATTAAATCACCTTGTTATTTAAATAAAATCATCCCACCAAATATTCATCCCCACCTTTACAATATATCATCCCACTATATTAAAGATATTTTTAACACATAATAATATCAATGAAAAACATTAAAAATATAAAGTGATTAAGAATTTTAAAGTTCAAACCTCTTTTTTTGTAAAAGGGCTTCTCTTTTGCCAAAATAAATGTGTTTCAATAGGAGGTGGTATTGAAAACCAAGCATTTTTTTCAAAGGTAGTTTTGAGGCTTAAAACATAACATGCAAAGAAGCCATGAAAATGATGAGAGACCATGAAGATAACAATAAATACCAAGAGGGATGTGGTAAGATAACATGTCCATGTGGAGAGAAAATGGTGATTAAGACCAAGAATAATGAGAACTAGGTGGACAACTGGGCTATAAAGCATGTAGAATAGTGAAGAGGATGTAGCTAGCATCAATTTAGCATGTATGAACATTGAACCAAAAATATATAGGCATTTAAAACCAAGAACTGAATGCTTTGGTAGTAGCTAAACTAGATCAATATCTTTATCAAGTGGTTATAATGGTAGAGAGAGTAGGAGTGACTCGAGAGCTTCCTTCATAATACAATACCCACTATTTTATGCTCATTTTTATGTACTCTCATTGTTTCAAAAATGAGATATAGTAAGGTAAACTATGTTTCTACCTCAATCCATATCAATGTTTGTAGTCCAAGTGACATGTGAAGAGTAAACGAGCCAGAATGGAGCCAAATGCCTCAGCCACCACATTGCAATAAAATAGTACAAAATTTATATGCCCCATGTATCAAAAAGAAGATTTCACAACATAATCTTAAAAACATCTCTAGGTAATGCCTATCTCACCAAAATATCATAGAAGCTCTACTCAAATAAAAAATAAGCCACATGTAATGCAATTTAAAAACAAGAGTTGTAAATAGAAAACTCATGATCTCATAATAAAATCAAAGAACATAAAAAATTGACAATCAATTTACCAAAGATAGTTCTCTGATACCATATTGTATATTCTGATAAGATCAAAGATGGAATAATGAACACATTAAATCTTAAACATAGTTATAATGAAAAATGAGCAAGTAAATTTGATAGAGAAATTGATGAGTGAAATAATGTAAATTAGCTTGTATTCCAAAATAACATCGCATATATAATGCTTCATTCCTAATGTAATTCAAATTTATAATAGGTGAACAAATAAGAGAGATGAAAACTAACCACCCCTATAATAGTGGTAAAAGAGCCTAGAATACGTATGTAATTCTTATTACCTAGAATAACCAATCAAAGAGAAACTCCTACCAACTAGCTAATAATAACAGTCAAGTGTAACTCCTTTTGACAAATCACACCTAAGAAATATAAACCACATGTGTAGGAATAATTTGAATAAAATAAATAAATGGAAAATAATATCCTACACTAATAGATACCTAATTTTCCAATCAATATGGTTTTGGTAATAAATATTTACAAAATTTTGGTTATCATGTTCAAAAACTGGGAAATCTTTCCCAAGGAATAATTCATCCTATCTCCACACTCATCTAATCAAAAGGAGCATCAATACTTGGGATATATATATATATATATATATATATATATATATATATATATATATATGATCAGATGAGTGTGCAGTTAAGATACTAAATCACCTAGGGGTGAATAACAATGGTTCCACCATATAGGCAGACAAATGTAAACATCGAAACATATATCAAAGTTTTACTAAAGTTAATGACATGTCAATAAAAAGGCCTCATGTAGTAGGCATAAACAAAAACTAAAAAAAATAAAATAAAACTAGTATACCACAGGATGACATGGTCACCCTCAAAGTAAGTTAACCATTTAAAGTCTCAGTGTTTCCAACATTACAATTTATATTTTTAAAATTATGTCCTATCTTCTTTGTTATCTTATGTCCATTTTATGTATTTTATTCAACCATATCCTCTTATGGGAAGTATCTATCAACTTTTTCCAAAAGAGGGATAAAACTATTGTCTTTGATAAATTTCATTGCTTTAATTGCCTCATGTATATCACTTGTATCAACCATTTTTTCCAATTTGCTTGTCAATTCTTGAAAGTTATTGTGAAAAGTTTTCCAGGTCTATTTTTGCTCCTTAATTAGGAACAAAGGAGAACCTAGACATTCCCTAGAAGTATGATATGTGAGATTACTATTTTCCACTAGTACACTAGTGTTTAAATCCATTACTTACTTGATTGACATAGTACTTATAGAATTGGGTTTTAATGGACTAAAACATCTATTGAGTTTCATACAGTCTTTTGGCACATCTATCTAACACTTGGTAGTATTCTTATCTAAATTAGAGTAATAAATCCAAAAGGGAATAAGATATTTAGCCTAATAGAAGTAAAATTCCTTAATACATGACCAATCATATTTTGATATAGTCACCTATATTTTAGTGGGATGGGAGAGGCTCTAATTAGGGTGTAGGTTAAGTTTGGGATACCTGGTGGTGTCTAGAATGTAGTTAGAAGTAGTTTTAACATACCTGTTTGAAGGAAGTGCTCTAGTTACTTATGTGGAATCTTTAACTTTGGATAGATTTGCACAACTATAATTCTTATAATGAATTTGACTATGAAGTTAGTAATTACCCTAGTTCTTCATTGAAAAATCTCTTTTTTCCTTTGCTTCCATATAAACTAAAGAATTTTTGTAGAAAAACCAACCAAAATTTGTGAAAAAAATAGATGAATCTTCTTTAAAGAACAAACATAACCAAAGGTACTATTAAACCACTTCATTTCATAATAAAAAATAATAGACCAACTATAGATACAACATTTCCAAATCTTAGTAGTGTATTGGTAGGAAAAGAAAAGATGGTCAATGGAATCTACATCACTACACAAAAGATAAAAAGAGGGAAAATCAACCCATTGAGCAAGCACTTCACCAATTAATAACTTATTATACAATAACAACCATCTTAAACAATATTTTTTTGGTTTAATATAGGAAGCCAAAACCACTTGAAATTTAAAATCCCAATAATGGTAGAAGTCATAGACATTCCACACATAGATAAGCATTAGCTATAGGGAATGAGTGGAGGAAATTTTAAGATAAATAATTATGGTCAAGAACACATGAAGGGGAGGCCCTTTGATCCACTTGATAATGTCCTAGAATTCACTATCATTGTCAAGATGATTCACTAAGTTATTATCCCTAAGTGCTTTTATGACCATGGAATAATTCCTACATTGTTTAGTAGGAATATGATACTTATATACTATGATGTCCCAAGAGGACCATCCCTCAGGCCTAAATAAATCCTTAAAATGCTTCAGACCTTTATTGATCCATTATAAAGTAGGACATCCTCTGGTAAAGGCCAATATATGGTTATTAAGGTGAATATTTCACCATATTGATTGATACCATTGAAAACAAGATCCCATCCAAATAAATACATGTTTTTCAATTATAAGGTATTTCACAAGGTCATAAACATTCCAAATAGATGTAAATATAGGAGAGCCAACTACTTTATAATAATAAGGGAAGAGAAGAATGTTAGAAATGTGCAAGCCTTTCCATTTGGATTTACCTTTAGGAAATCCTATCAAAATGTTATTTCTAACCAACACTTTCCAAGGATAATCTTCCTCTAAAGGTCTTGATGATATACTTAACCTCTAGGTTGATACGTTGAATTCCTATATCTTTTAGACCTAGATCACCAAAATCTCTTGGTTTACAATAGAATGTCCAAGCAACTGCATGTCTTTTTCTATTTCCCTTTCCATCTGAACTTGACAAATATCTAATAATTCTATGCAATAGGTTAATTTAAGTTTTTTTTTAATATACAACATGAAGAGTAATACAAACTATATGAAGAGATAAATTTCTAACAAACCTAGACTCTACTTAAGAGTGAAAGTAGGTGCCCTTGACACATTTTAATTTTCTTGTTAATTTTGGTGTATACCCATTCTAACATCTATTTAAGGGAGGGATTAAGAGAAAATGGAATCCAAAATTATCTAACCAACTAATTGGGACCCTTTCAGTTCCACCTAAATTCATCTAACTAGTCTGGTTGATTCTCCTTCCATATTATCATACAAGACTTATGGTAGGCAATTTTGGAACTTGAGGCTAGGCAATAGATATCCAGTCTAGCTCTTACTTGTGTCATGTTGTCCTTGGAGAGTTTAGTGAAAAAATTAAAATCATCAAAAAATAGAACATATATCATTCCCATTTTATTATGAAGTTAGATATCTCTCATAGGGGGTCATATATCATTCATTCTCAGTAGATAATGTAATGCATCTGACACTAAGACAAAAAGGAATCCTAATTGATCTTGGAAGGGGGAGAGAATCTATGATTTACCCATTTACCTCAACAACTGTAGAAGCATATTTGAATAACACTAAGATAATTCTATAGAACCTATCTTGACATCCAAAAGCCTTAAACATTCTTTCGATAAAGGGCCATTCTATTATATCATATGCTTTTTCAAAATCCAAAAGAATCATTCAAATATCTTATTTAGAGTCTCTTAAATAATAAATACCTTACCAACTTGTAATGAAATTATCTAATATATATCTACTTTCCAAAAACCCAGTCTGTGTTTTGGATATCATTTAGGCTAACAATTGAGAAAGCCTTTTTGCCAAAATCTTAGCTAGGGGTTAATAGGAAATATATAACAGAGTAATTAGATGCCATTTTTTAATAAAGGATGGATCACATTACTTTGGAATGAGTTTGATAACCCCTTTATTGATTTCTATACCTACAGATCCCACTAAAATTGCTTCTTTATACATTTCTAAACATTTTATAGATATATAGTATTTATTTACTTTATAGAATTCAATCAAGAATCCATTAATACCAAGGGCCTTATAAAATTTTAGAGATTCAATCACACCTTTGATCTCATCTAATGATATATCACTATCCAAAAAGGATGTTTAAATTGAGGAAACCTTTCTTGGATTAATCTTCTCACACAACAACTTACTCTATTCAATCTAATCATTTGACCCCTCGCTTAAGAACAAGTTTGAGAAAAAAAAATGCTTTTTTGATATATTATTGATCCTATGATATTTTATCATCATTATTAGTGACTAATATTTTCTATTTTTGATGTTTGTACTTTAAAAACTTAAAGAAAAATTTGGTACCCTTATCACCCAACTTGATCCAATTAAGCTTGGAGCAAACTTGGGCATCCCTGACATAGTAAATATGATGTTGCCTTAAGTAATGCTTGGCTAAGGAGAATATATTGAATAAATATTCATTTCTTGGGTCACATTGAAGGTTTGATTCCAACCTAATAAGCTGTTCTTGGGCAATTCTAAAGCATTTCCTTTTTTTCTTCACTTTAATTTATCCATAAGATCTATTTTTTTATAGGTCCATAAAATTATTCCAGCTATTAATTTTAGAGTTTGAGTCTGAGGCAAACTTTTATACACTCTAGGCTCACTAAAAACCATCCAATAACTCCATTTCTTCAAGGTGGGACACATTGAGTTTATACAATCCTTTGAAGGTGGTCTTCTCATCTTTTTCATCATTGTTGAGAGAAAAATTTAAGTCAATGCGACAAATTTAACATTGATATAGTGAATGGATAGACCTTGAACACACTACCATCACCTTTGGGACAAATATTAGAGGCATATTTTCTCATATATAACCTATCAAGTCTTGAGTAAATCTTTCTAGATATTGTCTAGTTATTACACCAAGTGTACCATATTCCTTTACTTTCAATTTTAGATTTATTCAAGGGGTCTGCCAATTTATGAAATATTTTGAATTTGGAATAGAATAATAATTCATTTCATTTCCATTTATGAATGTCACCTCCCAATTTATCTTCTCTTTTTTTAATCATATTAAAATCACCTCCGAATAACCATGAAATGTATTTCATATTAGATGCAAGCTAGTTCCACAATTCTATTCTTTCTCTATAGTCATTAGGTGCATATATATTAAAAATTCCAAACATATTATCCTTATTTTTGATAACAATTCAAACCACCCTATTGTAGGGAGAAACACCATGATACACAATATTGCTTTTGCAGCCTGATTAATCAAAATAGAGACACCCCCTTTACCTCTATTGTGATTAGTTAAGAGATGAATAGGAAAAATATAATCTAAGGTGAAGGAGAGGATTTTACTAGTTGATTTAACCTCCTAAATAAGGATAAATCAAGTTTATCTTTGGAATGTTTAAATTTCTTGATGACTGATTTGTTATTTGGGGATTCAATCCCCCTTACATTCCAACTTACAATCTACATTACCATATTAAGAATTACTTGGTTTTATTGGGTAAATTAACCCCCCCTTCTTTTGATATGATCTAAAAAACATTTATGACCTTATTTTCCTTATTCCTTTTTTTACTATTATTATCTCTATCATCCAATACCCCATTCCTTATCACTCTTCCATCTTTGACATTGGGTCTGTCTAGGGATATATTTTTAGTAACAATAGTTTTTAGTCTTTTTTTAGATCCTTTAGGGGTCCAATTATCCCTACTACTATGATTGGGGGAGTATATTTATTTGTACCACCACTATTAATAACCTTCAAGGTCTTCTTATTAGGAGATAAGTCCATTAGGGGCTCTACCTACTTAAAGAGATTATCACAATGAAATACTATCTCATTACCCACCCTCTCTTCAAACTCAAAACCATGTAGATTCTGGGTGCCCTTTAAAGTCTTTAAGAGGCCCCCCTTATATATGGGACCAACATAAAACATAACCTCATCACATAGGACTAGATCATTTTCAAATTTAGAGGGTATCTTTATCTGTTGTATCAAATCATCCTATTTACCCTTCTCAATAACTAGTGCATCAAAAAATTTAGGTGCAATATTACCATTGGGGAGAGGTTCCCCACTATCAATCTCATGATAAGGGAATTTAATCTCACAAATATTTGATCCTCTTTGAATTCCATGGCCTTATCTAGGGGTTGTTCTACCTTCCTCAAATTAGAATTAAAAATAGGGCTTTCTATGTTTTCTAAGTCCTATAATCGAGGTGAGAGGGGATTTAATAGAACATCTTTGCTATTGAATTTAGGGCCTCTCTAGGAGACAATATCATTATTTTTATTGGTAGGTATCAAAGGCAAATCATTACTCATGTGACCATATTTTTTATACAAAAGACATGAATTTAGACCTCCCAATCTTTGGATAGGGCATATACAAGATTTCTCATTGATTTCAAAAATAAGAGATTTTAGAAATGCTTCTAGAGGTTCTAAAAAGATTATTACACACATATTCATATGGGCTAGAAAATCCTTTGTATATTAAAACCTAAGCACCTCACCAAAGGTTTTAAGGGGTTGAGGGATGAAATTCCATAATTTAATGGGGACATTTTCAATATCAACCCATCTAGAGGCCATTTTGAACACCAGGTCTTGGATTTCAAACTCAGGGTTTCATGAAATTGCTTTAAACAATTATTGTCCCACATTCTACAAGGTTTTATTAATGAATATTCTCTACATATTGTAATTTAAAAAAAAAAAAAAACTTTTTGGAACATTCTACAAAAACTAACATAAATACCCATTTTATTTCCCCATACTCAATTTAAGTAGTTATCAAAAAAATTCATTGAGGGGAGAGAGTTTCTATTCAAACAAAAAGAAAATACCAATATTTCTTAGTCAAGATTATTCACTAGCCAAATGTTTTTCCATAAACAAATTGGGTGTAGAAAAAGGGTTTTACTAGAGCCAGGGCACTTACCATTTTGTCTTTCATTGATGTCTCCTTTTCCATCTTCAGGGGTACTGCTTGAGCTAGCAATGAATTCTGCACCTTGTGTATGGATTTTAAACTCTTATTGTCATATAAATTCACTGAAGAGATTCCTATTGTCAGCTATTTTTCCACCACTCTTCTCAATAAGAGGCTCTACGCTACATGATTCAGAATATTCATTACTTGCTTCTTTTTCACTTCTATTTCCATTAATACAAACATCATCGAGATCCTTTACATTGTTTGGCACACTCCATTCATCACCTTCCACATGAAACCACCAATATGCAACATGCATCAAAGGATTTATGGTAGGGTAAGGGAGCATAAAGGACATGCCCACCAAGAATAGGGTGACACTAATCCAATGCACTGTACAAGGAAATAAATAAAAAATACAAGCACATATGCAAATAGATCTAAAGTTAACCAAAATAAATAAAGAAAATAAAAGATAACCATGAACCCTTTACATCCAATACACATACAACCATGCAATTTCCAAGGAAGCAAAGGGAACCATAGAGGAAGGAAGCAAGTATGAAGCACTAATAATAGAGGGTGACTATTTATCTCGCCATTAAAGAGTTCCACCTTGATTTTTTATAAATAAAAGCCACATTTTAGGCTTGGGACATATTGGAAAACATATTTAAAATCATTCAAATATGCCTATTCACTTTGTTAATGCAAATGAGCAATAAACTACAAATGAAAATGAGGTACACAAGGAATAATTTCACAAAGAACAAGAAATGCATGTAGAGTATAATGTAAAACATGTACCTTCATACAAAGTAATAAAAAAACATTCCTTAAAATATAAAATCATTGAACATTGCATAGATGGTAATAAATGTTAAGATATCATAGTTGACCCAACTTGTGAATTCAATATATATGTCATTGGGAATTCTTTACATTTATGGGATATAGCATGGAACACGTGAATAAAGCTATTACATCCAATTTATGTGTTAATATATTTAATGTAATTTCATAATTGGATTAGAATAATGATCCATTTTACTACATATTAGTCCATTTTTATCAAATATAATGCCAAACTCAGAAAACCATGGTTACAAGCAATGAACGAAAATATCTCTAAACCAAAGACATGTACAAAATTACCAAAATAACATGATACACTTTCTAATTATACTATGCACACATATGGCACATATATTTCAAGATATTTTATTCATTCATCATTCATCAAATATTCTCATCCTCTTATTGAGATCATTTGGTAGCTTATACAATCTCCAAACATTCCATAAATACCCCCCCCCCCCCCCCCCCCACAAAAAAAAAACTTCAAAATCCAAAAATATTTTCAACATGTACATATTCTTATTGGCTCCTTGGCACATATGTTGTTAGTTCCATGTTGGTAGATGAAATATCAATAATTTATTATATACATATGTTTCACACATCATTCGAATGTGATACATGCATACATAGATACTTGACTTATTCTTATAAAAATGTTGGTCCTTCCTTATACTCATATCACATAGACATTAGGGGCATCTAATTCTTTAATCTTGATATACACACTAGTTATATAGTTCTATGATCACTTGATATTGTCATGATTGAGCTTATGTACTTAAACATGAATTTATTCATGATTATATCTTTAACAATGTACTTGATATGTTATGTACTTGACATTTTTTGCTAACACATATATCCAGAGGCTAGTATGCTATGTTTATGTTGGTTAATTATTATTTTACTTTATGCACTTCCTTGAGTGTCTTCTCTTGTCAATAATTTGAATATGATACATTATTTGTGTTCCCTGTGTATTTGTTTTCTTATTTTAACATTTGCATATGTCATTACTACTTGTATGTACATTTAAATATGTCATTCCTTGCTTTGTGAGCATTTGACTAAGGCTAAGCCATATCCCTTTGATGTTATGACATGTGAACATGCCCCTTGTTTGAGGTCTCCTTAACCATTGTATTTTGATTTTTTTTGAGTGATATTAATTTCTTGTTTAGATTGTATTGTTAGTATCTATACGTTTTCATGATTTATATCATGCATCCCAAGTTTTATGTGATCACATTCTATGCACTTCAATTATAAATCTACCTAGACATGTTTATTATATATGCTACATGGTTCATACATAGATTATAAGGTTATTTTAGATGATATTTATGGATTATATAGCACGCCAATCTTATACACTTTACAAAATTAGACCTTGGCTATTCTTCTCAGTTCTATACCTCCCCCACTTCTACAAGTCTTGCATCTACTCTATCTTATGCCCCTTGGCATATATATCATAGTCTAACCAATTTTATGTGGATGACCCATGAATTTTATCTTACCCATAATGATTAAAATGTACTTATCTTCCATCTCTTCAAGTTTTGAACTTGTACCTAGTTTCTTGCTCCCTCGACATAACATTTGAGATAGACAAGGGCATCGACATTAGTGTCCTAACCTGACATAAGTATCCATTTCCATAAAGTCATTTATTTTACAAATGATAAATATCTTAATGGTAAACCTAAGTTCTTTAATGAAAGTTACTTCTTCAAAGGGATTGATATAAATATAACATCAACCCTCATTCATTCCTCACTACAAGACCTAGCAACATGGGAACAATGCCAAGTATTCTTACCAAAAATCATTTAAAGAGCATTCAATTGAAAAAATCTTCCCTATTTACATGCCATTCATAGTTAAAAAACATATACAAGCTCAAAGGACTAAAAGAGCACCCCAAGAGCTAATTTTCCAAATTATAATCTAGGTCATTGTTGTACTTGCTTTACATATATTATATGATTCACACATAATATAAAATGTAAGGGATAAATGCATCAATTTAAGTCCCTCCTTGGAGAATTGAATATGTATGAAATTCTCACTAATAGTTGGATCTTTGGGGTCAGATAAACACCGTGTGCCCACTAACCCATTTTCCCCCAAGGTCATAATGAAAATTAAGAACTATGATTTTGAAAATTTATGAGCGATAATCCATGACCCAAATATGCATACACTAGAGAGAAGGTGAAATCAAACCCATAAGCATCCTTTTCTAGAAGGTATTCCATATGGGACACTTGCATCAAACATAAATAGTAGAGTCAACATAATAATCTAAAGTTAATGTTAGTGTGCAAAACTCTAGAAGGGTTAGATCCAAAATATGATGACTATTCCAAAATCTCCTTCCAGCCCACTTTTTACCTATTTTAGATTCAACATTGTGTTATCATAAAAACCAACTATGTATATTATTTCTTTGTCATTTCTAGGTATAAATTAGTTATTCTTTATATATTTAACCTATTCTTAGCATAATAAATTAAGTGTATGTTTGTATCTAAGTTTAGCATTTAATTGACTTATTGTAGATATTATTATCACCCTTATGTATTGTCATTTATATATTATTAACCCTATTAATGACAAGTTAGGGTTCCTTAGCCCAATTTAGGGTTAAACATTTAGTGAACCCATCCTCTATTTATTGAACCAAAACCCTAGTTTTCATATTAGGGGTTTCACCTTATTCAAAAGTTTATTACAGATTTATGTATTTTATTTTTAGACTTAATTTATCTCTTACTTATATGGGCCAAGCTTATGAATGTTTAGTTTCTTTTTTTCTTTGGTCCTAGTAGTTCTATTTTTCATATTTGTCTTGAACATTTCAATCCTTATGACATCACTAGCTTAACACCATGCATAAAATATCCATTATGATCATTATTTTAATCCACCTGATGATCAATTTATTGCATATGAAGACCTATAAAAACACCAAAAATAGGAAAAAACTTATTTTTCTTACAACTATGTTAATGAAAAAACCATGATGCAAATGCAAATGTAAATGACAAAGTAGTTATTGTGATCTTTCTACTTGTGGGTATGAATGTGAGGAAATCCCTATTAGTTATGACACTATTCCCATTCCTTTGTTTTATAATGATGAATATTTACCATATACATAAATTGGTAGCATTTATAATGTTGAAAATCAAAATATTACATCCATACCTTCTTTAGTTACTTCACAAAGTGAGTGTGTTTCCTCCCATATCTCTCATGATAAAAACATTAATGATATCAAGTGTGTGCCTTCTTATCCAAGTAATATTAATGTTGAAAATTCTATTCCCCTTTTGGAGGATTCAAATGCAAATTGTCAATTTTTTTCTTCCCATCTACTTTGTGATAAGAAAAATGCATGTCCTATGTCTCATATGGTCTTTCTTGAAGAAAAAAATGAGTGTATATGAAAATAATGAGGAAGTGCTTATAAAACATTCATTGTTTATGGACACATATAAGGTCCCAAATATATTTCATGTGTCATTTGCAAATATCAATATATGTGAGACAAAGATAATAAAATCTAGCATTACATTTTATCTCCCTCCTTTGAAAAGTATAAACAAAAGTGAACATTGCATTTTTCCCTCTCACGAGGTAACCAATGAAATAGAAAATGTTTCTTTTCTTCCATCCTTTACACTTTATGATAAAAAATACCAAACGATTACGAGCGAAGTTTTTTCCTCTACGATGTCAAATGATTTTTAATGACAATAGTACCAACCTTTGTGAAATCCAACATGGTTTATTCACCTCTTTAACGATGGATACTCCTTTGCAACATCAAATAAAAAAATGTGTTGATCTACCTCTTAATAGTGAATAAGATTCAATTATTCATATGTTCCATGTGCATGGTAACTTACAACCACTAAAAAAAATTCAACCTCTTCTTATGATGTGTATCTATCATGAATACCATGGGACATTTTCAACAATACGTTAAAACTACTAAATTACAAAAAAATTCTCATGAGGATATTCTTGAGGAGAATACATTAACATAACAACATATTGCTAGTAATATATTTGAGCAGCATTATCATTTAAAATTTATTATTCATGTTCTCCTTTAAATGGCTAGGGGGACCCTATTATTCATTTACAAAAATATTTACATTCTTTTAAATATTGGGCCCAAAATGGAAGCTTGTTCTTAAAGGATTTTCATCATAGCTTAACCCAAAGAGATATTGATTGGGTTTTTAGTCTATCAAATGGTTCATTATCAACTTTAAAAACACTTGAAGATTTGTTTCTATCACATTTTCATAGTTATACCTTAATTAAGTTACCATTGGAACATTTTAAAGCATTTACACAAATAAAAAATGAATCTATACAAGACTATATTATTTGATTTAAGGATGATTTATATTATTTAACTTATACACCCTTATATTTGGAAGTAAAAATTATATTTAGTAGAGGTATTATTTCTCCGCTTAGAGAAATAACATTGCATAATACCTTTGCTTCATTCGAGACCCTATATTTGGATGTGCACAAATGTGTATGTGCTTTAATGAATACTCAAAACAACTTATCTATCTTTTCACCAAAAATAATGCATGATAAGAGCCATGCTTTTGAAGAAAAATAAACAAGTTATAAAATATCATAAAATAATTCAAACACATTTTGTATAACCACTAATACATGTAAAATAAAAAATGATAAAAAATTTTGAACAAAGGAAAGGAACATTATTATAGATTATCTCCCACAATTAGACCATATACCTTTAGCAAATGATAACCTATTCAATTTTATTGATACCGAGATATGCCACATGACATATTATGAATTTTTTTGGATAAATGAATGATAACACTCTCTGCTAATTTGAATTATCCACCACACTAATTTAAAATTGCAAAATTACAAAACTTTTGCACTTATCATGTTATTAATAGACATTGATATAATTAATGTTTTGCTCTTATGAAAAATATTATATATATATATATATATATATATATATATATAGATGATTGGGAAATCATTGCATATCAAAAAGACATATTTAGAGGCTCATATAAGAGGTTTTAGCCATCCCATACTGCTCCTTATGATTAACACATAGTTCATCAAACTTCATAGAAGATGACCATTATCAGAATTCCTTCTCCTAGTGTACTCTCTCCTTTGATTGATCTCTCCCACACTAATCCTACCAAGGAACCATTGGTCAATTAGGTCCTTCATAAAAAGACATGGGGAAGGTGAATCTATAAAACAAATATGGAAACCTAAAAAAATACATACAGATCCATAAGATATTTCTACAAATACTTTAGATTTAGTTACATAATTAAAATTAACAATCTCATTACCACATGATTATTATAGTCAATATTTCTTATTTAAATTTGGATTTCATCTCATACTGATGTAGAGCTATATACACCTCTCTTCTAAAAATTGCCTTTATCCTTCAATCAAGAATCCACTTTTGTTAATTCAACCATTCTCCATAGTGATTTGGGGAAATCATTCAATAATAACTATAAGGTTATTTCAAAATAATTCATGAGATCATGCAGCATTGGTTTCAAACAACTTACACTATAAATAAACCATATTTTAATAAATTAAAACAAACTTTGTTCATGTACTCACTTTTATCTTCAAGACACTCTCATAATAATTTAATGCCAAAATGGCCTTTTCATTGGTAATAAAACACAATGATAATGTTAGTCACATCAAACCTTATATATTATTATCACATTCTCTTTACAACCTTTCTCATGCCACTAACTTAATCCTTCTATTCACTTTCTTGAAAGAAGCTCCTTTCTAGCTTTATCTCATAGTAGCCTTGTTTTGGGGTAAACCTCCTTGGTTTGGGAAATATAAAAAATTTAATAAAATACTAAGACCATTTCCTAGGACCCATTTGGGCCTTAAAACTTCATCATTTCATAAAATCTCTTATGCAAACCCTGTTTCTCTCACTGTCCTAGACCTCAATTAGGCTTATCTAGCCCTCATTTAAACCAATAATGGATATTGTATAGAATATATATGGTAAAAAATTGAAAGTAAAATAATACCTTATAAATGGATTAAAAATACCTAATTACCAAGTTTTTTCCTTTTTTTCTGGTGAAATCTTCTCCAAATGAAAAAACCCTAATCTAGAGTTTATATGCCCCTATCATTGGCCGAGAGAGTGTAAATTTGTATAAAATGAATATACAATAGATTAATATAAAAATAATGACTGAAATATGTCTGTATGACCTTATTTAAACTTTCTCATTCTTTAATCAAATCACTATAACATCTGTATAATTCATAATAATGGAAACTTGGTTAACTCTGCATTTACATTCAAAAAATAGGGATAAACTAGGTTTCTCAGTTATTCCTCAATAAAAGGATCCAAAACCTACTTCAAGGTTATCTCTACATTTTTTGTCTATCCTAAACCATTTTTAATTTCATTATAAACCAAAAAAAGATTCAATACCAAATGACTCAGTCTTACACAACTATGTTTGTACATATGAAAACCAGGGTATTCTAAGTTTCATTGTCTTTTCAACTTATAAAGACTTAAAACAATAAAATGAGGTTATTTATACCTTAAAATACCATTATCAAACCTTATTAATCACCATTGGATCCAAAAAAAAACAACTCAACACAACATATCTCAGTCCTTATATTGTATTTTATTAACAATAAATAGGGTATGTAGGGTTTTTATCCGTTTATTCTCTAAAGACTCAAAAAACCTTAAATTAGGTTATAATAAACTTGAATTAATTATATAAACCTTTTTCCATCCCTTTTTCATGAAAAAAATTCAATGTTTAGTATGTCAAGGTATAAAACTATAGTTTGTAGTTTGTAGGTTATCAATGAGCAAATCTTATAACTAAATAGAACAAAACCAATCTCTGATCATCTATATTTGAAAAACATCATTCCCAATATTCATAATTGGGTTTAAAACTAGGATTCAAATTAAAATAGGATCAAATTCTTAGTTAATTTTATTTAAACAATTTGAATGGTTTCATACCCTGTTGGTAGACCACCATAACAACAATGACTATCTTTGATTCAGTCTTGGATTTCCTATAACAAGATATATTATCTCACATGATTATAAATAATATCAACTACTTATAAAAAATTAATCACCATTTTTATCATAAAAATATACATGTGCTCTATCTCAACCAATCAATTTCAATTCACATAGAAATTTGAGAACATAGTCATTCTTCCTTTTCAACAAAGTTTTATTTCATTTCCTTTTATTTATCATCCTCAAATGGGATGAGAGGTTACCATCTCTAATTTTTTTTTCACACACTAATAAAGTCATATATATATTCAAACTCATAAAAAAAAAAATTATAACTGAATCTTGATCAAGTTTTGTTAAGCAACTCCTAATCTAATGTAGGGCAGTGAACCATGACTACCACCTCATCCTTACAACATAACACATACTTTAACAATTATCTTAGGATAACTTAAGACATTTTTTTGAGACCATAAAAGGTATATTATAAATTTTTTATTCCATTACATATCATCCATAATCACTTATACTTACTAAAACTTTTTATGAAAATTTGAAATTCTCTTTTGGTAGGAAAAATACTTTTGAATTCAAATTCAAAGTTACACACACATTCTAGACCACTTGAACATTCCAAAATTCCATTGAATCATACTCAAAAGGGTATAAAAGAACTTGGATCTGATCTTCTTCTTCTTCCTTCAAACACTCATATAGGTGTGTGTGCTCTTGATTGCCACACTTGTACTTTGTCTTGCCCTTTGCCATCTTCCTCCAAGATATACTTGAAAAATACAAAAAATCATTAAAGAAAACATATTATTTCTCATACCCTTGAGGAATTCTCCATATTACCAATTTTATTGCTTATTCCTCTTGCTTCCAATCACCTTCATGTACTTTGTTTACTTCACTCTCCTTCATTACATCAGCTATCAATGCATTTTGCTTCTCTCCTTGCATGAATTCTCCTTCATATTCCACCTATATATTAATATCTACAACTACAAATTCATCTTGGGGAGTACCTTCATATTCTTGACTCCTCCTTTCCTTAATTAATTCTCTTATCTTGGACACTACTGCTGTATTCTATAATTCTATGATTTCTTTGGTAACCTCCTTAATCATTTCTCTATACATTTGATGAGGATCAAATCCATATTATTACTTCAAATATTTATACAAACTTGAATACAATTCATACCTTCTCTTATGTTGTTTTCCTTCTCCTTTGGCTTTAGTTACTTCTTCCTTAGTGAGGATCTCTTCTTTCTGTTGTCCCTAAAAAATGACTCCTCATTTTTTAGACAACATATGACTATTTTGGTCCTGCATGGCCAAAATTGTCCCTCCCCTTTCCAAAAATTTGTTCTAAAACATTCAATTTCATCACTTTCTCAACTTTTTGGTAAAGTGACCAATAGCTTCAATAGGTTTAAAGGCTTCTACATGTGAGTTCAATCAAAAGAGCAAGTTTCCAATACTTGGTCACCTTCAGGTTTGGGTGAACACTTTGGTTCAATCAAAAAGGGCCTATTGGCAAGCATCATGATAAGGATTGAACCATTGAACCTTGAAACATTTTGGTTTAATGGGTTTAATGGGTTCAAAGGTTCAAACATCATCAACAAGAGCTAAGCACTTCAACAGTGGTTCAAAGGTCAACAATTTCAAAGTTTCGTGGTCTTGAGCACTTAACGAGTCTCAAAAGCTTGAACCGTTAAACCATTGAACCTTGAACCATTTTGGTTCATTGGTTCAACAGGTTTAATGTTCAATTGGTTCAACACATGGGTTCAAAGGTTACCTCAGTTAAGAAAAGAGATGCATGTAGAAGAAAGTGTTAGGCAGATGCTGCCAAGTGTCATCAGCTGAGCCCCTTTATGCTTTATTTCAGAGAAGTGGCAGAAGGTGCCATGTGTCCCTTTTTGAAAACTCATCAGAAGCTACCATGTGTCTACATCCACGTGATTACTAAAAATATTTAGACCGCACCACATGTCGGCATTGTAACTCAATGGAATGCGACACGTGTCAGTGTTCACTTCTCAAAGTTCTTTATAAGCTACAGGTTCCCTTCTGGTAAAGCTTCTTCCTAAGTTATATAGAGGGTGACAAGTGGCAACCGTGGAAGGCTTCACTATGTTTTTCCTAAGAGTAGCAGACTGTGCCACATGTCCCATACAAAGAGTGGTGGATGCCAGCAAGTGTCATCATCTACAAGACCCTGACTGATCCCAAAACATTTTGACGGTGTCGTAAAGGCCTAAAAAGGTGGAAGTTGCCATGTGTCTGCATCTGCACCCCCTTAGCCTATAATAGTTTCAAATCTTATTCCAATAATCTTATTTCAAAATAGTAGATGCCACCACATGTCCTCAACTGCATCATAGCATGATGACAGGCCTGTGGACATCAAATTTAAAGTGACTGGCTAGCCATTAACCTTCAATAGGGGAAAGACCCACGAATGCCAAATCAACTACATTCAAGTATCTATTGATTTTTGCAAACTCAAAAGATGAACCTAGATGCATTAAAAAAAGTGTAAGGCTAGGGTCAAGAGAAGGAAGAGATAGAGAGGGAAACTCAGTAGGAGTTATTGCCAGTAGGTGAAGCAGTTTGCTAGGTAGATATTTGGGGTCTCCTAACATTGAAAGTGCCATCTATTTGTCCCCTTGGAGGTAAAGGCAAAGTAAATAGTTGTGCGGCAAAAGAGGAGACACTAGAGAGAATCGACATGCCGTAGTTAAGGTAGTTGCCCTACTCTGGCATGGCCCTTCCTGATAAAACCAAGAATGCATCTAAGGCATTGAATACACTGAATGGGTCACTTCATTTGGAGAAAGTGCCAAGCCTCCCTCAGGCCTCTATATATTGTAATCTCTTGTGTCATTTGAAAAGAGACCTTTTTGATTAGCGAAAGTAAAACTCTACCCAAATTGAAAGGCATTACTGAGACTTTGAGCTCAAATTGTAATTCATATTATTTTATTTGAATGAGAAAACAAGTTACTTATAGATTTTGTGCTATTATAGATTGTGCTATCTTTGGAGATTGTTCATATGCCTATTTCCTAAGAGCTTTCTTGTCCATTTGATTTAACAAGCAGAACTAGTGGAGGTGATCAAGAAGGTATCCTGAAGGCCAATGGTGGGATGACGTTGTGCCCCTATAAGTACCTTCAGTGTGTTTGCATTTTCCTTTCCTGTGTAAAGAGCCTTGGGATGATGTGGTGCCCCCATTACTCTTCATTTTTCTTTTTCAGGTTGCTGGTCACTCAGTACCCCCCTCACTAGTTACTTGATACCTGAAAGATTCCTACTGTCTACTGAAGAACACTTCTAAAAGAAGAGAAGTGCCTTCTATCATTGCACTAGGATTTCTATTATTTAGGAAGAAATCCGGCTCTTGGCTAAAAGTTGCTTCTGAAAGAAGAGAAGTGCCTTCCCTGTCACCCATGATTTCTTCCTTATTTATCAGCATCATCTCTAAAAAAAGAGAGATGGATGGTTTATCCTACCCCTATGTCTTACTTTTTGCTTATATATATAGTATATAACCATTGCATATTTAATAAGGAACCTCCCCTTGATGAGAGGAGAGATTTGTCTTCGGTTGATGTAGTAAAGCTACACACCTAGATGACCAATCTTCCTATGCTATGGTGATAGGAAATATTTTAGTCACCAGTTAGCTAGCTAACAAAATATTCACCCAATAGTTTTTGGCAACTCTGCTAGGGAAGGACAAGCAGTTTGAAGCCTCAAGTGTTAAATTGAAGTGTGACCAGTCCTTTTCCATTTTTGATTCACAATTTGGCAACCCCAACCTATACCAAAAGTTAGAGAGCTCAAGGTGTTATTTATCCTATCTTTGACTTGGTACAATAAAGAGATTTTAACTTACTTTCTCCCTAACCTCAAGTTCAACAATTTAGGAGTATCCCTCCTACCTGTACTAGAATACCAACACAAGGTAGAGCTACTTTTCCTACAGTTAGCAGAGCCTTGCCCATCCAATTTCTACCCAGATTTGTTATCCCTACTTTCAATAATCCTATCATGGTAGCTCGAGACCCCTGGGGTAACTCTTTTGGCCTGCTTAATTTAACTCCACCCCTGCATGAACTTCCATGAAGCTCGAGAAATAATTTCCCCAAATTCTTTGGGGATGGAAAAGTCCATCCTGATGAACACATTACTGCCTTTAGCATAGCCTGTGGCATGATAGGCATATAATTTGAGGATGTGGCAGTTAGGCTTTTCATTAAAACATTATAAGGAGCTACTACAAATTGGTTTTACCACCTACAAGCCCAATCGGTAACCGATTGGGACACATTCAAAGCCAAATTCAATGCTAGATTCAAGCCTACAAAGCATGCACATGCCTTGTTGGCCTAGCTCACGCAAATGAAGAAGGAGCCCCAAGAGCTCATGATGGATTTCGTAGCAAAGATTGATAAGTTAAGGAACCTAATTCTTGTTATTGCTCAGCTGACCCTTGAAAACCTCAAATGCTTCTTCATTAACTCATAACTACCTAAAGTGAGTTTTTTACTAAGAAGAGCCAGTCACATAGATCTCAAAGCTGCTCAGGATTTGGCTACTAATGTTGAGGATGACCTTATCTTAGTAGGAAAGATAAGGAGGGACCCAAATAAAGGTAAATCTTCTTCTTCTTCAAAATATTCCCCTTCCACCACCACTAATCCTATGATGCAGAAGCTAGCAAATGAAGTGCTAGCTCTTAAAAGGCAAGTGGCATAAGGAATGTCATTTACTCCTACATACAAAGACATACCCAGGAGGACATTTCTAAATCAGGTTTACCAGGGTAATGCTACCAAGAATTAGGGATAGAAAAATCACCTTCCTCTTCCACAGAGGAATCTCACCCTCAAAGCACCTCCAACTGACTCAACAGTTAGATATCTTGAAGCTGAATTAGACTTCTCATCCTAGCCTGAGTTGAATCTTGAAGATGATGCTAATATCTTCACTAAGGAAGAAGAAGAATTAGCTGGTGACTCCCATATTGGTTTCCTAAACTATCAGGATGAACCCAGGAGTAAAGACAATGTAGTTGAGGTTTCATATGTTGTATTCACCTAGTCCAAGAATCAATTAGCTCAACAAACTGATAAAGAGAAAGTAGAGGAGCAATGTCAACCAACAGTTTCAATTGTTAATTGGGGATCTACTCTCCCTTTCCAGCCAAAGGGCTTAGTGATTGCAAGAAAGGTAAGTACCCCAAATGCCCCTATGCCTTTTACTTCAAACTCACAGTCTAATTCTTCCCCCTCTAAAACTCAAAAAGATGAGCTCTCATCCTCTGTACCTAGTTCATTTCTAGCATTTGACATAGTTGATCATATTAAGAAAACCAAGATTCAAATGTCTGAATTTGAATTCCTGTAGTCCCATCCTAAAAAATTAGATAAATTGGTTCAGTGTGTTAAAAACAAGAATGTCCCTATTGAACAAGCAGTTCCCAAAGTGACTCATGATTCCCCTAAGGATGCATCCACTAGGAATAATCTTGTCATTTCCCCTCCTGCCACTCCTAGTAGGACTGGACCTGTTTATGTCTCATTGCTAATAAATGGACAATAGCTAAATAATTGCATTATTGACTCTGGAGCTTCAGATAATGTCATGCCTACTAAAGTAGCTAAATCCCTTGATCTCACACTGACCAAGACATTTGGTAGGTGCTTCTCCATGGAGAATAAACAAGTGCCACTACTGGGGAAAATAAAAGATGCCCAATTTGCATTTGTTGCCTTTCCAAACAAAAGAATCAAGATGACTGTCTTGGTAGCAGATGTCCCAGCATCATATGGTATCCTTCTTGGGCAAAATTTTTGTAGGGATGTTGGTGGTGAATTGAGCATGGATTTATTAGAGGCAAGGATTCTAGTCAAATGTGTCATGAAGAGGCTACTCCCTAAAAAGGAAGCAAAATACGTAGTCACCCAAACCTCAGCACCTGAAGCTCAAATCCTATTTGAGTCTTCAGGCATAGGTAACTACTTTCTATCCATGAATGAAGTTCATGAGGCATCTAATGAAGCTTCTATAGGTGATAACCTAGAAATTTAGTTAGGTGGAATAGCAGAAGAATTTGTTGAGCCCAATGCAAGTGTGGAAGAATCCCCTTCTCAAAATAAAGAAGAACCCCAAGGAAGATCAGTATCAAATGAGGTATGGATTCTTGAATTTGATGGCAGCTGCTCCTCCACCAGTTTAGGAGCTAGGGTTGTGTTAATATCTCCTCAAGGAGATATTTTTCCTTCATCTTATAAGTTACAATTCAACAACACTAATAACATATACAAGTATGAATCTCTGTTGCTGGGATTAAAAGCTGTTATGGACAAAGGCATCAAGCTCCTTCATGCTAAAGGAGATGCCGAACTAGTGGTTTGTTAGGTGAGAAACCTATATCAAACCAAGAATGAAAGATTGTGCCACTACCATAATCTAGTCTAGGATCAACTAAAAAACTTTGATGCTTTCAACATCTCTACAATTCCTAGAAAATTTAATGATCAGGCTGATGCACTAGCTATTTTAGCCACCCTCTTGATCCCCCACCCAGACTTCAAAGGAAACATGTACATTGTTGAGCTAGTATTTAGACCAATTGTGCTTGATAATGCTAGTCATTAGCAGGTATTCGATAATGACAATCAAATCATTACCTTCTTGGAGCAAAAGGACAACTTTGAATGGCTGCATTTTAAAGGCAGTGAACCTCAAGAGTCTAAATTGACTCTTGAATCAATTTCAAGCACAGGTGAGGAGTTCATGCAACTGAAACGGAAAAAAATTCCCAAAGGCCTTGTTTCCCTTGAGAAGCTATTTGATAAGCATGATAGATTCATCAAAAAACAACAAATGGATTCAAGCTCCTCCCAAGAGTTTGATCAATTTAAATTTGGGAACCAAGGCAAACCCCAAGATTGTGAACATTGGAAAATGTTGTACTCCTGAAGAGCATTTCAAGTTCACCACTTTTCTTAATGAATACATGGATGTCCTAACATACTCTTATGTTGACCTAAAATCACTCTGGCCTGATGAAATCTGACACAACATTCCTCTCAAGGCTAATTCAACACCTTACAGGCAAAAGTCCCAGCATTATAATCCAAAAATATCAAGTACTATTTTATCAAAGATTAAAATAATGCTAAATGCCAAGATAATCTTCCCAATCCATCATTCCACCTAAATTGCCAATATAGTGCCTATAAGGAAGAAGAATGGTGAAATTTGCCTTTGCATGGATTTTAGAAATTTGAATCAGGCATCTTTGAAGGATAATTATCCTTTGCCAATCATGGATCAAGTGCTACAAATAGTGATAGGCTTGGAGATGTTATCAATGCTAGATGGCTTCTTAGGATATAATCAGGTTGAAGTTGGTGAAGCAGACCAGCATAAGACCACTTTCACCACACCTTGGGGCACATTTGCATATAAAAGGATGCCTTTTGCCTTTATAAATGCTGGTGCCACCTTCTAAAGAGCAATGGACTTTGCCTTCAAGGATGAGATGGGTAAGTTCATCTTAGTTTATCTTGGTGACTTGACTGTCTTCTCTAAGCATCACCCAAATCATATAAGCCATTTGCAACAAGGGTTGGAACGCTGCCATCAGAATGACATTTCCTTGAACCCCAAGAAGTTAATTTTTAGAGTAATAGAGGGAAACTTCTCAGACACATTGTGTCCAAAGGAGGCATAAAGATTGAATCAAACAGAGTCAAGTCTATCCAAGAACTTTCCTTGCCCATAAGCAAGACTGCTATTCACTCTTTTTTTGGGAAGGTAAATTTCTTGCAGAGGTTCATCCCTGATTTTGCCAAGAAGACTAGGCACATTCTAAACATGATGAAGGGAAAAGCCACCTTCAGCTAGACTTAAGAAGGCAAGTTAGCCTTTGAGGATGTCAAGACTACAATTTCCCATGCTCCAATTTTGGCTTGCCTAGACTATAGCAAAGAGTTCACCATTTACAGCTATGCTTCAATACATATGCTTTCATCAATTCTGGTTCAACAAATAAAGGAGGTATGGAATCTCCCATTTCCTTCATGAGCTATCCTCTCAAAGCTCTTGAGCTAAAGTACTCAAATATGGATAAGCATGCTTACGTAGTGGTGAAAGCTGTGAAACATTTTCGTTTCTACATCCTCAATTCTCAAGTTACTGCCTTGGTCCCTAACACCACAGTGAAATCTATACTAACTCAGTAGGATTTTAGGATGAAAAGAGGCAATTGGGTCATAAAAATCTAGTATTTTATTTTGATCATCAAGCCAATGAAGCTAGTGCATGGAAAGGGGCTATGCCAACTAATTGCTAATAACAAGCCAGGAGGAATAGAGCATGAAGAACTAGAAGTGGATGACTCACCTACAATCCTCTTTGTCTCCGTTTGATTTAACAAGCAGAACTAGTGGAGGTGATCAAGAAGGTATCCTAAAGGCCAATGGTGGGATGACGTTGTGCCCCCATAAGTATCTTTAGTGTGTTTGCATTTTCCTTTCCTGTGTAAAGAGCCTTGGGATGATGTGGTGCCCCCATTATTCTTCATTTTTCTTTTTCAAGTTGCTGGTCACTCAGTACCCCCATCACTAGTTACTTGATACTTGAAAGATTCCTACTGCCTACTGAAGAACACTTCTAAAAGAAGAGAAGTGCCTTCTATCATTGCACCAGGATTTCTATTATTTAGGAAGAAATCTAGCTCTTGGCTAAAAGTTTCTTTTGAAAGAAGAGAAGTGCCTTCCCTATCACCCATGATTTCTTCCTTATTTATCAGCATCATCTCTAAAAAAATAGAGATGGATGGTTTATCCTACCCCTATGTCTTACTTTCTACTTATATATATAGTATATAACCACTGCATATTTAATAAGGAACCTCCCCTTGATGAGAGGAGAGATTTGTCTTCGGTTGATGTAGTAAAGCTACACACCTGGATGACCAATCTTCCTATGCTATGGTGATAGGAAATATTTTAGTCACCAGTTAGCTAGCTAACAAAATATTCACCCAACAGTTTTTGGCAACTCTGCTGGGGAAGGACAAGTAGTTTGAAGCCTCAAGTGTTAAATTAAAGTGTGACCAGTCCTTTTCCATTTTTGATTCACAATTTGGCAACCCCACACTATACCAAAAGTTAGAGAGCTCAAGGTGTTGTTTATCCTATCTTTGAGTTGGCACAATAAAGAGATTTTAACTTGCTTTCTCCCTAACCTCAAGTTCAACAATCTAGGAGTGTCCCTCCTACCTATACTAGAATACCAACACAAGGTAGAGCTACTTTTCTGATAGTTAGCAAAGCCTTGCCCATCCAATTTCTACCCAGATTTGTTATCCCTACTTTCAATAATCCTATCATGGCAGCTCGAGACCCCTGGGGTAACTCTTTTGGCCTGCTTAATTTAACTCCACCCCTGCATGAACTTCCATGAAGCTCAAGAAATAATTTCCCCAAATTCTTTGGGGATGGAAAAGTCCATCCTAATGAACACGTTACTGCCTTTAGCATAGCCTGTGGCATGATAGGCATATAATTTGAGGACGTGGTAGTTAGGCTTTTCATTAAAACATTATAAGGAGCTACTACAAATTGGTTTTACCACCTACAAGCCCAATCGATAACCGATTGGGACACACTCAAAGCTAAATTCAAGGCTAGATTCAAGCCTACAAAAGATGCACATGCCTTGTTGGCCTAGCTCACGCAAATGAAGAAGGAGCCCCAAGAGCTCATGATGGATTTCATAGTAAAGATTGATAAGTTGAGGAACCTAATTCTTGCTATTGCTCAGCTAACACCTAAAAACATCAAATGCTTCTTCATTAACTCATAACTACCTAAAGTGAGTTTTTTGCTAAGAAGAGCCAGTCACATAGATCTCGAAGCTACTCAGAATTTGGCTACTAAAGTTGAAGATGACCTTATCTTAGTAGGAAAGATAAGGAGGGACCCAAATAAAGGTAAATCTTCTTCTTCTTTAAAATATTCCCCTTCCACCACCACTAATCCTATGATGCATAAGCTAGCAAATGAAGTGCTAGCTCTTAAAGGCAAGTGGCATAAGGAATGTCATCTACTCCTACATACAAAGATATACCTAGGAGGACATTTCTAAATCAGGTGTACCAGGGCAATGTTACCAGGAATTAGGGATAGTAAAATCACCTTCCTCTTCCACAGAGGAATCTCACCCTCAAAGCACCTCCAACTGACTCAACAATTAGATATCTTGAAGCTAAATTAGACTTCTCATCCTAGCCTGAGTTGAATCTTGAAGATGATGCTAATATCTTCACTAAGGAAAAAGAAGAATTAGCTGGTGACTCCCATATTGGTTTCCTGAACTATCAAGATGAACCCAGGAGTAAAGGCAATGCAGTTGAGGGGTCATATGTTGTATTCACCTAGTCCAAGCATCAATTAGCTCAACAAACTGATAAAGAAAAAGTAGAGGAGCAATGTCAACCAACAGTTTCAATTTCTAATTGGGGATCTACTCTCCCTTTCCAGCCAAAGGGCTTAGTGATTGCAAGAAAGGTAAGTACCCCAAATGCCCCTATGCCTTTTACTTCAAACTCACAGTCTAATTCTTCCCCCTCTAAAACTCAAAAAGATGAGCTCTCATCCTCTGTACCTAGTTCATTTCCAGCATTTGACATAATTGATCATATTAAGAAAACCAAGATTCAAATGTCTGAATTTGAATTCCTGTAGTCCCATCCTAAAAAATTAGATAAATTGGTTCAGTGTGTTAAAAACAAGAATGTCCCTATTGAACAAGCAGTTCCCAAAGTGACTCATGATTCCCCTAAGGATGCATCCACTAGGAATAATCTTGTCATTTCCCCTCCTGCCACTCCTAGTAGGACTGGACCTGTTTATGTCTCATTGCTAATAAATGGACAACAGCTAAATAATTGCATTATTGACTCTGGAGCTTCAGATAATGTCATGCCTACTAAAGTAGCTAAATCCCTTGATCTCACACTGACAAGGACATTTGGTAGGTGCTTCTCCATGGAGAATAAACAAGTGCCACTGCTGGGAAAAATAAAAGATGCCCAATTTGCATTTACTGCCTTTCCAAACAAAAGAATCAAGATGACTATCTTGGTAGCAGACGTCCCAGCATCATATGGTATCCTTCTTGGGCAAAACTTTTGTAGGGATGTTGGTGGTGAATTGAGCATGGATTTATTAAAGGTAAGGATTCTAGTCAAAGGTGTCATGAAGAGGCTACTCCCTGAAAAGGAAGAAAAATACGTAGTCACCCAAACCTTAGCACCTGAAGCTCAAATCTTGTTTGAGTCTTCAAGCATGGGTAACTACTTTCTATCCATGAATGAAGTTCATGAGGCATCTAATGAAGCTCCTGCAGGTGATAACCTGGAAATGCAGTTAGGTGGAATAGCAGAAGAATTTGTTGAGCCCAATGCAAGTGTGGAAGAATCCCCTTCTCAAAATAAAGAAGAACCCCAAGGAAGATCAGTATCAATTGAGGTATGGATTCTTGAATTTGATGGCAGCTGCTCCTCCTCCAGTTTAGGAGCTAGGGTTGTGTTAATATCTCCTCAAGGAGATATTTTTCCTTCATTTTATAAGTTTCAATTCAACAACACTAATAACATATCCAAGTATGAATCTCCGTTGCTGGGATTAAAAGCTGCTATGCACAAAGGCATCAAGCTCCTTTATGCTAAAGGAGATGCCGAACTAGTGGTTTGTTAGGTGAGAAACCTATATCAAACCAAGAATGAAAGATTGTGCCACTACCATAATCTAGTCTAGGATCAACTAAAAAACTTTGATGATTTCAACATCTCTACAATTCCTAGGAAATTTAATGATCAGGCTGATGCACTAGCTATTTCAGCCACCCTCTTGATCCCCCACCCAGACTTCAAAGGAAACAGGTACATTGTTGAGCTGGTATTTAGACCAAGTGTGCCAAATAATGCTAGTCATTAGCAGGTATTTGATAATGACAATCAAATAATTGCCTTCTTGGAGCAAAAGGACAACTTTGAATGGCTGCATTTTGAAGGCATTGAACCTCAAGAGTCTGAATTGACTCCTAAATCAATTTCAAGCACAGGTGAGGAGTTCTTGCAACTAAAAGGGAATAAAATTCCCAAAGGCCTTGTTTCCCTTGAGAAGCTATTTGATAAGCATGATAGATTCATCAAAAAACAACAAATGGATTCAAGCTCCTCCCAAGAGTTTGATCAAGTAAATTTGGGAACCAAGGCAGAGCCCAAGATTGTGAACATTGGAAAATGTTGTACTCCTGAAGAGCGTTTTAAGTTCACCACTTTTCTCAATGAATACATGGATGTCCTAACATACTCCTATGTTGACCTAAAATTACTCTGGCCTGATGAAATCTAACACAACATTCCTCTCAAGGCTAATTCAACACCTTACAGGCAAAAGTCCCAGCATTATAATCCAAAAATATCCAGTACTATTTTATCAAAGATTAAAAAAGTGTTAAATGCCAAGATAATCTTCCCAATCCATCATTCCACCTGAATTGCCAATATAGTGCCTGTAAGGAAGAAGAATGGTGAAATTTGCCTTTGCATGGATTTTAGAAATTTGAATCAGGCATCTTTGAAGGATAATTATCCTTTGCCAATCATGGATCAAGTTCTACAAATAGTGATAGTCTTGGAGATGTTATCAATGATAGATGGCTTCTTATGATATAATCAGGTTGAAGTTGGTGAAGCAGACCAGCATAAGACCACTTTCACCACACCTTGGGGCACATTTGCATATAATAGGATGCCTTTTGCTTTTATAAATGCTGGTGTCACCTTCTAAAGAGCAATGTACTTTGCCTTCAAGGATGAGATGGGTAAGTTCATCTTAGTTTATCTTGATGACTTGACTGTCTTCTCTAAGCATCGCCCAAATCATATGAGCCATTTGCAACAAGGGTTAGAACGTTGCCACCAGAATGACATTTCCTTGAACCCCAAGAAGTTAATTTTTAGAGTAATAGAGGGGAAATTCTTAGACACATTGTGTCCAAAGGAGGCATAAAGATTGAATCAAACAGAGTCAAGTCTATCCAAGAACTTTCCTTGCCCATAAGCAAGACTACTATTCACTCTTTTTTTGGGAAGGTAAATTTCTTGCAGAGGTTCATCCCTGAGTTTGCCAAGAAGACTAGGCACATTGTAAACATGATGAATGGAAAAGCCACCTTCAGCTAGACTTAAGAAGGCAAGTTAGCCTTTGAGGATGTCAAGACTACAATTGCCCATGCTCTAATTCTAGGTTGCCTAGACTATAGCAAAGAGTTCACCATTTACAGCTATGCTTCAATACATATGCTTTCATCTATTTTGGTTCAACAAATAAAGAAGGTATGGAATCTCCCATTTCCTTCATGAGCTATCCTCTCAAAGCTCTTGAGCTAAGGTACTCAAATATGGATAAGCATGCTTACATAGTGGTGAAAGCTGTGAAACATTTTCATTTCTACACCCTCAATTCTCAAGTTACTGCCTTGGTCCCTAACACCACAGTGAAATCTATACTAACTCAGTAGTATTTTAGGATGAAAAGAGGCAATTGGGTCATAAAAATCTAGGATTTTAATCTGATCATCAAGCCAATGAAGCTAGTGCATGGAAAGGGGCTATGCCAACTAATTGCTAATAACAAGCCAGGAGGAATAGAGCATGAAGAACTAGAAGTGGATGACTCACCTACAATCCTCTTTGTCTCCACCTCAAATGAGTGGTATTTAGGTATTGCTCATTTTTTTACTTATGGTGAAAGTCCTACAAACCTATCTTATAAAGAAAGGAGGACCATCAAGCTAAAAGCTGCTAATTTTGTCCTCTAGGACAACGGCCTATACAAGAGGCACCTTTATGGAATGTTCCTTCATTGTGTGGACAAGGAGCAACAAAGCTAACTTTTAAAGTCCTTCCATAATTCAGCCTATGGAGGATATTTTTTTGCCCTTGTGACTTCCCATAAGATCTTACGAGCTAGGTACTATTGGCCAACTCTCTTTTGAGATGCATACAAGTGGGTCAGGAGATGTGAACTGTGCCAATAGTTTGTCGAAAGGCCCAAGCTAGTTGCCCTACCTCTCAAACTAGTGGTCATAGAGGAGCCTTTCCAGTAATGGGGAATTGATTTTATTGGTGCTATGAACCCATCATCAAGTGTTGGACATGATTATGTCCTTATAGTAATAGACTATTTCATCAAATGGGTGGAAGCAGTTCCAATGAAACATGCTACTTTAGAAGTAGTATGCAATTTCCTCAAAGAAAACATCATGTCCAGGTTTGGGGTCCTAATCAAAACTATCACTGATAATGCTACCTACTTCACTTCCCAAGAGATTACTCAATTATGCTTCTACTATATAATTACACTCTCCCATTCCTCTGATTACTTCCCACAAGGGAATGGATAGGCTGAGTCAAGAAATAAATACGTGGAGACTATCATCAAGAAATTGGTGGATGACAACCAAAGGACTTGGCATAAGGCATTGGTTGATGCTCTATGGGTGGATATAATTAAACCAAAGAGAGCAATTGGTATGTCTCCCTTCTAACTTCTTTATCATGTAAATGTTGAGATACTAATCACCTTGGAATTGCCAACATTGAAATTTGCTAAGGTGATTGAAGATCAAACGTATGAGAGCTCACTTGAGAAGAGGATCATGTGCCTTGCTAAACTGAATGAGTAGAGAACTATAGTGGTGGACCGAATTGCCACCCATCAAAGTTTGGTGAAGAAGCTCTTTGACTAGAAAGCAAAGAATCATGATTTCCAGATTGGAGATCAAGTCCTCCTGTGGGACAAGAGAAGAGAACCAAAGGGGATACACAGAAAGTTTGATTCCCTATGGAGGGGCCCTTTTACTATTCATCAGCTCAATGGTAAAAATAGTTTCTTGTTGAAGTATCAATATGGCACTCTCTTTTCTTTGCCTGACAATGGGCAACATCTGAAGCACTTTAACGCTTGAAGTATCGGATGAGTTCCCCTGTACATATGTATATTTGTATAGTCTTTTGTTTTGTTTTGTTCATTTCATTTTCATTTTTTGAAGCCTTTCTTTTTGGGTAGCATGAATTCGTAGCCCAATGGCACACTTCAAGGCATTGGAGATTCTAGTTTCTACTCCCCTCAACTATTTTGAGTTGTCATCTGAAGGAAGTTCCCCAACAGGAGCCAACTGTTGTCCCTGAAAAATGACTCCTCATTTTTTAGACAACATATGACTATTTTGGTCCTACATGGCCAAAATTGTCCCTCCCCTTTCCCAAAATTTGTTCTAAAACATTCAATTTCATCATTTTCTCAACTTTTTGGTAAAGTGACTAACATGTTCAAAGGCTTTTATAGGCAGTTTCAATCAAAAGAGTGAGTTTCCAGTACTTGGTCACCTTTAGGTTTGGGTCAGCACTTTGGTTCAATCAAAAAGGGCTTGTTGACAAGCATCAAGATAAGGATTGAACCATTGAACCTTGAACCATTTTAGTTTAATGGGTTCATAGGTTCAAACGTCATCAACAAGAGCTACGCACTTTGGCAGTGGTTTAAAGGTTAACCGTTTCAAAGTTCCATGGCCCTGAGCACTTAACGAGTCTCAAAAGCTTGAACCGTTAAACCTTAAACAATTTTGGTTCATTAGTTCAATGGGTTCAACATTAAATCAATTCAACGCATAGGTTTAAAGGTTGCCTCAGTTAAGAAAAGAGGTACACATAAAAGAAAGAGTCAGGCGAATGCTACCAAGTGTCATTGATCGAGCCCCTTTATGTTTTGTTTTAGAGAAGTGGTGGAAGGTGCCACATGTCCCTTTTTGAAAACTCATCGAAAGCCACCACGTGTCTACATTTTTGTGATTGCTAAAAATATTCAGACCGTGCCACATGTTAGCATTGTAACTTAGAGGAATGTGACACGTGTTGGTGTTTACTTCTCAGAGTTCCTTATAAGCTGTAGGGTCCCCTTTGGTAAAGCTTCTTCCTGAGTTGTATGGAGGGCAACAAGTGGCAACCACAGAAGGCTTCACTATGTTTTCCTAAGAGCAACAAACCATGCCACATGTCCCATATAGAGATCAGTGGATGCTAGCAAGTGTCATCGTCTGCAAGAGCCTGACTGATACCCAAACATTTCTATGGTGTCGTAAAGGCCCAAAAAGGTGGAAGCTACCACGTGTCTACATCTGCACCTTCCTCATCCTCTAACAATTTCAAAGCTTATTCCAATAAGCTTATTTCAAAATAGAAGATGTTGCCATGTGTCCTCACCTACATCATAGCATGATGATAGGCCTGTGGACATCAAATTGAAAGTGACTGGCTAGCCATTAACCTTCAATAGGGGAAAGAATCGTGAACACCAAATTGGCTGCATTTAAGTATCTATTGATTTTTGTAGACTCAAAAGATAAACCCAGATGCATTCAAAAAAGCCTAAGGCTAGGGTCAAGAGAATGAAGAGACAAAGAGGGAAACTCAGTAGGAGTTACTGCCAGTAGGTGAAGTAGTTCCATGGGTAGATATTTGGGGTCTGCTAACATTGAAAGCATCGTCTATTTGTCTCCTTGGAGGTAAAGGCAAAGTAGACAGTTGTGTGGCTAAGGAGGAAACACTAGAGATGAATCAACATGCCACAATTAAGGTAGCTGCCCTGCTCTAGCATGGCCCTTCTTGAAAAAACCAAGAATGCATCTAAGGCATTGAATGCATCAAATGGGTCACTTCATTGGGAGAAAGTGCCAAGCCTCCCTCAGGCCTCTATATATTGTAATCTCTTGTGTCATTTGAAAAGAAACCTTTTTGATTATCAAAAGCAAAACTCTATCCAAATTGAAAAGCATTACTGAGACTTTGAGCTCAGATTGTAATTCATATTATTTTATTTGAATGAGAAAACAAGTTACTTGCAGACTTTGTGCTGTTATAGCTTATGCTATCTTAGGATATTATTCATATGTCTATTTCCTAAGATCTTTCTTGTCCATTTGATTTAACAAGCAGAACTAGTGGAGGTGATTAGGAAGGTATCCTGAAGGCCAATGGTGGGATGATGTTGTGCCCCCATAAGTACCTTCAACATGTTTTCATTTTCCTTCCTATGTAAAGAGCCTTGGGACGATGTGGTGCCCCCATTATTCTTCATTTTTCTCTCTCAAGTTGCTGGTCACTCAGCACCCCCATTATTAGTTACTTGCTACCTAAAAGATTCCTACTGCCTACTGAAGAACACTTCTAAAAGAAGAGAAGTGCCTTCTGTCATTGCACCAAGATTTCTACTATTCAGGAAGAAATCTGGCTCTTGGCTAAAAGTTACTTCTGAAAGAAGAGAAGTACCTTCCCCATCACCCAAGATTTCTTCCTTGTTTATCAACATCATCTCTAAAAAAAGAGAGATGGATGGTTTATCCTACCCCTGTGTCTTACTTTTTACTTATATATAGTATATAGCCACCACATATTTAAGAGGGAACCTCTCCTTGATGAGAGGAGAGATTTGTCTCTAGTTGATGTAGTAAAGTTGCACACCTGAATGACTAATCTTCCTATGTTGTGGTGATAGGAACTATTTTAGTCACCAGTTAGCTAGCTGACAAAATATTCACCCAACACTTCATACTATCTTGCTTCCACAATGGCTAACCTGCTTATTCTTATTCCATCAACATGAATCTACTTGGAATCTCTTCTTCATATTGACTTCTTTTGATCACCACTTGGTCATATGCCTCTTCCTCTTATATCTTGAGCCTATGAAAGGACTCAACTATCTCCTCCTCTTCATCTCTCAAACCTACATTCAAACATATCAAAGCAACATTATATTTTAAATCATGAGGCTTCATTTCCTCCTTATCCTTCCTCTTTTGTCTTCTTCTCCTTTCCACTATTTGATTGATTGGCGATTTGAGTGGCTTATTTTTCATTACCCATACAATATGTGAGTTCACAAACTCTTTTATTTGATCTATCTTGATCAACTTCTCCTCCATTTTCTACCTCATCTCTACCATTTCTCTCTTCATCTCAATCTTCTTCTTTGTGTCTTCATACACCATTTTTTTTATGGGTTTCATGGTTAACCCTATCTTTCTCTTTCCTTTCTACCTCTTTTTTCATCTTCACCTTGAGTACCACACTTGGGTGCATTCTTATCCTTGTTTTGGTCTCACTTGGACCATATCCTTTGGGTTCACACTTTGAACCTTCTATTTTAGACCACACTTGGGCCTTTTAACTCTTATCCTACACACTAGGTCTATTATCTCTTTATTGAGCTCTATTTATGAGATTATTTTCTTTTGATTTAGCACAACCACCACAATACTTACTATCTTATATCAGTCATGCATCCAAATCAATAAATCATTCACAAAATATATCTTACCTTCTCTTTTTCCTATCATCTTAATTTATCCTCCAAAAAGTCTCGAAATCTATCTTCTTTCTTGCTTATCTACAGCTTCAAGTAACATGCAACATCCACAACATAATCAACCTATATATAACTTTCCTAGAGCATCAAGATGGCTATGATACCAAAATGATGCAAAGGTAAATACACTTTTCTTCCAAACTCTGCCTTTGTCCTTCAATCAAGAATTCACTTTTATTCATTTAACCATTGCCCATTATCATTTGGGTTAGTCATGTAGTAATAAATATAATTTTCCTTCAACATGAATCATGAGATCATGCAACATTAGTTTAAAAATAACTTACACTATCAATAAACCATCTTTGAATAAACTAAATCAAACTTTGTTCATATACTCACTTTTGCCTTCAAAACATGCTCATAATAATTTAATACCAAAATGGCCTTTTCAATGGCAAAAAACACAATGATAATGTTATTCACATCAGACCTTATATATTCTTATCACACTCTCTTTACAACATTTCTCATGGCACTAACTTAATCCTTCTGTTCACTTTCTTGAAACAAGCTCCTTTCTAGATTTATCTCCTAATAGCCCTTTTTTAGGGTAAACCTCCTTGGTTTGGGAAATATAAAAAATTTCATAACATACTAATATAATTTCCTAGGACCAATTTGTTCCTTAAAACTTTAGCATTTCTCATTTAGAAACATCCCTTTTGTAAACCATTTTTCTCTCACTATCTCAGACCTCAATTAGGCTTATCTAGCCCTAATTCAAACCAATAGTGGATATTGTATGATATATATATGGTAACAAATTTAAACCATAATAATACCTTATAAATGGATAAAATAAACATAATTACCAATTTTTGTCCTTTTTGGATGGTGGAATCTTCTCCATATGTAAAAACCCTAATCTAGGGTTTCTATGTCCCTATTACAGGCTGAGAGAGAGAGAGAGTGTAAATTTACATAAAATAAATATCCAATAGTTTAATATATAAATAATTACTTAAATAGTTTTGTATTACCTTATTACAACTTTATCCTTCTTTAATTAAATCACTATAACCTCTGTATCATTCACAATAATGGAAACTTAGCAAGTGAACTCTACATTTACATTCAAAAAATAGGGATAAACTAGGTTTCTTAGTTATTTCATCAATAAAATGATAAAAAAATATACTTCAAGTTTATATATAAATTTATTGACTATCCTAAACCCCTTTTAATGTCATTATAATCCAAACTAAGATTCAATACCAAATGAGTCAATCTTGCACAACTATGTTTGCATACAAGAAAACCAAGGTATTATAAGTCTCATTATATTTTCAACTTATAAAGAATTAACACATTAAAATGAGGTTATTTATACCTTAAATTAAAATTCCAAAACCTTCTTAATCACCATTATATCCAAAATTAACTCAACATAATATATCTTAGTCCTTATAATGTATTTTGCTAACAATAAACAAGGTATGTAGGGTTTTTATTCTTTCATTCTCTAAAGACTCCAAAAACCTTCAATGAAGTTATAATCACATTGTATTACTTGTATAAACCTTTTTCCCATACATTTTTTCATCAAATAAACTTAATTTCTAGTATGTCAAGGTACAAAACTCTAGTTTGTAGTCTGTAGGTTATCAATGAGCAAATCTTATAACTAAATAGAACAAAACCAATCTCTGATCATATATATTTGAACAACATCATTCCCAATATTCATACATGGGTTTCACCATAAAATTAAAATAAAAATAGGATCAAATACTTATTTATTTTAATTGAAACAATTTGAATGGTTTCATACCCTGGTGGCAGACTACCACAACAACAATGACTATCTCTAATTATGTCTTGGATTTCCTATAAAAATATATAGTATCTCACCTAATTATAAACAAGATAAAATACTTAGAAAAAATTACTCACCATTTTTATCATTTAAATATATATGTGCTCTATCTCAACCAATCAATTTCAATTCACATAAAAATTTGAGAACACAATCATCCTTCATTTTCAACAAGGTTTTATTTCATCTCCTTTGCTTTATCATCCTCAAATGGGATGAGAGGTTACCACCTCGATTTTTTTTAACACACTAATAAAATCCTAGATATATTCAAACTCCTAAAAACAATATTTATAACTGAATCTTGATCAATATTTGTTAAGCAACTCCTAATCCAATGTTGGGCAGTGAACCATGACTTCCACCTCATCCTTACAACATGACACAAACATTCAACATCATCTTAGGAAAACTTAAGACTTTTTTTTGAGACCATAAAAGGTCTATTACAACATTTTTCTTCCATTTCATATCATCCATATTAACTTAGACTCACTAAAACTTCATGAATATTTGAAATTCCCTTTTGGGAAGAATATTACTTTTAAATTGAAACTCAAAGTTTCACACACATTATAGACCACTTTATCATTACAATATGCTATTACATCACATATGGTGACTACTTCATATCTAATAAATTGAAATTTTCATTAAATTTAAATATTTTATACTATGTACCATATTTAGACATCTAGAGCACCTAAGCATATTTCTAATATTATTATTTCAAAAAAACCATAGAGAACATAATGATGGGTCCCAAAAACCTCTACTACTCCTATTATCCCTTCATGACCATAGAGTCCTATTATACATACACAAAGCATCATATATACTATAATGACATATATTGCAATTACACATGCTCCTTGGTAGTACCATAGATTTCTTGCACCAGGTTATAAGTGGTAATATACCTATTACCATCATTTGTATGAGAGCATAGGATGATATTTCCTCTTAAGATATTTAGAAATACCAAAAAATAAAAAACATTAAAAAATCCAAAAATATTTTCAGCACTTACATGTTTTATTAACTCCTTGGCATCTATGTGTTAGTTCCATGTTGATGGATGACATATTTAGCTACTCCTACATACACATGTTTCACACTTATACTTGAATGTGATCCATGAGTATAAAAATACATGATCTATTCCTATTTTTGGATGTTGGTCCTTCTCTCTACTCATGTCATGACGACATTAGGAGCATCCACTTATTTGATCTTGATAGACACAAGTTATACATCGAGATGATCAATCTACATTATCATATTTGAGCTTACATGTGTCCTTACACATGCCTTTATCCATGATTATATCTTACACATGGTACTTGATATGAAATACCCTTGAATTTTTTTCCTAAAACCTTGGATACATGGGCTACTATGACATGTTTATGTTGGTTTCTTATGTTTTACTTTATACTCTTTCTTGAGTATCTTGCCTTATTATTTTCTTGCTTATTTTAGAATTTTAATATGATCCTTTTCTTGTGCCCCCATGCCTATGTATGATTTATTTTACATTTTCATATGTCACTATCTATTATATGGACATTTGAAAATGTCATTTTTACTTTTATGGATATTTCACTAAGTCATGTCCTTTCACTTATGCATAATTTGAACATCCCCTTTTTTTGTGTTCTCCTTAGACCCCTACATTTTAACTTAATTTTGAGTGTTCTTATGTGTGTTCTTGTTTTTTTATTGAACTTATACTTTTATTATCTAGGCATTGTCATGATCTATATCATGCATCTTACGACTTCATGTGATCACATTAGTTCTATGTGATTCAATGTTATATATACATAGACATGTTCCTTGTATATGCTACATGGTTCCATTCATATATTATACAACTATTTTATCCTTTTGAGGTGAGGTAATTACCAGTTCCTATATTTTACTCACCTCAAACAAGGGGCATTTTACTTGGGTCATGTTATCCACACTTGGTATTTTTTCTATATTTAGTGGGGGCATGTAGTATGGGCATGGATTCCATAAACATTCATAATTATTATATTTATTGGGGGCATGTCATATGGACATGAATTCCACACACATTCATAATTATTAGATTTAGTGAATACATGCATGGGAAACATGTTCTCCAAACCTATTTAGTATTCAACATGTCCAAATTATAGTAGGGACATGTTTTGGAAACATGTTATCCATGATGGTGCTTATATTAATTTTTATATTTATCCATATATAGTGGGGGCATGCTTTATAAGCATGTTCTCCACACTTACACAATTTTATGAATTGGCCAAATCACAGTTATATGATTTAGATTCACTATTGTGGAAGAATTCTATATATTGGTACCTTTGTTATAAATAGTTTTAGAATGAGACATATCTGAGGTGCATATGATATGCAATGTGTGACTAATATTACAAAATCTAAATTAGTTTAACATTTCATAACATTATGAAGGACTATCACTACCCACTAGTTTGACATTTATGAACTAATTGAGCCTATCTACTACAATAGTTGGTTCACCTTTTGTTATGGTTGAGGTGATCAAATAACTTGATATTGTCAAGATTTTAGGTTGGACTTGACCGTATCATCTAACCTCACTTGTTTGATAGTGTGGGTGAATTGGTTCACTCATGCTCACCATGTTATAAGTATCATTAGTTTGCATAGTTGAGCTAATCTTAATTTCCAGGTGGAAACTCACTTTTGCTCAAAGGTTGGGGGAATGTGTCTTTCAATATCTCTCCCTCTCTCTCTCTATATTTATTTAGATATATGTACTTTTAATATTTATCTATATTTGTCATAATCTTAGTTTCATATCCCTACAATGATATGTCTTTTTAAATCAACTTACCAACAGGAAAGGCATTTACATTGATGTAAAGGTGTAATGCTAAACATTGATATTTCAATTTCAATTTATTTCATGTGCTTTTAGTTCTAGATTATGTGCACTCATTATATACTTTACCATTCTCTTGTTTGCAGATCAGTCACTAACAAAGCATTCAAGTTGGGCATATGCAAAGATAAGGTATGTTTTACACACCCAGGTAAACATTCCTTTCTTTTAAACTAATAATTATATTGATAGATTAAAGGGGGTGGTGGAATGTAGACAATATTTATGGATAATATAGCACCTCAGTCTTGTACACTTAAAAAACTCAAATCTTGGTTTTTGTTTTTAGTTTTAGACCTGTCCTACTTTTATATGTCTCGTGTCTACTCTATCTTGTGCACCTTGGCCTATATTTGTTAGTATGACCAATATTACATTGAAATCCTAGGCCTTCTATCTTGCCCAAAATGCTTAATATGTACTTATCTTCCATATCTACAAGTCATAAACCCATACCTACTTTCCTATTCCCTTGACACTAATATCTAGAATAAACATTATCATCTATCTTAATGTATTAACATAACACAAGTGTCCAATCCCCTAAATTCATCTATTTTCAAAATTAAACATATACTAATGGTCAGCCAAGTGCTTTAATGTGAGTTAAGTCTCCAAAGGGATTGATATAAATATAAGATCAACCCTCATTAGTTTCTCACCTACAGGACCTAATAACATGGGAACATTACCAAGTATTCTTCCCAAAGAACATTCAATTGAACAAACCTTAACTATTTCCATACTTATCATAGGTACACCACATATACAGGTCTAAAGTATTAAAGGAACATACCAAGAGCCTAATTTTCTAAGTTACAAGCTAGGTCACTATTGTACTTGATTTACTCGTGTTGTATGATTCACATATAATCCAACATGTAGGGGATAAATACATCAATCTAGGGCCCTCTTTAGAGTGTTGGCTATTTAGGTATCACTCACTAATAGAGGGGTTTTTAGGGTCATATTTACACTATATGTCTACTAACCCATTTCCCACAAGGTCATAATGAAGATGAAGAAATAGGGTTTTGTAAATTCATGAGGAGTGATAATCCATGACCCAAATTTGAATACACCAGAGCAAAGGTAAAGTCAAACCAAGAAACATTTAGGTGGTCACATATTTTTCCAGTAAGTATTCCATACATGACACTTGCATCAACCCCAAATAATAGCATCAACACAACCTTCTTAGGTTGATGTTAGTTTCTAGATTTCCATTAGTTTCCAGATCTCCATAAGTGTTTGATCCCAAATTTGATGACTATTCTAGAGTCTCCTTTCAGCTTACTTTCTTCCTTTTCCAGATCTAGAACTTTGTTAGCATCTTAACCAATTAAGTATATTACATTTTTATCATTTATATGTATAGCTTAGTTATAATTTTTATATTTATCCTATTCTAAGCATAATAAATTTAGTTTATGTTTATATTTGGTTTAATATTTAATTGGCCTATTGTACTTTCTGATTATCACCCTTGTGTATTGTTCTTTCTATACTCTTAACCCTATTAATGCCAAGTTAGGATTCCTTAGTCTAATTTAGGGTTAGACAATTATCTTATCCTTTTTATTTAAGGTATCTACCATATTATACTTAAAATCACCTCAAAAGGGTGGGAATATTAGTGGGGGAATGCCATGGAGACATGGCTTCCACATTTTTCACAATTCTTAGATTCAAGTATATAGTGGGTCCATGTTATGGAAACATGTTATCCACTTTTTTCACAATTCATCGATTAATATATATAGTGGGGGAATGTTATGGAAACATGTTCTCCACATTTATACCATCTCTCATTTTCACATTTCATTTGGGGCATGTTTTGGAAACATGTTCTCCACACTTTACATAGTTACAAATTGGCCAAATTTCATAGTTATATGATTCAAATACACAATTTTGGTAGAATTCTATACATTAGTACCATTTTTATACCCAAGTTTTAACATGAGACATATAAGGTTCATATGATATGAAAAGATAACTTAACTTGTAAAATAGTGTAGACACCAAAATTGTGTCTAACCCTTGTCGTCCTCCCCTCAACCCCCATTTTATTCTCCCACACCTATTTAACCCCTGTCGACCATTTTCCCACGAGCCTTGACCTTGGCAGCATGTAAAAAAGAGCAGAAATCTAAAGTTAGCCTCTGTCCCCATTCTACATCTACCGACGTCGCTCACTACTCGGCCAACATCGCCGACATCGGTCACTACTCGGCCGACGTTGGTTATCCTTAACACTGCATTCTCGACCTGAACGCAGGATCCGTTATCTATTATCCATTATTCATCATTCGGTTGCCAATCAGTTTCTCAATCAATTATCAGACCTTCTTTCAAGACATTCTTTCATTCGACCTTCGGAACGATCAGCCAACTTTTGCATTCAATCAATCTGCAATCAAACCTCTCGTATTCTCTCTCTCTGGTACAGGTATTCTACTTTAATCATCTCACTAGAGGTCTACTACATCAAACTTCTACAACACACAGACAACATCAATCATGTCTCCTACTCTATCTTCAGCATGTAACAGGTAAGCATTTATTTTGTGTTTTTATTTTGCTCTCTGGTTATTGTTTTTAATTGCTATCACCACCCCGATTTAGATTCAGACTACAGACCCGACTTGACTTCCTCCCATATCACCTCTATCCACCTTTTATAGAATATATAGTTTGTAACTCTACCCAAATTTTTTCACAAACCCCAAAACAATCCCTCTGACTCCCAAACCGGCTCCCTAACCCTCAAACAAAACTTTAGACCCTTCTGCAATCCTAAATCCCTTGTCCAGACCCGACCAAACCTCGTCCAAAAATTGCTGCCCCAACAGATGCCGATCATTACCCCTACCGACATTGGCACTTTAACCGACGTTGGCACCCTTCCTTGACTGATGTCAGCACAGAGACTGACACTGGTGACTGTGCAGAGCAATTTGCTGCATATCAGGTACGCATTTTGTTTTTTTTGTCTTTTATTTCTTTCATTCTGTCTTTCACTATTTTTGTTTCTGTCAAATACTTTGTTTTCAAATAGTGGGTTGACATCCCTTAAGGAAGTCTTCATACTTCTGGGATCAAGCTTTCGCTTGGCAACCCACCATCTCTTCATCTAACATTTTTCATGTTTTAGTCTTTTTTTTTTTGCAAGTGTCATTCCTCCATAGCCAAAGAGGAGTACCTTCCAACATCTGATTTCGGTGCACATGACTTCATCCAGGTATCTTCTAACCCTAGACCATCTCTTAGTTTCTCATTTTTCTCTTTGAATGTGAAAGCGAAATTAGCATAGAAACATTCTGGCATGCCCAGTGGGACCCTAGGGCCTTCCTTGGGTTCTTTCTTTCTTTCATTCATATAGGTGCATTAGGATCTTTCCTTTTCACCTCTTTCATCTCTTCTAAATGACACCATCAACATGACTAAAAAGAGCTTTTCTTTTTTTTCTTGCACTTCTAGACTAGCCAAAACTCATACTCTTTGACCCTTTCTCCATTCGTCTTCATATGAACAAACATTTTGACTTAGGCTTAAAACACGTTGCATTGCATTTTTGCTTGCTTGCATTTCTTATACCACACTTAGTAATTAATAACCACATATTGAATTAATCTAGTCCACTTTATGTTACACGACCAAACCACTTGCACAAAACAAACATATTAACTTACCTGAGACAAGGTCCGACTAGGATTTCATCCCCCAGCGGATACCTTACCCGTCCCGACGATCTTACTTGGATTTCATCACCAAGGGGAAAGCCCACTCTGTTCTCTGGTAGAGTCTAATCTCTAGGGGAAGTATATTTTGGCTAAGCGAGACCAACTTATCACTGGACTCGTGAAGTGAGGGGAGCTTGCTCCTTAGCACCAGGCCATGTACGAAACCTAACACAGACTTTTGAGCACCATTACTAACTCGAAACCATCCATAGACTACTTCTTCTAGGACCCGACTCAAAAGCCAATCTTCCTCACACATTCTAAGGCATAAGCCACTATAATCCTAATAATTTACTCCTAGGGTTCTTTTTTAGGATCTGCTTGTTTGAGCTTGTGAGGACGTTCTTTCTTGCCTTGAATGGTTCTGACTCGTAGTCAAGCCAAGGCTCTAGTTGATCACGCGAGGCATCACCCACTTCCGTGTACCCCATCCATAACTAGTCCTATAATGGAGTTCTACTTAGAGACTAAAAGAACTCCTACTAGACCATCCCCGACCCAGACTCCTATTGTCCCAGAAGGGGACCAAGATTTTGCATGATTCTTGGACCTCAATGTCAAAGCCTTGCAGCACTATCTCGCGAATAGCCGAACGTGAGACTCCTTGGGCAATCCAATTTATGGAATGCCGACCTCTCTTCTCAAGACTGCGGCCGTATCAACAGCGTCCATAGTTCAACCTTTAGACACCTAGGCTATTGCCTCAACCAATGACCAGCCTTTGACCAACCATCCAAGTGTGGCCTCTCCCTCCATCTTTGGGCCCACTTCCACTGGGGTTTCAGCCCCCTATCAACCTCAGCCCACTCAACCACTCTCTACCCCCTTTCAGAATCTAGTCATCTCTATTCTGCCTACCCTTTCTCCTATCAACACTAGGGTGGCTACCTATCCATTGGCCCATGTTACCACTAACCAACCTCCCGTGGCAACATCGAGCCTAGCCATGCCTTCTACCCAACCATCCTTAGTCTCCTCTTCTATCCCTACAACTAGTCATCCGTACGTTACACCCTTACTGGTACAACCGACTACATCATATGCCTTTTCTAGCCTCTTTCAAGTGCCTTAAAATCTAGGGGGTGCTCCACCTGCTAATTCGTCAGTAGATATCATCAAAATGCTGATGGACAAGATGTCTAGCCTAGAGACCTCCATTTTCAGCTCACGCAACACTCTCTCATATGAACAAATTTTCAATGAGCCCATTCATCCTTCTATCCCGATCAGGCCATATCCCAGCCAGTGGGAACTTCCTAAGTTTTCTTGTTTTCAAAGTAAGGAAGACCCACAACAGCACTTACAGGCATTCAGACATGCCTATTACCTTATCGCCCACGATGATGCATTTCTTTTACGCACATTTCCTATGTCTCTCTCAAGTGCTACGCTTGACTGGTACAGCTCCCTTGCTAGCCATTCCCTCTTCACATTCACTCAGTTGGCCCAACTCTTCCTTGATCATATCTCTATCAACATCACCAAGAAGGTCTCAATCATAGACCTCTATTCTATCTGCCAATTCGAGGACAAATCCATTGTTGATTTCATTGCTCGATGGAGGGGCCTCATCAATCAACTCTCCTTTTCTTTACCCCAACCTGAACTTATTGAACTTTTCTCCCAAGCCTGCGCCAAACATATTTCTTCCACCTTAAGGGTTCAGACCTTCCACACTTTTGATGAAGCCTTCACGATGGCCCGCAAACTTGAGTTACATGCCATCGAGGAGAATAAAGTCAAGTTGTGGAGCAAGAATCCCAACTCCAAGACCAATGACCCCTCTTCTAAGCCTTCCTCATCCAATCCTAAATCTAAAGCTTCAGCAAACGCTATGGTCATTAGATCTTCCTCCTCTTCCCCTTCAACTAACCAGCTTGAGCCATCCACATCCCAAAGCATCACCTGTTAATTCCAGCAGAGATACGTACAACGATAGTATACTCCACTCAGAGAATCATATGCGTCTGTGCTAGAAAAACTCATCAAACAGGGGGTCCTCAATCTCCCCAAAATCTAACCACCTCCACAATTTGATCCCTCATGCACCATCCCTGTGTGGTATAGGGAAAATGACTTCTGTAACTACCACCGTGTTAAAGGCCATGACACGGGCAACTGTAAGACCCTTAAAAACATCATCCAAGACATGCTGGAAAAGGGTGACCTTGTCCTCAACAATCCCAATGTGCCACCTAATCAGGGCATCAACATCTTCAAGCAACCATTCCCCAATCATCCACCAACTCAAAACAATGTCCAGACCTTGACTGATAACATTCACGAACATAATATATGAACAGTCAATACAATCTCTCCCTTCATCCCCGACCAGACTCTTTCACAACCTCAAGAGGTGAGTCCATCCATCAGTCCATCACATGTGGATGAACCTCTTTCTCTGATTAGTTCTCCATCAACCTTTCTCATCTTGGAGGATGCCTCAACCTTACCAGCACCGCCGGTTTCACCATCCTCCTTCTTGTTGCCCATGGAGGACCCAACCCTTCCTACTCCTCGACCGCAAGTGGAGGGCACAATCATCCCTGCCCTTTACCCGCTTAAGGAGCCTCATTCTTTGGTTTCTTCTCCACCCAGGGAAGAACCTGCCTCTCCTTCATCTCCAACCAAGGATGAACCTATCATGACTCCATCATGCCTTGGGTCTGAGACCGCTACACTAGTCTCATCTTCAACCCCACAACCATCCACATCTTCTCAAGAACCCAAACCTCATCCAACATCTTCTCAGCCATTTTCCTGATTAGTGGAGAAACTCGAACTTCTCCCTTCAAAGAAAGTGGAGCATCAGGTATTGTGGGAGCGTCTCACAACTCTTTAACATACCCGTGCCCTCTCATCTCATGCTGCTAATCCTCCCAGGGAAAAATCTCCCAAGACTCTCAACAAAAACCAGACTTCCACTTTTAGACTGTCTACACCTCAACCAACCACATCAGGACCAAAACCCTCATCTACCCCATCTAAACCTATCAAGTCACTTGGCATTCGCCCTGTCTCCAACCTCACTCATCCGCAAGTGAAGGTGGACCTAGAACAGACCTCGACCAATAGTAGTCTTCAACCCAAGTCATAGAAGACTGCTAAACCATAGAGGTGAATGCCTCCTCCTCCGTCACCATTGCCCTCCATTTTGGGCCCCCATCCTTTGACCTTGACCAGAGTCCTTCCCACTCTGACCTTTAATCAAAACTAGTTGCCTCCTCTACTTCCTTTGCCTACTACTAGCCTACCCTCTCCCAAAAGGGTGGTATCTCCCATGAACAAAGTGCCATCTCCACCTGTCACCGCACCGTCAACCCAAAAGGTGGTACGGAAGCCTCCTCTGACTCTGCCCAAGCAAAAGTCACCAGCATTGCACACATCGATGAGCACGGACCCTTTAATGGGCTCATGCTCTTTGATCTTGCACTGACTTTTGTATACTTCCAGCATAACTCTTTCACCCATCAGGCCTTTCCAACCCCTCAGGTCTAAGCCCTCCTAGTTTGATGACACGAAGATTTGCTTATACCACCGTACGCCAGGACATGATACCGAGACTTGTTGTGCCCTAAAGACCGTCATTCGCCACTATTTAGAGAAAGACACTCTTCTCTTTGAGGACACTCTCGATCGACCCCTGACTCCTTCTCATAACCCTCCAACCTCTTCAAACCCATCAACATCTCATCAACAGGTTACGACCCCTTTGTCTCCTTCACCCCCTATCTTTGAAATCAATTCCATTCACATAACCACCAGGTCACAAAAGGACAAGGCGAAATAAAAAGCCACCATTCCTTAGACCTACCCTTTCGTCAATCCACCTCAACCACCCAAGCCTAAGATTTCTATCCTTGGTGCGCCTCAACCCTCCTCTTCTTCTTCTTCTTCTTCCAGACCAATCCATGACTCCATGTTGAAACAACTTCACTAGACGCCTATGAAGATGTCTCTCTATGACCTCATCCAAACCTTGCCTTAACATCATCAAGCCCTCATCAGAGCCCTGCAGGCAGCAGAGGTCCAACTCGAGGGCCCCCAGCCACTTACTGCCCTTGTCCACTCTTTAGTCCCTATTGCCTCCATCACATTCAATGATTCTGAGATTCCCACATCTAACATGGAAGATCAGAATGCCACCCTCTTCATCACTGCCTATGTTGATCAGACACGCATTAAATGCGTTATGATCAATGGAGGTGCCAGCATCAACATTATCTCCACCCATGCCTTTAAACAGTTGGCTCTTCCCAAGAATTGTGTCTCGAAAATTGACGCAATCTTGCGCTCCTTTAATGACACCACTGCCACGACCATTGGCACAGTCATCCTCCACATCCATGTTGGTCCATGCACAGTCCTAGAGCTCTTCTATATCATCAAAGGAGAGTTTCAATACAACATGTTGTTGGGCCGACCCTGGATCTGTGCCATGGCCTGTGTCCCCTCCACCCTGCACTATTGTGTGAAATTTGAGCACGATGGGCAAGTCCATACCATTCTCACTGACCCTTCAGCCTTCAAAACTTGTAACACCACCTATCATCCAAATGACATCCTCATTCCTATCAAGCCATCATCCTAGCACTGCCTCCATCTGCGGAAGCTTTAACCAGTTCACAAAAGGCGGTCGCCCTCACACCTCCCCTTCAAGCGACAACCACAGACCCCATGGAAGACATATTCCAAAGAATTTCATTGGGGGAGTATCACTTGCTGGCCTTAGACATGTTCCAAACTCCATAAGAGTATGGACGCCTTCATCACAGCCCTAGTTACGACCATCAGATCAATATGATCGTGCCTTATGGTCCTCCTCACCTCCAAACCAATCTTGTCTATGGGGGGCTCAATCAAGCTCCTAGTGATGGCAATCCTCTTTCTTCACCTCAACCTTTCACATCAGACTTCTCATTTCTTGGCAACCCCACCTTTGCACACACTTACCTTTATAGGTGTGCATGGAAGGGTTTTGGTTTCAGACGCTATGAGTAGGGCTCCCATCAGCCTATTGAGCTTCTCAATGATGATGATGCCAAGAAACGATATGGCTTGGGATATCATGACCCCACTCAGGCCCCTACAGACCTTTGTCCTGAACCAACCATTGACCAATCTCCTCCATGCTCACCCATTCTTCCTTCTTCACATATTGAGTCGGTGGTTTCCATTCCTCCTAGTTTTTTTTTTTGCATAAACACCATCCACCTGAAACCCCTAACCTATCAGCTAAATGGGGTATCCAGGTCTCTCCCTCTCATTTTTCCCAGCATGATAGAAGATGAGTTAGTGACCATTCACACTATCCACTACGTTGATGATGATGCCATTCTTTCTTACATGGGTGCCAATGACTCTTTCATCTAGCGCTCTCTCCTTTTTGAGACCCAGGTTATGTTAAATAAATCAACCATTGACATCAACCTCCCTTCTTCTGATGTTCCCCATGTCTTAAAGATTGGTTAATCTTTATATGCTCAGGAGCAGCTTGACTATACCCAGTTTCTCTCCGACCATAGCAAGGTCTTTGCCTGGACCTATCGTGACATGCCTGGCATCGACCCCACCATCGCTACCCATAACATAGTCACCAAACCAGAGGCTAAGCCTATTAGGCAAAAGCTTCAAAAGATGCATCCTCGCATTGCACTCCTTGTCAAAGAGGAGCTTTAGCACCTCCTTTCTGTCTCCTTCATCCAGCCCATCGATTATCCGTAATGGGTCTCTAACATTGTCCCAGTCACCAAGGCGACTGGGGGGATCCAGATCTGCATAGACTATCATGACCTTAACTTAGCCTATCCTAAAGATGACTTTCCTCTTCCTAACATTAACCAGCTTGTTGATCTCATGGCTGGCCATGAGATGCTATCTCTCATGGATGGGTTTTTAAGATACAATCAAATCCTAATTGCTCCAAAAGATCAGCATAAGACCACTTTCATTACCCCATGGGGGACTTTCTGATATCGAGTCATGCCTTTCAGCTTGAAGAATGTAGGTGCCACTTATCAGCGTGCCATGACCTGCATTTTCCATGATCTCCTCCATAAAATCATGGAGGACTATGTGGATGACCTGCTTGGCAAGTCCAAGCTTCATCATGACCATTTGACCATTCTCAAAATCATCTTCTCTCACCTTCTTTAATACAATGTCCACCTTAACCCCAAGAAATGTGTCTTTGGGGTCCTCTCCGACAAGCTCTTAGGATTTATCATTTCTTTCTGTGGCATCAAGATAGATCCTGCCAAGATCCACGTTATCCTCAAAATGTCGCCCCCAACCAATCTCAAGTAGCTTCGCAGTCTACAAGGGAAGCTCCAGTCCATTCACCGTTTCATCTCGTAGCTTTCTGACTGTTGCCAACCTTTTCATCATCTCCTTAAGAAGGACGTCTCCTTTACATGGGATAAGGACTGTCAAGAGGCTTTTGAAGCCCTCAAACACTATTTGGTCCTCTCCACCAATTCTCATTCCACCTAAAGATGATCAACCCTTCTACCTTTACATCTCTATCACCAACCATTCGTTAGGTGCCATGATCGCGCACTAAGATGAGCATCACCATGAACAAGCGGTCTACTATATCAACCGAACACTGGTCGACTATGAAACTTGGTATACTCATACCGAGAAACTCTATTTGGCATTAGTCTTTACCGCTACCAAGCTCTGCCACTATCTTCTCAATCACAAAACCTTTGTCATCACTCACACCGACCCTCTTAAGTTTATGCACTCCAAGCCATATCAACATCAATGTATGGCTTGGTGGCTCATGCTACTTGCTGAGTTCGATCTCAAATTCATCCAGCAAAAATCCATCAAGGGGCAAACCATCACTGATCAATTGGCAGATGCCCCTCTTCCCAACAATCAACCTTTGCAGTGCGAGTTTCCTGACGAGTCTCTCACCATGCTTTCCATCGATGACACTGTCTACCAAATGACCATGTTCTTCGATGGCTCCAAATGTCAACTTGGTGGGGGTGCAGGAGTCATTCTCATCCCACTCGATGGTGAGCCCATGCCTCTATATTTTAAGCTCGACTTTAATTATACCAATAATATGGTTGAATATGAGGCCTTAATTTTGATACTTCAGACTGCCCTCTCTCTCAACATCAAGTCCATCAACATTTTTAGTGACTCACAGCTTGTCATCAATCAGGTCAACAGTTCATACCTCTGTAAAAATGAAATTTTACAAAGGTACAAAAACTGTGCTAGCATCCTCCTTGCATCTTTCGACCATTACCTCCTGCAGACTGTTCCTCAATCAACAAATAAGTTTGCTGACACCATGGCTTCTCTTGCTTCACATATCCCATCTTCCTCATCTGCATCCAAACTTTTTGTCATTGTGCATCGTGTGCCATTGCCTTCTTATATCTCTCCTAACATTAATCATGTCAACACCATAGACTTTAACCCACGAGATGATTGGTATAAGCAACTTGTGGACTTCTTATCTTTTCTATCATTCCTCCCAACCTCTTTAGCAATGCGCAGTGAGTTTTTATCAAGCGTACCGCTCACTATACCATGCTAGGGGGTCTTCTCTATAAGCGAGGCTTCAATGGCCTCCTTCTTCACTGTCTCACCTCCAGTGAAGCATCTCAGGCCATTAAGCAAGTCCACAATGGGATTTGTGGCAGACATTTTAGTGGGAATTTGGTTGCCAAGCGCATCCTTCATCTAGGCTATTATTGGCCCACCCTTCATCAAGACTGTAACGACTATGTTCGGCGTTGCATCAAGTGTCAACAGCACTCTAACTTGCTTCATCTTCCTAGTCATGCCTTACAAGTCACTCAAGATTTTTGGCCTTTTTCTCAGTGGGGCTTAGATCTCATCGGTGAGATTAACCCTCATTCATCTCTTTGTCATCAATCCATCATCACCGCCACCAAGTATTTCACCAAGTGGGTGGAAGCCATTCCTCTCATCTCCACAAAAGCCGACAAGATCATCAACTTCATCAGGACCCACATCATTTGTCATTTTGGTGTCCCTCATAAGATCATCACCGACAACGGCAAGTCCTTCAAAAACAAGACCATCCAAAAGCTATGCGACTCATTTGGCATCAAGCTCAGTTTATCTTCGCCTTACTACCCACAAGCAAATGGGTAGGCCTGAGGCTTCCAACAAAATCTTGACTAAAATTCTCATGAAGGTGGTCAGTGACAGTAGAAGGGATTGGCATATTCACATTCCCTTCACTTTGTGGGCCTACTGCACTAGCATTCAAACCTCCATGGGTGCTACCCCTTTCTCTCTAGTGTATGGAATAGAGGTTGTCCTACCTCTCAAAGTATAGATCCCGTCTCTCTACATCTCTCTACATGACATTCTTTCTAATGATGACTTTTGTCAAGATCACTTAGCTCAACTTGAGTTACTTGACGAGCACTGTCTTGCTGCCCTCAACCATCTCCATGTCTATCAACATCGCATCAAGCGAGCTTATGACAAAAATCTATGAGAACAAGATTTCAATATCGGAGACCTCATCCTCAAAGAAAATCATCACGTGACCAATATGGAGCAAAGTAAATGAGGCAAGTTTGCCCCTAATTGGCTTAGACCTTTCATTATCACACAAAAGTATGGATCAGGGACATATCATTTGTCTTCCCTCGATGGACGACCAGAACCTGAGCCTCTTAATGCGTTGCATCTGCGACCATTCTACTATTAGTCGAATACTCATCCACTTGACATTTACCTTGAGCTCATCCCTTAAGCAATCCCCATCCTCTTAGTGCTCATTCCTTTCAACCCTACTCCCCTTAATAAATCCTATATACCCCTTTTATACAGTATGGATGCTTTGTCCTAATAAAAGGGAGCCCTTGACCTTCTATAATCTTGTCCATGACTCACATTTCTGTCAAAACAAATCAAGATGTCAAAATATCCAAGGTCACCAAATTAGAATCAAAAGGCAGACTGCTCTCTCGAAAGACAACTATACTATCATTATTGTAGCTAATAGACTGCTCCCTCGAAGGACAGCTATTCAAAGCCCTTATATAAAGCAAAATATAGACCACTCCCTCGAAGGATGGCTATGACTAACTCTTGCTACAAACAACAATCTTTCTTAGAAGCTTCTTGCATTGATCAGCTTCACAAATGACCACCAAGCAAATGACATCTCTATGCAGACTTCTCGCATTGATCAGTCTGCACCAAAAAAAAAAGAAAAAAATAAAAAATAAAAAATCATGGACTTGGCTTGTAGTTGTCTCAGGGTCTCCTATAAAAAGGGGCAAAGTTACCTCTACTCTAAAACGGGTTACCCTATCCTCCTTCTATCACTTGCTCAAGGGACTTTGAGCTCACTTTAATGTCAAAGTGATTCAATTACCTCTCTAACACAACATATGGTCAACGACGTCATGCATGAATGGGGCTCTTGGTTCTAATAACCCCTATTTATGCTGTCATTCTGATCCTTGTCAATGAAAGAGCAATATGCCTTTCACTTCTTCTACACTTTGGTCACATTCAACTTCATCACTTGTCAAACCTAATCAACTCAACTCACTCTCTTTTCAGGCCACTCCCATAGCCTATTCACACTAGTTTCTATGGACACCAATACACATGGAAACTATCGACCAGATGCAATTTATGTTAAGCATAAACCAATACTTGTTAAAGCATAAATAGACCTCAATTCATCTTTAGCATACATCCATCATGAATATAGAAAATTGCTAGGGATGAAAGACCCCTCAACCAATGTTGCAGAATACACCATTTGGAAAAGGCTGTAACATCTTTTTCTCCCCATCATTTCGACACATGACCAAACCAATCATCGACCAATCTTCTCAATTAGTTCAAACTACATTAGTCTAAGGCCCTAAGACCGGGGCTATGCAGGTAGCACTCAGATGACACAACATCTTTTGGGGTTAGCTCGACCACCTTCATTTGTTCGTCTCTCTGATGGACAAACCTTCTTTCCTCCTTTTGACCATGACCTTGCCCTCAACCAAGACCAATTCCATCCCTTTGACCCTTCCTCCCTTTTAGGGAGAACTACATTGGCCTGAGGCCCTTCACACAAGGGCTATGTAGGCAGCACTTAGATCACATAATGTCTTCTGAGGTTAGCTCAGCCACATCCTTTTGTCCATCCATCCACCTTGACCAATGACCATTGGAGATCATGCCTATCTCCTCCGACTTCAACCACTTCCAAGACAATGTTGCCTTGGTTGTTTTTGCCTGTATGCTACCTCATGACCGGTTAGCAAAATTGTGCACAGACTATATTTTAGACCCTCACAAGTATAGGATTGCAAGCCAGTTGATCCGCACTACTTGTGAATTTTTTTGTGTTTCTAGGAGCACTTCTTGAGCCCAGGACACTTGGAACACGACAACCCATTGGAGCTATAGCTTCGATTGAATAACTCGATTAGCTATGACCACACACTAGGGCCCAATTAATTCAATTTTGGCACTCCTCAACCCTTGACCTGTGATAATTTGACCTAACCATCTTGTGAAGTGGTATGCATGCAATCATGACTTTTGCAGTGTTTACCCTCACCCCTTTTTCATCCACTCTTTATCAAATCAGCACCCGATTTCTGGTTCCCTTCCCTCAACTCCTGCTTTGAGGGGGAATACCTCATCCATAATCAGGGCAATCCACCTCCTATTTTTGTCTTGCAGTTCATTCGAACAACCAACAAGATGAAATCGACCTTATCCCACACTTGGGGCAACCAACTCCTATTTTTGTCTTGCAGTTCATCTAGAACAACCAATAAGACAAAAAAGGGCAAATGTAGACACCAAAATTGTGTCTAACCCTTGTCATCCTCCCCTTAACCCCCAATTTATTCTCCCATGCCTATTTAACCCATGTCGACCATTTTTCGATGAGCCTTGACCCTGGCAGCATGTAAAAATGAGCAGAAAGCTAAAGTTAGCCTCTGTCCCCATTCTACATCTACTGACGTCGGTCACTACTCAGTCGACGTCACCGACGTCGGTCACTACTCGGCTGACTTCAGCGGTCCTGCTGGCGTCAGTTATCCTTAACACTACGTTCTCGACCCAAACACAGGATCCATTATCCATTATCCATTATCCGTTATTCATCATTCGGTTGCCAATCAGTTTCTTGATCGGTTATTGGACCTTCTTTCAAGACATTCTTTCATTTGACCTTCGAAACGATCAGCCAAATTTTACATTCAATCAATCTGCAATCAAACCTCTCGTATTCTCTCTCTCTAGTACAGGTATTCTGCTTCAGTCATCTCGCTGGAGGTCTGCTACATTGAACTTCTGCAACACATCGACAACATCAATTATGTCTCCTACTCTATTTTCAGCATGTAACAGGTAAGTGTTTGTTCTGTGCTTTTATTTTGTTCTCTGGTTATTGTTTTTTATTTGATATCACCACCCTGATTTAGATTCAGACTACAAACCCGACTTGACTTCCTCCTGTATCACCTCTATCCACCCTTTTCAAAATATACAGTCTGTAACTCTACCCAAATTTCTGTATAAACCCCCAAACAATCCCTCTGACTCCCAAACCGGCTCCCTAACCCTCAGATGAAACTTTAGACCCTTTTGCAATCCCAAAACCCTGTCCAGACCCAACCGGACCCCATCCAAAAATTGCTGCCCCGACCGATGCCGGTCATTACCCCTACCGATGCCGGCACTTTAACCGACGTCGGCTCCCTTACTTGATCGATGCCAGCATAGAGACTGACACCAGTGACTGTGTAGAGCAATTTGCTACATATCAGGTACGCATTTTGTTTTTTTATCTTTTATTTCTTTCATTCTGTCTTTCACTATTTCTATTTCTGTCAAATATTCTATTTTCAAACAGTGGGTTGACATCCCTTAAGGAAGTATTCATACTTCTGGGATCAAGCTTTTGCTTGGCAACCCACCATCTCTTCATCTAACATTTTTCGTGTTTTAGTCTCTTTTTCTTTACAGGTGTCATTCCTCCATAGCCAAAGAGGAGTACCTTCCAACGTCTGATTTCGGTGCGCATGACTTCATCCAGGTATCTTCTAACCCTAGACCATCTCTTAGTTTCTCATTTCTCTCTTTGAATGTGAAAGCAAAATTAGCATAGAAACAAATAGAATTGTATTTCAAATTTTAAAATACTTTTATGGACTTTAACTCACTAGGTTGTACTGCTATAGACTGTTATTGAGCCAATATACTAGAGTAGTTGGCTTAATTTTGGTATGGTTGAGTTAATTGAACTAATCAATATTTACAAGTTTATAAGTTGGAATTAATTACATAATCCAATCTCACCAAAATTATAGTGTGTCTTGACTTGGATCAAATCACACTCCCTAGGTTATAAATATGATTGGGTTGCATGGTTGAGCTAATCTCAATTGCCAAGTGGTAACTCAGATTTTATCCAAGGTTAGAGGGAAGTTTTTCACTTAACCTCTCTCTATATAATCACTTATAGATTTTAATTTCTCCTAATTTTAGTTTAAATGATTCATAATGACATATATTTTTAAATTAAGTTGCCAGTAGGTGAGGTAGTTGAATCAATACATAGGTATACTCCTAAACCTCATTATTTCTATTTCAATCATTTCATTTCTTTCAATTTCAGATTATATGCATTAACTATATACTTTAACATGATCTTTTTATAGGTAATTCACTAACAAAGCACTTAATTTGGGCTCATGCGAAGACAAGATGTGTTATACACACCTAGGTACACATTCCTTTTTCTTTAAATTAAAATTTTCATTTATAGGTTAAAACAGAGAATGTAGACACTAAATCTAAATTATATAACACCTTAGTCTTGTATACTTGGTAGGTAACTCTCATGGATGTACCTGTCAATCCTTAGAACTTCTTGCTATCAAAAGGCTCACATACACTATCTCTATTGACTAAATTGCTTATATCTTAGTCTACCTTATGTTATTCTGATGACCCAGGCCTTATATAATACTTGATATGATATAAACCTAATTATATTTTATCTCTACACATTTAAGACCTGTGTTTATTTTCTATCTTCTTGGGCACTTACGTCCTAGTCAAACTAATACATTGATACAAGTGTCATATGCCCTAAAGTCATCAAATTTGTAAATGAAACATATACCAAAGGTTAGCCTAAGTGATTTAATATAAGATATTTCTAAAAGGGTTGATACATACATACATACATACATACATATATACACACACACGCACGCACGCACGCACGCGCACACACACACACACACACACACACACACACACACACACACACACACACACACACATATCAACCCTTTTGGAAATATCTTATATTAAATCACTTAGGCTGACCTGTTGATATATATATATATATATATATATATATATATATATATATATATATATATATATCAACCATCATTTATACCTCACCTAACACATACCTAAAAATTCACAAGGAAACTTATAAAAAGCATTCAATCAAGAATTCAAGTAAGAAAAGCTTTGCTATTTTATCCTATCTCCATATCAATCATAGGGAAACCACATCTAGAGGTCTTAGGTACTGAAGGTTCACTCTATGAGACATAATTTTCAAGTTACAATTTAGGCCATTATTGTACTTTCTTATCACACATTGCATCCTTATGCACACACAAGCTAACATGTAGGGGATAAATACATGAGTATAAGGCCCTCTTCAAATTTGTCATTATGTAGGAAATACCCACTATCATAGGGATATTTTGAGTTAGCTCGACATCATGATCCCACTAACCCATTTTCCCACAACCTCTATGAAGATGAAGAACTAGGATTTTACTACTTGATAAGGAGTGACAACCCATGATCCATATTTGACCACACTAGAATGAAAATGACACAAAACCTAAAATATTAAAAGTGGTTGCATCTAGATCCATAAGGTATTATGTAATAAACACATACATCTAATTTAAATAGAATCATCAACACAACCTTCTAAATTCAATGCAAGTATTTGAAGCTATAAAGGTTAAATTTGTAGAAGTTAATGACTGATCTATAATCTAGATCTAGTATATTTCTAGCCTATTCACATTAGATATTAATACACAATGTAATCCAACTAAAAAATATTTTTTTCATTTCATTTCTATACCAATAACTAGTTATAATTAATATTTTTATCATATCTTAACATTTAAATCTAGAAAATTGTTTATCCAAGTTTGTAACTAATTGACCTACTATAGATATAGTTTATCACCCTTAAGCCCTAGGTTATCTCTACCCTTTTAGAACTAGATTAATTAATCTATATTTTAAGGTTAAAAATCCATATATAAGTTAAAAAAATAAGTCTAAAAACTATCTCTATTGGTTAAATCACTTAAATATAAGCTTGCACATGCCAAAAATCCTAAGCATATTGCTACCAATTATATCTATAGCTCCCACTTCAAAACTTAAATGTCTCAAAATACTTAATATTAAACATGGATTAAGGAAAAAAAAAGAATATATGACTAATTAATTAAGTATTTGGTATAATATTAAAACCTCTCCAAGTGAAACTCTCAATAACCTTCTTTAAAACAAATTGATCATACTATATCTTACATGTCCTATATGAAGATCCAAGTACTATTGTGCTTGTCATAAAGTTTAGAAACATATAATATAATATATAATTTATAATGGTGGTCCTATGTTGACTTCATTTAATAAAGTAACATCTAACTTAGACACATTTTGCAATATTGAACAACCCATGAAAATTGTGGTTCCATCTCTTAAAGTCGAATTACCAAAACAAGAGTTTCCTAATGAATATTTTCTTTAAAATGTGATGCCTAAAAAGGAATTACATAATAATTTATTCCTAATAAGACTAATGTTAAAAACATAATTACTAAGCTGGCAATAAAAGCTTCTTTTCCATTCCTAAATGTTTTATCAATATCCCTCACATAAATTGTAAGCAATGCACCAATGTCATGGTTGAAAATTATTGTGAATCTATTATGTGTAGCATGAATCTTCTCAAAACTCTTAGATATGATGTAAATTTTTTGAGTAAGAACACTTTATCTACTCCACTCAAAATAGGATCTATTGAGTGGTCCATATTTCTTGGTCTCAAGTTGTGTTCTACTATATTCAACATTGATCATACTTTGACCTAGTATAATGTTATACTAAGAAACTCATGGATAAGATCAATGAATAAAAAACTTGACAAGAATCATGATCACATTAAATTTGAGACTCAAGGTAAGAATATTTCCTATTCAAGAGATGAAACTTCTCCAAATCAAGTAGAGCAAGTGGAAACCCTTTCTTTAGCTAGTACTCAAGAAATAATATCCAATTCTTCTCCACTTATGACCACACATGGAATACATGATATCAATGACGATGAATATATTTGAAAGTAATGAGAATAAAATAAATAAATTCCAAAATATGATGTGGTTTATTATACATACCCTAATGTAGATAAAGAATAATATAATAATTAGAGTTACATGTCTAAATTATGGCATGAATATGGAAATAAACTTGATGATAATGACATATGTGGTACAAGACCTACATATGACTATCCCATTAATTGGATAATTTGTTAGGTCAAACATTATCTAATGAACATAGTTTTTTATTTTTTTTCTTGCTTGATCACCTTATCTATATTTGACTTATTATTTTATCTATTCTTCTATGTAAATGTGTACATTTTCCATTACATTGACTAGAATTATAGCTTATGTATTTTCTTTGGTTATGATTTTTTCACTAAGCATTGACTTTTAATTCTTTCTCTTGATGTAGACACCTAAAAACTACACACAACAATTTCTAGTGTTACCCCACCTCTAGAACGATAACTAGGCCCATTTATGAACCTAACTTTACCATACCCATTTTTTTCTTATCATTTAAATCACCTATTTTCACCCTTTTTCACTGACTTTTCTCCTAGCCTACAAACCACCGATGGTTAGGGTAACTACTAAAAATTAGCCTAACCATCAATAGTTAGGTCCTCTCTTCAGCTTTAACCAAATTTAAAGTATGCTAGCTCTTTGTGTGAGATTGGTAAATTCCCAAATGGTAACTTATTTTTAAAATAAAGCTTTAAGGAATCGAAAGTAGGAAGTTTTAGCCTTGATCAAATTAGCAACTTCCTTCATCCCATTTAGTAACTTCTACCTATAAAAAAATTAGAAGAGCAAGTTATGAGGAGATATCAGGTATTTAAGATTTTTTGCAAGTATTTAATGTCCATCTTAACAAGTGAGCATCATCACTTGAGATTCAAAACTCTATCAAACTCACTTTAGAAGGCCTGAAGCACCATCACTATAGCTACATCACTTCTGACTTCTTCCAATTAGTTATAGGTATTTTTTTCTTGTGTCATTTGATTTTATTTGGTTTCAATACCATTACCTTATCTGGTCCATCAACACCTCATTTTCCAGTTTACAACCTCATATCCACCTTTGTTTGCCCAAAACCCCAATTTGTAGTTTCTAATTTATTCATCTCTAAATTCACATAGGCAACCACCGATGGTTCATTGCAACCATCGATAGTTACCCAACCACTAATAGTTCACCCTAATCACTGATGGTTCCCTGTGCCAATATTTTCTAACAAGCAATTTTCACCCTTCTACTTCCAATCAAACCCCACTTTCTACGTTTCTCTCTGATAATAGGACCTTTTCTAATTTTATGAACTAGACCTTAACCATTTTAGCATCTAAATTTGATCATTTTCTTTAATACATAAGTTATCATTTATTTTTAGTACGCATTTATTTTCTTATCATTGATGCAAGTATCTTCTATTATCATTTTAGACTTGATTGTTATAAAATTGGATTGACAACCTCCTAACAAGCCTTGTGCTTCTTGGATCTATCATACCCTAGGTAGTCTACTCAACCAACCATTTAACCACCCCATTTCAAGTGTTTTTTCTACTTGTAGGTTATTCCTTCCTAGCCAAAGAGGAGTTCCCACCTTCATCTATATTCACACATGTATTTTACCAAGTATTATTAAACACACCCTAATCATTAGATTTCTTTTAATTTACTTTCAAAATTAAGAAATGAAACATTTTGGTATGCCTAGTGAGACCCCTGAGTTTTCTTTGGTTCATAAATGTTCTAGGACATTTAGATTTGCATTAGTGAAATTCATTTATTTATCTTTCATTATTTCTTTGTATAAAGGAAAAATAAAAAATATAAGTTTTAGTTGCATCTATCCTAGGACTAGGATTGCATTTTCATATTGCATTTAGTTACATCTTAGCTATTCTATTTTTATTGAAAAGAGATCAAAAAATTTCCTTTTGGTTAAAATTGATTACATGCATTGTTTTCTTGCTTGTCTTAGTTCATCTAGACTAATTAAGTAAATTAAATTAATTATAGAACCATAAATGTTACACAAACCAAACCACTTGAACAATCATCACATCAAACATACCTGAGTTAAGGCTTGACTAGGATTTCATCACCTAGTGGTAACTTTACCCCTTCCTGACTATTCTGCTTGGATTTCACCACCAAGGGGAAAACCAACTCAACTATTTGCTTGAGTATACACTCTGAACTCAATATATTTTGGCTAAGCACCTAACACTCTTATCATTGTGGGATCATGAAGTGAGGAGGTAAGCCCTAATATCAAGCCACATACCAAAGTCCAACACATATTTTTCCCTCTTTAGTGCCTAAACAACTTGAAACTAGCCTTATATTTCCTCTTTAGTACTTGATTTACAAGCCAAATCCTTCTTCACACTCTAAGGCATAAGCCATAAGTGATTTTAAAGGAATCCTAGGATAAATGCACTTATAATGTATGCATTGATTGCTTTGATTTTTTTTGGTTTCTCTTTGTTTGAGGTATGAGTTTCATCATAATATTTCCCCATTTATCATATGGTCTTTACTGGATAAAAACTAAGAAATCAAACCAACTAACCACCACCATCTTCTTCCTCCTCCATGGAATACACTTCTGATGTTGAAAGTTCTCATTTTTCTCCCCCTCCTTCTATAATCCCTATTATATTTGAAGGGGATGTGGACTTTATTTCCTTCCTTGACAAAAATTAGGGAGCTCTTCAACACCACCTTAACACCATGCCCCACCATACCTCCTTTTCTTTGGTTCTTCTTATGGATCCTTCTTATGGAATGCCATCCCTTCTTATGGTGGGTACTACCTCAACCAAACTTTCCAACATCTCATCCACCAACACTACCCAACCCTAATCTAATGTTCTAACCTCTAGCCAAACACCTCTTACTACATCCCATATAAGTTTTAATTTACCTTTGATCACCTATACTTCACCCACCACGGGATTATCTTTTACCTCTACTTCCACCCTTCCTTCGATGGTAAATAATCTCTTAATCACTACCCCATTTTAGAAACTAGAGATTTATATACCTCAAACACTACCACCTATTAGCACTAGAGTCACCACCCAACCTCAATGTACCCAACCTCCACCTACCACCTTAACCCTACCTTTTAGTCAGCCTACATCCATTCCCCAATAAGTACCTATGACAACGTACCAATATGGGTACATATCACCATCTATCCAACCATTTGTCATAATTAGTTCATATGTGACACCATTGTAACCACTTGTTACCACTTACCAATATGTGGCCTCTTCTATTCCTTTTACCACTCAACACCAAAATAATATACCCTTCAATTATGTATCTTCCCAACCTCAATCAGATTTGATCAAAATGCTAATGGAAAAAATAACTAACTTGGAGTCATAAATTTCTATGTCTCATAAGCTCTTATCCTATGACCAAATTTGAAATGAACCTATCCACCCATCCATTCCCATCCACTCTTATCCTTCTCAATGGGGATTGCCTAAATTTTCTAAATTTCAAGGTAAGGAGGACCCACAACAACATTTAAGAGCATTTCATCATTCATGTTACTTGATTACATATGGTGATGCTTTCCTCCTCTAAACCTTTCTAATGTATTTATTAGGACCCACTCTTGATTGGTATAGCTCTATCCCTACACATTCCATATTTTCCTTCTCCCAACTAGCCCAAATATTTTTGGAACATTTCTCTATCAACATAACTAAAAAGGTTTCCATAACTAACCACTATTCCATCAAACAATTTGAGGATAAATCCATTATTGATTTTGTGGCTAGATGGAGAGGTCTCATTAACCAAATTTCTTTTACCTTACCCTAACCTAAATTAATTGAATTATTCTCTAGGATTTCTTTAAAGCATATCTCACCCACTCTCCAAGTCTAAACTTTTTGAACATTTGACGAAGCATTCACCATGGCACAAAAACTTGAAAACTATGCTATTGACGAGGGAAAAGTAAAATTATAGAATAAAAATTACACTTTTAAACCGAATGATCCTAAATCAACCAAAACCACTAATAAACCTACTACTAAGGTAAAGGCATCTACAAATTTAGTGGTTTTGAAAACTTCCCCACCACCAATTGTCAACCAATCAAATCAAAACAACTCTCCCAAACCTCCTTATCAACAAAATCAAACCCAAAACTGAGCATATCCAAAAAAATATACTCCCATTGGGGAATAATATGCATCTATTTTGGATAAACTACTCAAGCCTAATATTATCCAAATTCCACTAATCAAACTACCTCAATAATTTAATTCTTCTCACCCTTTACCTAGTTGGTATAATGAAAATGACCACTGTGCTTTTCATCAAACTATTAGACATGACATTAACAAATGTAGTACCTTTAAAAGCCTTATCTAAAATCTCATTAAAAGTGGAGAGTTGGTATTTGATAACCCTAATTCTCCCCCTAACTAATCTCTTGACATATTCCAAAATCCTTTTCCAAACCACACTCCTTCCACACAACATCATGATAGTAAACTTGAATCATCTAAATCGTAGGGAGTACATACAATAAATGTTATCAATAATGTGCCCATTATTGAGGAAACTACTACATTTTCCACCCAAATAGAGGAAATAAATTCACCATCCATTCCTTTCAAGACCCAAATGGATGAAGACCGTCACCCTTATTTCTCTAAGCATTGAAACCACAAACTCATCTGCTCCTTCTTCGATAGAAATGCCCTAAGAGACCACTATTGATTCAACCACTTCCTTCACTCTCCTAATCCAAATGGAAGAATCACCAACTTCTTTGAACATTATAACCAAAACCAAAACCTTATCCCTTCCCTCCTTTTAAGACACCACACCTACCTCTTCTATGCTCTCTTTGGAAACCATTCCACAAGAAGCTGTTACCTTGTCCACCCAATTATCACTTTAGAACCACCTACCAATATCAAAACCAAAATCATACCTCCCACCACAACCCTTATTTATTCTCCACCTAAAGGCATACTCTTTTAGACTAATGATCAAGGAACTATACCCATTTATAAACCCTTCTCAAGGTTGGTTCAAAGTTTAGAGTTCCCATCCCAGCCTAGCTTTGATCGATCCACCTTTTGGCATTAACTAGGCCTTATTTATCCAAGAAAATAGGATTCCTTGACTTTGCCTAAGTTTTCTCTTGAAACTATTATCACCACTTCACCATTTACCACTTCTAAAGTCATAAATAAACCATCTCAAACACCTCCACTTAAAATTGCTAATTCACCTCATGTTTCTTCCACCAAACCAATCAAGAATTTGGGGATTATTTCGACACATAGTCACTCTCACCCTCCTTTAAGATTGGACTTAACCCCCACAAGATAATAAAATATAAATCCAATTAAGTCCATTAATAAAGAAGGATTAACTAAAACCTTACCTCAAACTAAGCCCATAACACCTCCTTCACATCTACCTTCTATATTAGGACCACATCCTTCCACTATCAAACCATCTTCTTCTTCTCCATCTTTAATCACCAGACCCTCTAGTCCTTCATCCTTATAAAACTAACTTGTCCCTATCTACTCTCTCATCAGTAACCAAACCTTCATCATCAAAAAATTCTACATCCATATCTTCAACCCACAAGCCAATCATATCTAAGCAAACCCAACCACACCCATCAACTAAAATCATACCTCCAAGCACTGCTTCCATGAAGAGACCAATCCTAAAAACTACCTCACCTTTGCTATAATCCTATAAAAATATTTTGTAAAGGTTATTTCAAACCTCCTCTATCAGCTTACCCCCAATAAAACCATTTGACCCATATCATCCTAAGCCAACTTGGTTCAATGATAACTTGATTTGTCTTTACCATATGACTCTTTGGCATGATACAAAGAACTTCCAAGTTCTCCAAACACTTTTCCATAATCTTTTAGATGAATATGATCTATTAGAAGAACCTACAGTGCCTAGTCCATTACCTAACCCACCTATTCAACAAACTCCTTTCCACTCACCTAAGAGAAAAGGGGAGGAACAAAAGCAAACATCAGAACCCCTTATCCATGCTATTCATATGGTGAACCATTATTGAGCCTAATAGAAGGATAAAGAGAAAGAGAATGAGAAAGTTTCCATCCCTTGGACTTATCCTTCAACTTATCATCCTACCAACCAAACCCAAGTGTCTTCACCTTCACCCTCACAACCATCCAAATCTAAAGTCTCCATTTTGGGAGATCCACCTTCCTACCCTACTCCATTCATCCAGTGGCTCATGATAAAATAACTCCACAAAACATCAATAAAAATGAGTCTCTATGATCTAATAAGCACCTCAGCCTAACATCACCATGCATTAATGGAGGCTTTATGTTTTAGAGAGGTCCAAATAAATGATCTGTAACCTCTTGCCTCCTTTGTTAATGTTTTGTACCATTCTACCCTCATCACCTTTCAAGATTTCAATATTCCACCTTTCCAAGAAAAAGATCCAGACCCTCCCCTATTAATCAAATCATACATCAATCAAAATCACATCTAATGGGTAATGATTGATGGGGGATCAAGTATCAACATCATCTCTTCCCATGCATATGATCAATTGTAACTACCTAAAAACATCATTTTTGAGATTTCAATAGTCTTTTGCTCTTTTAATGATACCATGGCCACCACCTTAGGGATTATTGTTATTCACATCTATTTGGGACCTTGTACTATTCTTGAGTTATTCTATGTCATTGAAGGCAATTTCCAATACAACACGTTCTTAAACACCCTTGGATTCGATCTATAAGCTATGTCCCTTCTACCCTATAATGATGTGTCAAGTTTGAGAATGAGGAATAAATTATTATAATCAAAGCTGATATAAGTTCCTTTCCCTCTTTCAATATGACATATTATCCCAATGATGTTCTCATTCCTTCATTTTCCTCATAACCCACTTCTAATGAAACTTCCACACCAACCTAGAACCTCCATACCTATACCTTTAACAATGATGAAGCATCAACAAGCTCAGCTATCCCCTCCTCTCAAATTCTGATCAAAGACCTATTGAAATCCACTTTTTAATGTCTCTCACTTGGGAAATATTGACTTTTAGTTTTAGATGCTCTTCACACTCTACATGACTATGGGAATCTTCAAAATGACCCTTCGTATGACCCCAACATTGAAACCATCATCCCATTTGGGCTTCCCAATAATAAAAAAAGGCTTCCCAATAATTAAAAAAAATTATCTCTAAGGGACTTGATCAACCACTCTTCACTCCTACCACCACTCTATATATTCAATTTGTCACTTCTAATTTCTCTGATCTAGGCAACCCATGCTTTTCCAAAACCTATTTTCATCATTGTTCTTGGAAAGGATTTGGTATGGGACTCTATGAATAAGGATTTCATGAATTTCCTGCCATCAAAACTCAAAAATATTGTGATTTCTTTGGGCTTGGGTTCAAACCACCAAAATAACCCACATCACCAAAACCCATTGCTACCCCCATAGAAGAGACTCCATCTTCACCCAGCTCATCTTCCCAATCTGAGGACTTTGACATCATCTCATATAATGTTTTTTGGGATGAATACCATTAGTTTAGGTCCACTATCCTATCAACAAGGTGGCCAAACTAAAATCATTCCTCTCATCCACCTTGAGATGATCAACCATGATTCACCCACCATTCACACCATCCAAAACCAAGATGATTCTTTCATATTCACCTACCTCGATGCAGGGGATTCTTCTCTCCATAAAGCTCTCCCTCTTGAAAACTAAACCATGCTGAATGAGTCAACTATCAATAATAATTTAGGTATGCAAGAGGATCCTTATATCATAAAAATAGGCCAATATTTGACTCCTAAAGAGCATCAAGACTATCCTTCTTTCCTCCATGACCATAACATAGCATTTTCTTGGTCTTATTAAGACATGCCTGGAATCGACCCTTCCATCACTCTCGATAACATCATCACTCATCTTGAGATTAAGTTAGTTTGGTAAAAACTTCATCATATACATCCCAACATAGCTCTTCTTATTAAATAAGAACTTATGTGCCTCTTATCTGTTAATTTCATCCAACCCATTGACTATCCATAATGGATTTCTAACATCATTCCTATTACCAAATCTACAAGGGGCCTTCACCTCTACATTGAATTTTGTGACCTTAACCTCTCTTACCAAAAGTATGACTTTCCCCTACCTAACATTAATCGAATTATTGATCTCATAGCTGGCCATGAAATTATATCCCTCATGGATGGTTTCTTAGGATATAATCAAATCTTAATCACTCTTACATATCAACATAAAACTTATTTCATCACTTTGTGGGGAACTTTCCACTACCAAGTTATGCCCTTTGGACTAAAAAATTCTAGATCCACTTATCAATGGGCATGACCTACATATTTCATGATCTCATTCATAAAATTATCAAAGATTATGTTGATGATCTTTTCAATAAATGTAACTATCATAAAGATCACCTCACTATTCTTGCAATCATTTTCGAATGACTAATATGCTATCATGTTAGGCTCAATCCTAAGAACTACATCCTTGGGGTCTTATCAGGAAAATTATTTGGATTTATTATTTCCCTTCATGGAATAGAAGTAGACCCTACCAAGATCAGAGTTATTCTGGAGATGCTTCCTCCCACTAACCTGAAGCAACTTTGTAGCTTACAAGGCAAACTTCAATCTATCAGACACTTTATTTCTCAATTATCTGATCATTGTCAACTTTTTCACCATCTTTTAAAGAAATATGTCTCCTTCAAGTGGGTCATTGAATGCCAACAAGCCTTTGATGAAATCAAGGAATATCTTCTTTCTTCACCTATCCTCATTCCACCTAAAGAAGATCAGCCCTTTTACCTATACATATCCACCACTAATCATTCTTTGGGATCCATGCTTGCTCATTACAATTACTAGAATAAAGAACAGGCCATTTACTACATCAGTTATACCCTAATCAAATATGAAACCCAATATACCCATCTTAAAAAATGTTGCCTCACCTTAGTCTTTGTAGCCTCCAAGCTCTACCATTATCTTCTTAATCATAAAACCTATATTATCACTAACACTGACCCTCTCAAGTATATGCAATCTAAGCCATATCATAACCAATGTATAGCTAAGTGGTTCATACTTCTAGCTCAGTTCGATCTTGAGTTTCTCTTGTAAAATTCCATCAAAATATAGATCATTATTGACCAGTTAGTAGAAGCCCATATACTTGACAAGCAATCCTTTTCGCTTAAATTCCCAGATGAATCTATAACAACTCTTTCATTAGAGGATCCCACCTATCAAATGACCATGTTTCTAGATAGGTCTAAATGCCAAAATGGTTGGGGGGAGTGATTCTCATCTTGATTAATGGAGAACCACTACCCCTTTTTTTTAAGCTTGACTTTGACTGGACCAATAAAATGGTTGAATATGAATCCTTAGTCATAGGTCTTCAAACTACCAAGGCTTTGATAATCAGAATAAGTAGCATCTTTGGGGATTCTCAACTTGTCATTAACCAAGTCACATGAACTTATCAATGTATAAACAATGTTCTCCTAAAATACAAACAACTTGTGGACACAATCTTGGCCTTATTTGATCATTACGATATCCAATCCATTCCATGATTAACCAAAAAATTTGTATATACCATGGCCTCTCTTGTTTCTAAATACCATCTTAACCTACCAAGACCAAACTCTTTGTTACCATCCACCACTTCATTACCCCATATTATATTAGTTCTAATCTTCCTACCATTTTTAGAGTGGAAACCTCCCCTTCCAACACTTTATATAACCAAATTTTCTATTATATTAACCTTGGAATTCTCCCACCTAATCTTTCAAAGAATGCCCAGAGAGATTTTATCCAAGGAACTTCTCATTATATCATACTAAGAGGCATCCTTTACAAGTGAGGCTTCGATGGCCTCCTTATTCATTTTCTTCATAGTCATGAGCTTATCACATCATCAAGGAAGCCCATGGTGACATATGTGGGGGTCATTTTAGTGGTATGGTTGTTTCTAAGAGTATTATTCACCTCGACTACTATTGGCCCAAAATTTACTAGGACTATTGTGATTATGTCAAGAAATGCATCAAATGTTAACATCATGCCAACCTTCATCATGCACCTTCCCATAGTCTTCAAGTATCTCAATATTTTTGGCCCTTTTCATAATGGGGTCTTGACCTTATATGGGAAATCAACCCCATTCTTCACAATGACATTAATATATCATCACTACCATAGAATATTTCACCAAATGGGTAAAGGCCATCCTACTTATATTCATAAAGGCCAAAAAAATCATTGATTTCATAAATCACCATATCATTTGCTGCTTTGGTGTCCCTCATAAAATTATCATAGATAATGGTAAGTCTTTAAAAAATAAGAAATTGCAAGCACTTTTTGATGCTTTTGGCATTGATCTAAGCTTCTCATCTTGTTATCATCCACAAGCCAATGGACAGACCAAAGCTTCTAATAAAAACCTTATCAAAATGCTCACAAAGGTGGTCAGTGCTTCTATTTGGGATTGGGATCTTCATATCCCATTCGATTTATGGGCCTATTATAGTAGCATCTAAACTACCATGGGAAATAGACCTTTCTTCCTCATCTATGGAATCAAGATAGTTCTACCCCTCAAAGTCTAAATTCCATCACTTTGCATCTCCTTGTGTGAAATCCTTTTTGAGAGTGATTATCACCAAGAATGCCTTGCACAACTAGAGATTCTTGATGAACATTTCTTGGCCACACTCAATCACTTTCATGTTTATCAGGAGAAAATCAAGCACACCTATAACAAACATTTGAAAAAAAAGATATTTCAACATCAAAGACCTTGTCCTTAAAGAAAACCAACATGTCACCAACATGAAAAAGACCAAGAAGGACAAGTTTGATTTTAATTGGTTAAGACCTTTTATCATAACCCATGAGTATGGATCTGGTGCTTACCATTTATCCTTTCTCGAGGGCAAACTAGAGCCTAAGCCTATCAATGCTTTACATCTACATCCTTTCTATTGTTAAACAATATCACACTCACTTCTATGTCTAACTTAATCTCATCCCTTGGTTCACGATATTTTACCTTCCCTTTTATTTACACTTATCCTTTGAGATCACTTAATTTTAATAAAGAACCATGTTATTTATCCATCATAAACATTTAATCCCAATCCTAAGTATGGGTACCATGGTTCTACCTATAACATGGTTCTCATGGATACTTTTCATCTTTGAATAGATAAAATCCCATGGTTAATTGTTTCTCAACCCATTCCTTCCCTTTATCATTTACCTCTTATTCAAAGTCTTGCCTCCATAATGGTGAATCCATTGGCCTAATAGATTGTCCATGTCAAAATAAATTACATTCCAAATCATTAATCCTCTAAACAATGCAGACTGCTCCCTCAAAGGATAGATACCCTTATAGTTCAAAATTTCTTAAAAATAGACTACTCCCTTGAAGGACAAATATAAAATTCAAAAGTTTAAACTACTCCCTTGAATGATGGATAAGAAAAAAAAATATTTGAAGCTTCTCACATTGATCAGCTTCAACCACCTACTCAAATAATAAAAGTAATGAGTCAAACTCTATCAAGAATCTAAATAAGTATACCATAATTAGCTCTTAATAATTCCATTTTTTTAATACCATCATGCCACAATCAGTTCCTATACATGATAGTTGTAAACTTCCTACATTGATCAGTCTACACATTACTATAAGGCATGAACTTGTCTATTATAGTCCTCTGGTCACCTATAGAATAGGTAAGCTAACCCACATTAGGTTAACCCTTAAACCATTCACCTTTCACCCTTGTTGCCTTCACTCATCGCTAAACTCAAAGGACTATGAGCTTGCTTGATACAAAGTGATCAAGACAACCTTTTTATCAATTCAAACATGCTCTTATGATGTGCTTGATCGAATTGTGTTTACTAAGCCAATATAACTATGGATTATTCTTATTTGGTCCTTGTTAATTAAAATAATGTACCTACTTTTCAACCATTTCTTGGGACATATATACCCATTAGAGTTTTTCTTTTGACATGGTCATTTTCTCACACTTCCACCTATCATCGTATCCTAATCAAAGTCATCTCTTGCTACCTTAATTTCAACATAACATATAATATTCAATATCCTAATAAAAAATCATGCATTAACCATCCAACATTCATTTTCTATATCATTATAATCATCCTAATAACATTAACATCAACATAATCTCCATTTGAATAATCATTAATAACATAACATCATAAACATTATAATAATCATAGTAACATTCCATGTAACCATAATGATCATCAATATAACATACAATGACATCATGATACCATCAACATCAAAATCATATCTCATAATCAATATCATAAGCACCATAAGATATTACACTCATACAAGACAACATAATATCATCCAAAAGATAACATAACATAACACAACATCATCCAAAAGATAACATAACATAACACAACATCATCCAAATAATAACCACTATCATAAACATCATATCATTGTAACCACAATCAACATAATATCTCATAATCAACCTCATGACTAATAAAAGCATAATGATCATAGTCAGCAACATGCTCCACAATATAATTGTACCCATCATAATTATCATAAACATAATCATTGTAATCAAATCCAACCATAACATTGTAATAACATCATCATGCCTAAGCTAACATCTCATCAATAAACTAGGTGAACATGCCATAATCATAAAATAATCAATGTACATGATCATAAATTAAGAATATCATAAAACAACATGATACAAATTCTCTATGTTTTTCTCACTCTCATCAATATATCTTGCATCTTTATCATGCAAGATAGTATCAAAATACATATCAAAAAATAATGTACATCATATAAGTGTCATCATGGGCTTATGGCACCAAAAATAGAACCACCTACACTTGCTCCACCATCTGGGGGTGGACCCCTTGATGAAGCTCCCTATGTTACAATCACTACCGACTGACCCATTATAGCCAATAATGTCTCCCTTGCCAAGCTAGTCTTATTCTCACCATAAATCATGGTATCAAGTAACTAGGTGAATATAATAGCCTCATAGTATCTTAGATCCTCCATGGTAGCTATATACTGCATCCTCAAAACTGTGTCAGGTGCTCCTCTTCCTAGTACCATCACCCCTACCCTCTATCATAGAGCATCCCTCTCCTGTGTTACCATCACGAGGCTGGCACTCACCTATCAAGGTGTTAACCTATCCCTATAATGTGGATACCTATGCCTGCAAGGTAGTCACTTGGGCCCATGTTATTTCAAGGGCTACTAATATCTAATCATTTACACCTCCACCTTGTACCTGTGTAGGATCTAGATCCATATGCCCCTACATATCATCCGCATAAACAAAATATATAGCCACATACCTCATCTGGTGCCACCCTATATATCACCCCTCCTCTGGTTGTGTCTCTACCAAATTTTTCTCTACATCCTCCCTCCTATAGTGAGGTACATCTGGAGGTATACCTTGTAATATTCTAAACTATTTCTAGACTCAATCTATAGGGATATACTAAGTCTTCCCATCTCATCTACCATATACCCATCACCATCTTTACAGTGACAATGTATGGTACCTAAAGCCTATCCATATAATCCAATCCAAATAAGGCCTCCATATGATATCTATAGAAACCAAGATCTCTAGGAAATCTCAAAACCACTCCAAATCCCTAGCTCCACCACCAGCCCCTAATAGTGCAAGATCACCATGTCATCTCATAAAACCAACTCTATAATCGATCAATGTGAATCTATCCCATGAGATCCCAATCGATCTTAGAACTTGTATATACTCATACACATAAAAATGGAGCACAAACCTAGTGGTGATGTTGTATCATTACCTTCCTTTAAAATCCTATAGCTCCCTATAAATTTATACCAATAATATAGGGTCCAATCTAAACATTATACCCCTAGTAGCATATCTATCAATACTCCCAATAAAAATGAAGGGAATTGTTCAAATCAGGAATAATAAAACAAGATATACCCATCATCATCATGGTAATCTAAAACCTATCATCTAGGTCCCTTTGATATAATGGCCCATAACATAGTCCTCTCATATGGAATCTAGCCTCCAATTGGTCCTCACCATATATCAAATCCATAAAATCATCACACTCATCACTCTTTATGTGGTATATTAGTTCCCCCTGAATCATTAGCCATCTAATCTTATGGACATCCTCTAATAGAATAGACATCTCACCAGTCAAGAACAAAAATGTGTTTTTGGTTAGGTCCCATCTCTCGATGAGTGTCACAATCATCAAGGCATATCATGGTAAGTGTTGGTAGTGTTCCATGGCCCTTAGGCTAACAACATCCATCTGCCTCCACTTGATACTCATCATCCTATCTCAGAGTTGATGAATAGTTTTGGGACTCGATCCCTCACCTAAATTTGCTTATGAGCTTTCACAATAATCCCACATTTTTAATGTTTCTACTTAGCACTTACCCTAGACCGTTGACCTTAAGTCTCTATCTATGACCTATTATTTTCCCTTTCAAAACCCCTCTATGACATCTTAATAACATATGTCTTTGACCTCTTTTTAGGAAACAAATCATCTAACTCTCCTTACTAACCTATGTTTCTAACCTCACTTATCTATCTAATGCTACATGATCCATCTCATCCTAACCTATCACTTGAACCATTCTTACCTTTATTACACTAGGGGTTGGCCCTTTGTTGGTCAACCACTGATGGTTCATAGAACTATTGATTATTTTGGGGTCTCATTTAACCCCCACATTGATCATTGATGGTTATAGTCTAACCATTGATGATTACTATGTGTAACTTATGGTGGTGAAACCCTACCACCTCTTCCCTCAATCCACCTACAATCTCCTACAAAAACATCTAATCATAAATTTCCTACCTAGTTCCTCTTTTTTTCTACTTGCTTCCCCCTTAATTTTTCTACTTAATTTTTCCTATTCTTCCTCTACATCAACCTTAGGGCATCACATCCCAGCTAAGGGTTTTCCCTCTATTTTCTAATTTTATACTATTCCTATCTCTAAATTATTACTATTATAGTTAATTGAAAATAACCCCTACCTCATTCCATATTTGATGGTATGGTTGGATCCCTCTTACCACTACTTGACTGCATCCTTATCCATTATCCATCACTTGCACACATGCCCTCACTAACTCAACAATCTCCACCTCCACTTGATGCTTGCCCACTGGACTATCTCAAACATACCAGAATGATCTATCACATTGCAAAAGTAAAATGAGGTAAATAATTTTTGGCTTTTCCTTTTTACCTTGCAAATTTTTAGGGTTTTATCCTAACCATTGATGGTTAGGGCACAATTGATGATTACCCCTAATAATTAATGGTTAGGGCACCCTAACCATCTATGATTAGGTTTTCCCTTTCTTTTCTTTTAACTTTTCCCACCTAACTCTTTGCCTTTTTCAACTACCCTTTTACCTAGAACTACATCTAGCCTAAAGTTATTTTAGATATCAGTATCCTAAGAACTATGTAGGTAGCGTCCACTCACCTTATGTAATCAAAGTCATCTTGGCCACTTCTCCAACACAACCCTACCATTTGTACCCCACTACATCCTCTTTGATGTTATTTGCTTTTGACCAGATATTTTCATGTATTTTACATCAAATTTTAGTTATTCTTTGACCATGTTAACCTATTTTGTTATTTGATATTTACACCATACATGACCAAACCACTTGGGTTGTCTTGCAGGAGAACTTCCCTACTTGGATACCTATAACCTACCCAATTTTTCCGAGATAGCTTGAAAGGCCTCACCTAATCAGCCATGACTAATGCTCTGTGCCAATTACCCTCTCTTGTCTTTTTAGAATCCAACCTTATTTTTATAACTTTGTCAAATTTAATCATTGAGTGATAATTGATATTACACTTTATCACTTTTTGTGCATGAGCTCATATATCCTCAACCCCTTCAACTACCTTATTTTACCTATCAACCCATGACCTGATTTCATTTCAACCACAATCATTTACCAATTTGAGGGAGGATAACTCCTCTTGTGAATTGAAGCAACCAGACCCAGACCTTGACCAGCCTCTTATTTTTTTCGACAACTTGCCCAAGCTAAATAATAAAAAAGGGAAAAATGTAGACACCTAAAAACTACACATAATAGTTTTTAGTGTCACCCCACCTCTAGAATGATAACTAGGCCCATTTATGAACCTAACTTTACCAAACCCATTTTGCTTATCATTTAAATCACCTCTTTTTCACCAATTTTCCCCCTAGCTTAGACACCTAAAAACTATAAACAATAGTTTTTAGTGTCACCCCACCTCTAGAATGATAACTAGGCCCATTTATGAACCTAACTTTACCAAACCCATTTTTGCTTATCATTTAAATCACCTCTTTTTCACCAATTTTTCCCCTTGCCTATGAACCACCAATAGCTAGGGTAACTACCAATGGTTAGCGTAACCATCAATAGTTATGTACCCTCTTTAGCTTTAAACAAATTTAAAGCATGCCAACTCTTTAGATGAGATTGGTAACTTCTAAAATGAAAACTTGTCTTTAAAACAAATCTTTTAAAGTTATGAAAATAGGTAGCTTTACCCTTGATGAAATTAGTAACTTCTTTCATCCCATTTAGTAACTTCTACCTATAAAAGAAGCAAGTTATGAATATGAGCTATTAGGTATTCAATCTTTCTTTCAAGTATTCAACATCCATAGTAGTGAGTGAGCATCATCACTTGAGATTTGAAACTCTATCAAAATTACTCTGAAATGCTTGAATCATCATCACTCTGGTTGCATCACTCTAGACTTCTTCCACTCGATTACAGGTATTTTATTCTTGTGTCATTTCATTTTCTTTAGTTTCAATACCATTACCTTATCTAATCCACCTGCACCTCATTTTCAACTTTCTAGCCTTATATCCACCTTTGTTTGCCCAAAACCCCAAATCGTACTATCTAATTTATTCATCTCTAAATTTGCATAGGCAACAACCAATGATTCTCATAACCATTGATGGTTTACCCTAATCATTGATGCTTCCCTATGCCAGTATTTTCTAGCAAGCAATTTTCACCCTTCTACCTCCAATCAAACCCCACTTTCTATATTTCTCTCTGATCACATGACCTTTTATGATTTTTTGAATCAGACCCTAACCATTTTAGCATCTAAATTTGATCATTTTATTTAATATTAAAGTTATCATTTATTTCTAGTATGCCTTTATTTTTTTATCAATTAATGCAAGTATCTTCTATTATCATTTCAAATTTGATTGTTAAAAAAGTAGATTGATAACCTCCTAGCAATCCTTGTGCTTCTTAGATCTAGCTTATGCTAGGTAGTCCACTCAACCAACCATATAACCACCCCCTTTCAAGTGTTTGTGCTACTTAAAATTTATTCCTTTCTAACCAAAAATGAGTTCCTACCTCCATCTAGATTTATTTGCACATTTTGCTAGGTATTCTTCTACACACCCTAATTACTAGGTTTCTTTTATTTACTTTCAAAATTAAGAAATGAATAAAATAAACTAAAACACTTGATCTATACATTCATGATATCTATACTATGATGACACATCCTTTACAATAGTATGATTTTAGTGCACATTTTTTTCCATATGTTATACCTTTATGCAACACACTTTTAGACCAACCTTCTATAATGAAAATCTATGCTTGTTTTTGTCATGGCATACATTGAGCTTACATGATCACATATATGTTTTGCCTACATATCTTAATACATTCTATTACACATTGGTTCATGTCCATAGAAGGGTCTATTACTTCCTATATCCACATGCTCATTTGAGACATGAAATTTTGATTCACATATATGCTGGGGACATATTGTTTTCCTTTAATTCAATGTGTTTAAGTATTTTTTTATTTTCTTTTTAAATTAAATATCACTTATTAAAACCTCAAATAAAAATAGGGTTTATGAAGAATAACTATGGATTATAAGATGATGTGTACCACTGTGAATCCAATGATAGTGATAGTTTCTTTTTGGCTGAGAAGAATAATGTACACATGTAAACACTTGACAAAATTGATTAATAATAAAGATGGGTGGACTACCTAATAAAAGATCAATTATAAAAAGTGGTACACTTTTTTAAAGGGATGTCAATATACTGTTTATGCAAATTAAGCAAATAAAATTGATAAATATTACAAGATACATATGACTAATAAAAGAGATTACAAAATGATATTTAAAAGATGAATATTATATGAAAGATATCTTGATAAGATAAATGAGATAGATAGATATAGATGATCAAGATTAACCTATATAGATTCTTTTAATTAAGATTACTTCAATTTATTTAAAATAAGATTGGGTTTTAAAATAGAATAATAAAAACATAGAGCCTAATTAACAATAATTCTATATGAATTGGTGTCAATTCAAATGAATCAGTGATGATTCTACATAGATGGACAAAAATCTAAAGGATATGACTAAGGAAATTTAAGGTGGTTAGAAAATATATACAAAGTTCAAACAATAATAAATGATAGAAAGTATGAAACTTGTAATAATAAAATAACATTACCTTAATGCACTCTAAGATTATGATAATATAATAGTTGATGAACTGCTAAATCTCCTTGACAAGTGCCAGAGGTTGGATGTTGTAATGGCTCTACACTAATCCATAGAGAGCTAAACAAGGTTTGGAGGTGGTCTAAGAATATTTCTTCAAAGCCTTGATGCCAAAGTTACTATCCTCAGGATTATTCCTTCAAGGTTTGGGTATAAAAATTCACATCCTTTACAAAGAGCAACACATAGGTTTATATAATTGATGTTGATCTGGGAGAATCGATAATGATCACAGATGGATCATTGTTGATTCACCCTTTTTAGACTTAGGAGAGATTTGATTGTTTTCAACTATGAAACAAATAAGCTAAATAGTGATCTAAATTGTTTACACAAGTTTTGGATAGGAATAAGTTTGTTAAGGATATTATTTACTTGGTTGTAATAGATGTTTCTTAGATATTTTAGGATTATGGGTGGTTACAAGAAATACTATGGTAATTAGGAATTACCATAGGTGAAATAGGTAGAATATAAATAAAATAAATAGGAAATTTAAATTTATATATGAACATTTAGTTTCTTATACTTTAATTGATATTATATATATATATATATATATACTTTCAAGATGTTTGAGAGGGGTTTCAGACCTCTAGGAGTTATGATGCAAATTATAGATTTTAAAGGGTTCTACCACATTTTAAACTTAACCTTATTTTAGAATTTTAGGATATTAGACTTAGCCATAATTCATATGTCATAAGAGACTTATGGTGCATAATTATAGTCTCTACATTTTCCCCTTTTTGTTGAGCAGTGTGTAAGAACTAGCCATGCGAGAAAAACGAGGAGGGTTTTGATGCCCCGAGTATGTGAGGAGGTATTAACCCTCAAACTGAGAGCTAGCATAAGATAACAATATGGTGATGGTTTGAAATGATGTGGATGGTAGGATAGGATGAGGATCTGAAGGATAAATTTGAATGCAAATGACAAGGATTTTTAAATAAGTAGCTAGTATTACATACAAAAATGCCAAGGATTCACAAGGATATGGATATTACATACAGAAATGCCCCAAGGCTAAAATAAATTACCACCATTATGAAAAAGTGGATTTAAATTAAGGATACCAAGAAATAAATTATAGGTAGGTCTAACCAAATCATTTGGTGTTCTAAGAGTCGGGGAACTACCTATAGACATATTATTGCAAGGTGAAACATGCCTGTTTAGGATCCACTAGGGATTCACTCCTAATAGAGGGTGATCCAAGATAAGTTATGGGAATAATAGGGGGTCATCTTACACTAACATAAGGTGTTATGTGTAAAATATCATAATTTTGATGGTTTTAATATGCTTAGTTAGGTACAAGACTATCTGTTGTGAAGCATGCAAGTAAATGCAAAATAAGGGATTGAGGTCGATCACATGGGTCAACATTAATAATTGCTATGGCTATAAATAATATGATCCAAATGTCATTTTCTTGTTGGATAAATATCAATCAGATCTAACAAATTTGGATGGTTTGCATTAGAGGGATGGATGGTGTTTATGGATTTGTTATATGATATATGAGAAAAATAGTAACCAAGGTGGATTTCAACTCCATAGTTCTTTAGGATTATGGTGAGGCATGAGTTCCTTTATGATTTATGCACTCTAAAATCCTTGTCTAATGCTAATAAACACTTTGGTGATCTTTAATCAACCAAGCCTAAGATTCTTGAAAATGGGAAATGATATGAAGATTGGTAGATATGGATTTAGGATTGTGCTATCTCCTTAGGATGGAGGCTAAGTCTTGGTGTACTAATGACAATAGGACCAACTAGGGCCAACCCAAATTAATTTTTTCACATACTAATCAATGTAAGAAGTTTTCTAAATTTTAAAAAGTTGATCGATGTAGGAAGCTTTCTTGGGATATTATTTGACTTTTGATTTTATATCTTGATGGGCATACTTGATAAGTTTTGGATAAGATAGGAAATATGATCAATGTAAGAAGCTTTCTTAATTTTTGATTTTTGATAGCCATCCTTCAAGGGAGTGGTCTATATACATTTTATGAAAAGTTATCCTTCAAGGGAGTAGTCTATGCTTTTATGCTTTTATGAATAGTTATCCTTCAAGGCAACAGTCTATAATTTTTCCCATTGCTTGATTTTTAATCTCATATTACTAATTTTAAAATTAAGGCAAACATGGTTTGACTTTGAGCTGGCCTAAATCATGTTCTCAAAGACATAACTATGGCATAAAGTGATAGTATGATCCTTTTTATGGGAAATAATGATTTGGGGATCTATCCTACATATAGGTAGAGCATATCTAGTAGAAATATGCTATGAGTAGAGTTGAGGTGATCAAAATTAAGGTTGTGAATAAAGTGTTATCGGATGACCACATAATTCTATTTCATTATATGTTATATGTGTGGGGCTTTATGGATATAATAAATTAGAATCTTGATTTGATTTGTAGATAACTAAAACTATTAACAATAAATAGAGCATAGATGCAAAGCATTTAGGAGAATCATTTCCAATTTACCATACAAGATGCCAACTGGTATGCCACAGATCCATACAATCTATGTTAATTAGGAGCAAAGTTTTCATTGATTACTCTTTTATCATACTTATGCTAATTTGTGAGGAGGATTGATCTATTACCCCACACATTAAATGAGTACAGAGGTGAGAAGAACTCAAGGAAGGTAGAATCTTTGAGGATAAGGTGATAAGCATGTTTTCAAGTAGGATGACCATACAATTCAGGAGTCAGAAGGGTATCAAGTGTTGATAATAAATACTCCCCTAGTGAGAGTTGCTTAAGATCATGTGGGTTTGTTGGGATAGTGTGGATGTGGCCTTCATATGCATATTTGAGTCATCAATACAATGTAGAGGCATTGACCCCCATAATGGGTGGATTAGTCTTGGTTGGATTTTGATCTTTAAGAGCTTGTGACTATGATAGTGTAGCTATATATATGGTGTTTATCTATAGGAATGGTTAGCCGATCGAGGTTGGTGAGTGATTTTTGGTTTTATTTGATAACTATTTTGAAGATATAGAAGGATTGAGTTGCATTTCCTAGTCAAATATGGGATCAAGGTAAAAATATTTAATCAAAAAGTCATCATACTTAAAAAGATCCCAAACTATGGCTTTAAATGTATTACAATTTTCAATATCATGGCCAAGAGTCTTATGATATGTTCATATCTTATCTTCTCTATACCAAGGAGGCTTTTTATTATGGGGACTGGAATTTTTGAGGGGTGGTAAAGAAATGAGAGATGTTTGAAAATTTTGGTTAAGGATGGTAGTGTATGATCCTTGTAATGGGTCTAGTTGTGGCTTATCATCCTTTTAGGGTAGAAACTTTTAATCTAATTTGGCTTTGGAATTTGTCATATGGATAGGCTTATCAAGAGGTGTTTTAATTATATCTTTAAGTGAAATATTTTTTTGTTTATAGGTGGATGATTTGGTCAAAGGTTTTGGTGTTAGTAAGAGAGGAGGAGAATTTTGGATAGACCCGTTACAGGGTGTCTCAATGATCGTGATAGACCATTTGGCCAAAGGGTGAGGTCCTAAAATGGATGGATTAATTTTGATTAGAGGTATTGTTTATTTTTACCTTTTAATGCTATTATATGTGTTAGTAATATTGTTATACCTTAATTTAATGTTATTACCTTTAGATGGTGATGGGAGCTCTAATAAAATTGGTGGGTGTTGGAGAGATTTTAATTTTAGGATACTAGGGCATTTATTTAGATTTACCTTTTTATCTTCTATTTTTAGAGTGGAGTTGGGAATATATTTAGAAGATTAATCCTTGAGGGGATTACAGATAATGAAGTCAATAAGGTTGGAATAGGTGATAGGGATGGTTTCAATCAACTTGGATTATTTTTCCCCAAGGTATCTCCTATAAGGAGGTATGGTATTTTAAGGGATGAGTCCAGAGACACAATAACTTCTTATGGTAGAAGTTGTTCTTTGATAGTATTGATCATGTGAGTTCCTTATTGTTGGGGATACTTAGTGTGTGTTTGTATGAATTTTGACAAGGAGGGATGATTGGGAAATGGTTGTCTAGAGATTTCTAAGGAATGATTATAGGGAGCATTGAGGTTGTCTAATTCAATTTCCTTTCTATTAATAAGATTTTGGACTAGACTTTTCAAGTAGTGGCATCTATTAACATCATGACCTATTACATGATGATAGTTATAAAATTCATTTTCATTAAACTAACTTGGTTTAGGATAGGAATCATTAGTAGGCTCAATCAGAAGAAGTTTTATGATAGAGGCTTTCAAAATCTTATCAATTATGGAAGAATAAGATTCCCCTAAAGGTGTATTTGTTTTAGGGGAAAATCACATTAGTGATCTTTGAGGTTATGTCTAGGAAGAGGAATGATTAGACTAGTTGGTTTTCAATGTTGGGGAAACATTTAGAACTACAACATTGGTAGTGCCCTTTGGCTTAGGGTTTTTGAAATCCTTAAAGGGTTATGATTTGGCATTTTAGTTCTGCAATTTAACTTCACCTTGCTCAAGGGATTGAATTTATAGTTTTCAAGCCATAATAAATCTTCATCAAAAGTTTCAAAGGATATGATTTAGAATGTAGATGAGATATGCCTAGAACATGACCTAGAAAATAATTAAATAAGATATAATTGGGGAAGAGAAAAGGACAATTGATTGACAATGTTATGCCATTAGGCAACAAATTAGACAATAGATTCATTTTTAAATTTTCAAATAGCATACAAGTCAGTGATGGTTATTTTCCTTGTGATGTTTATCAAAAAGTGCTCTAGAAAAATCTAGGATAATTGATTAACGGAAAATAGAGTGTTGGGGAATGGAACTATACCAATCCAAAGCTAGTCCAGCTAATGATATTGGAAAAGTTCTTAAGAGGAGAGTATTGTCATGGGATATGAGGTAACACGCATGTCTAAACACCCTAAGGTATTACTAGGGATCTTCCTCATTTTGAAATTTGGTAAATTCAAATAGTTTACACTATGTAAAATATGGTCAGATGGGGACTACTAGGTGTGTAGACTCATTGCATATTTGTTCATAAGAGGGTATACATATTTGTATTGAGGTGGATACTTCTAGATGGGACACTATATCTATAAGGACATGAAGGATGTCCAATTGAAGATCATGTGGGGTAATACCACTTAAGATGTTAGGAGGGGTGTAATTCTATTGAGGTTGTTGTTGGGGAGGTAATGATATGGGAAGAGATTGAGCTAGGTGGTAACCAATGGTTTTCATGTTGATTGATGGATTTGAGGTAACATAGGGATGATACTGGGAGGGTATGGATTATTTGATATGATGGAGTTGAGGTAACATAGGGATGATACTCTGAGGGTATGGATTATTGTTATGATGGATTTAAATATGACACATATTGATATTTGGGAGGTATTTATTTATAGGATTTTAGTGGAGGTATTAGATGTTGAGGACTAGTGGCCACATGTGTTTGGATTGGTGGCAGTGTCATAGGTATGGAAAATGCTTGGTTTTACAAAGGATTTATTGGTGGTATATGTGACATAGGTTGAGAAGTAATAAGATTATGGGTTTCAATGGTACTTGTGGAAAGATTAGATGTTGTTTGAGGTGGTTGACTTATTCCAACATTAGTGGTGTAAACAAGAGGACTACTAGTTGCCTATTCTGATATTGTGTTAGTATTATTTCTTACATGAGGACTAGTTGGTGGTGGTGGTGTTTGAGGGCCCATGGTTGAAACTATAACCACCATGTGTCTATCAAATCCTTCTAGGTGTGAGATATGTATAAATAGATTAGATTGAGGAAGGGGATAAATAGGGCTATGTCTTTCTCATGATGTAATATAGGGGTTAATGGCTATTGGCTTGCTATTTAAAATGTTAACAAACCTAAGATCTCCTTGTAGAGAGAACTATGGAGGACTATCCTTGACGGATTCAAGAGATGTAGAGGGTTTGGAGAATATTCCATTGAGTAAGATGAATGTCGATAAAAAATAAAAGCACAACACAAAAGAGAATAAGATTCTTTTGATTTATCTCACTTTAGTGAAAAAGAAAGGCACACATGCTAAAGATGTACCTATTTTTTTTAATTTTTAACTTTAAAGTGTGATAAAAGAAAAGAAAAAGGTTATCAAGGGTCCTAAGAAGTATAAATCTAAGGATGGTCTCAGTTTTGTTTAGGTGAAAATAGATTTTTATACTAGGATCGATACTTAGCTTGGTATTGAGGCCTACCCCCTCACTTCACACACTACATCATAAGGGTATTAGGTGTTTAGCTAGAATATATCAAAATAGAAGGGGTTATACCTAGATAGAGTGTTGAGTTAGTTTTCCCCTTGGTGGTGAAATCTAAGTGGGATCACTGGGAAGAAGGTTACCCCTAGGTGATGAAAACCCAATTGGTTCCTTTATGTCAATGTTTTTATGAGTTTATTATACACATGGTTTAGTCTATGTGTGAGAGAAGTGATAACTATGATAAATTTAATGCCTAGATTATTTTATATGAATCAACTAAGCAAGTAAAATGGATGCAGATTCTTTAACCTTTAAAAGAGGGAAACCAAATAATTTTGGATTTTATTTGAATGGATACAATAAACAAAAGAAAGGGAGAGAAATATAGATAAATGCAAAATGAATTTTAACAAGAAAAGTGAGACCTTAAGGGTCCCACCTGGCATGCCATACTATTTAAGTAGTTTTCATTTTATTTTTAAATTAAATGTCACTTACTAAAAAATCAAATAAAAATAGGGTTTATGGAGAATACCTATGGATTAGAATATGTTGTGCACCACTTTGAATCTAATGAACTATAGTGAGAGCTTCTTTTTGGCTGGGAAGAATAACTTGCACACATGTAAACACTTGACAAAATAGATTAATAATATAGATGGGTGGACTACCTAATACAAGAGTAATTTTAATAAATGGTACACTTCCTTAGAGGGATGTCAATCCACTGTTTATGTAATTAAGTGGATAAAATTGATAACAATTACAAGATACATATGATTGATAAAAGAGATTACAAAATGATATTTAAAAGATGCAGATCATATGAAAGATAGCTTGATAAGATAAATGAGATAGATAGATGTAGATGATCAAGATTAATAGATATAGATTATTTTAATTAAGATTAATTAAAGTTATTTAAAAAAATCTTGGGTTCTAAAATAGAGTAATAAAAACATAGAGCCTGATCAATGATGATTTTATATGAATTAGTGCCAATTCAAATGAATCAATGATGATTCTACATGGATGGATAGAAAGCTAAAGGATATGACTAAGGAAATTTAAGGTGGTTTGAGAATCTATACAAAGTTCAAACAATAATAAATGATAGAAAGTATGAATCCTGTAGTAATAAAATAACCTTGCCTTAATGCACTCTAAGATTGTGATAATATAGTAGTTGATGAACTACTAAATATACTTGAGAAGTATTAGAGAATGGATGCTGTAATGGCTCTATGATAATCTAAAGAGAGATAAAAAAAGGTTTACAAGTGGTCTGAGAATATTTATTCAAATTCTTGATACCAAATTTTCCATCCTTGGGAGTATTCTTTTAGCGTTATGATAGAAAATTTCACATCTTTTACAAAGAGCAATGCACATATTTATATAATTGATGTCAATCTAGGAGAATCGATGCTAATCACAAATGGATCAATTTTGATTCACATTTTTTATGCTTAGGTGAGATTTGATTTTTTTAACAATGAAATAAACAAGCCAAATAACAAGCTAGATTATTTACATGGGTTCTGGATGGGAATAAGTTTGTTAAGGATATTATTTACTTGGTTGTAATGGGTGTTGCTTAGATATTTTAGGATTAAGGGTGTTCAAAAGAATTACCATGGTAATTATTAATTACCATGGTAATTATTAATTACCATAGGTGAAATAGGTAGTATATACTTAAAATAAACATTTTTATATATGGACATTTACTTTCTTATACTTTAAGTTATATTTTATGTATATACTTTTAGGATGTTTGAGAGTGGTTTCAAACCTCTAGGAGTTATGATGCAAATTATAGATTTTGAAGGGTTCTACCACATTTCAAGCTTAACCTTTTTTAGGATTTTAGGATATTAGACTTATCCATAAAGCGTATGTCATAACAAACTTATGGAGCATAATTTTAATGTCTACTTAATGAGACTCGTTTGTTATTACACTCGATGCACAATATGTGTTGACATATGCTATGGTTTTTTGAATCCATTATTTTATTCTATTTTCAAATCCTTACCTCTTGGTCTTTCTTAATTAAATAATTACATGCTTAATATATTAAAAAAATAAAATAAATTCAAAAATTCAAAAAAAAAGGTATTCAAAAAATTCAAACTCATGACCTATGCATGACATGATTTGATGGTATACATGATTAATTTATGTTGTTTATTATTTACATGGTGAATTAAATATGCATTTTATGCACATGCTTTTCATGTTATACATGAGTGGGATGTAGGGTATACATTTTACATATAATACATGGAAATATAGATGTGTGACATTATTTACACCCAATGGAAACCTTTATACATTATGGTCATGCCTACACTAGTGAAAAATTTTCACACTTATCATGTTTATCTTTCTATACTAGTCCATTAATCATACTATATCATTATACATGACACACTCTTTCTCATACTTTCTAAAGTATTATTTCCTATGGATATTATGATTTGATATATTAGATTATATTATTTGTTGATTATAAATACCAAAATTGATTTATCTATGAATGATTAATGTTAATGAGTATTAAATTATGTGATAATTGATGTGTGCTATTTTTCATGTTTTGTGGGTACATTGATTATGTATTTTCACATCGTACATTATTTGTGTTAGAGGATCCTCTAGTCCAAGCCCATGTCATCTATGTGTTAAGTTGTGTCGTGAGTGATTGTGTGATTCATGATCATGATATTAGGTGTGTTTTTGGTTAAATATATGAATGTTATCATGTTGGGTGCCATGATTTCTATCACACATAATTTTATTTTGTATGATGCTATGATTTTTATCATACATCTATTGTGTTACTTATTACTATGTGATTAACTGACACACACACACACACACACACACTTGACATCAGTTGTATGTCCATTTCCTTATATTAAATGTTTTTACATACTTGAATGTTAAAATATTTCTATGATGACATAAATTGTCATGTTTGTATACATACTTAACATGATTACATTTTAATATACAACACATGGTGTACATAACTATTTATTTTGAAATGATTGATTCAAAAACTTCATTTCTCATATCTAAAAGGTGCATATAGTGGGCTTGTATTAGAGATTTAGGCCATGATAGATAGATATTTCATACTTTCGATTAGATTATGTGATTTAGATGAGACATATAAGACATGTTGAGATAAATATGGGACATTCTACATGATTCTAGATAATGGATGTATATTATATGAAATTATGAGATAATTTATATGGGTCAAAGTAATAAAATTGATCAAATCAATGATATTGAGTAGATTGAGGAACATTCTATGACATTATTTTAGATAGAATATGGGATTTTATATCAGTTTAAGGTACATATGAATCATATTTTGGGAATGAATGTTGTTTATGAAAACTTTTTTCTATTTTATATAATGTGTATTAATGAGGAAATATGGTAATATGCAAGAACTTTGGACATATAATCCATTTGTAATAATTGATATTAAGATTAATTTTGACATAAAAAACTATTTTGGTTTCACCTTTGTAAATGAACCTAATTTCAAGGTTCTAAAATAGAGTTATTATGATATTTGTAATAGTGAAGTTGAGGTTTCTTTGGTAATCAAATTCTAGCACTTATCCTTATTGAGTAAGGGTTTAGACATTTATACTCATAAATTCATGCTTTCAATGGTTACAACTCCTTGGGTCATTATCAACCCATGGAATTCTCCAAATGAATTTAATAGGAGGAAAATTAATTTGTATAACCTCAAGAATATTTTTCCTTGACTTTTCAATTTCAAATAGTTCAATGGTATATATTATTTCATATTTTATGTAATGAATATAAATTGATTTATTCATGTTTTCTTGTGTGTTTTTATTGAATAAAATTATACATTTTTGGCCTAAGTTTCAAAACCAAGTATAGTTAATCACAAATACCAAATTTAATATTTTATCCTTTTAATCTATCATTTCCAATATTAGATAAAAATGGGGGAATATGTAGACACCTAAATTTTATATTAGGCACTTTGGAAACTTTAAATTTAACATAATTTGACATACTTATACTTTTTTTACATATTTGAATATTTACGCACTTTCCCTTGTATGTCTACTCACTTATTGTCTAAGCCAACCCAATTTTTTAGATACATATATTCAGGATCACACTCGTCTATGTAAGAAGCTTATGTAATCCAAAAAAAATTGTATCCATATCTCAAAATCACTTATTTTAACTCCCATACAAATATTAAAAAAAATTCATGAAGTTATGGTTTGTCATAGGTGTCTACCTCTACCGATAGTCTCCAAGAACATTTAATGGATATTTTAAAAATTGAGATGTCTCCATTAGGTCTTAAAAGTACTGATAAAATACCATGGAGACATCCCTATTTCATTCTTATTCATCCTTATTCTACTCACATATCATTCATAGAAAGTTTCAAATTTTTTTGACATTTTGGGACAAGACCACACTAGGTGCATAAGATTATAGTGTGATCTTATCCTCTAGTATTCCCTTGTCCTCTTAGCTTGAATATACACTTTTTAAAAATAAATTCATTTAGTAATGACTTCTTCATGCTTTTCATAAGGATGGATCATGAAAAATATTTGAAATATTCATCTGTAAAATCAAATCAAATACACTCAATTGATTACCTAGAAATCATATGGCAATCTATTTTCAAAGGCATTTTATCTTGAGAAAAAGCATTATTATTTCTAGTTTAAAATTTTGTTTCTTTCTTATATTCATAGGCCAAGTTTAACACTATTTTATTATTGGTCAAGGAAATTTATTATTAGGTAGGGATTGGGGATACCCAAAGTACTATTGGGAAGGCTTGGGCCTTTGGGGCCCCATCTCCCCAACTAAAGCTCTAAGCATCCCCTAACCCACCTATTTATTAAAACCCAATGACCAACCCATATCTCAGGCCTTAACCCCATAGGGTATTATTTAGTTTATGTTGTGTCTTTAATCAAATTTTTAACTCATCCCTATCTAGAGAACATAAAAAAGGGTAGGAGATATGATATTAGTGGATATTAGACAAATCTCATGATAGGGATCCCCCCTTATCTTATTTATTTGTTCTTGTTGTCAAGGTATAGACTGTAGGGATATATACCCTATAGATTCTATGAATAGTAGTGGTATAGACCATAAGGATATACACTCCTCTAGTAGCCCTATAGGATATAAACTATAGGGATATAGATAGTAGGGAAACCCAAATCATAACTCATCTATCTAAGATATTAGAGTTAGAATACCCATATTATAAAGGGATAAACCTCCTCTCAATAGATATGAGGATGTGGATTAATTATTAATGAGTTGGCTCATTTAGGTGGGTATAAAATATAGGGATATAACCCCCTTCTTCTATCACTTTGATTGATTCAACTCCACTTATTGGGTAGGGACCAAGGATAGTCAGAGTACAGTCAAGAAGGCTTGAGCCTTTAGGGCCCTACCTCTCCAACCCAATTTCTATGTATCCCCTACCCCATATATCTATTCAACCCCACCAACCATCCCATAACCTAATATTTATTTGCATAGGGTATTATTTAGTTTCTATCATATCCTAAGTTGGATTCTCAACTCAACCCTATCCCCAGAACATAACTATGGGTAGGAGATAAGAGATTAGTTGAGACTAGACCAATCTCATGATAGGGGTACCCCATATATTATTTATTTGTCCTTATAATTGAGTTATATATCATAGAGCTATACACCCTATAGAATCTAAGTCCCTAATGCATTGTATTAGTGGTTCTTCAATAATATGGGAATGGGAATAATCCATTTAGAACTAAAAAGATGAGGTGAGGGATTTCTTTGTTATAACCCCATTGGGTTAAAATAAAATTTACACATTAAAATCCTATTAATATTCTATAATTATAATTATGTTTCACTATTTGACTACTAAATGCATTTATAATAGTAATTTTGGAAAATATAATTAACTCCACTAGTTAAAATGCAATCTATTTAGTTTTAAAATAGTATAGAATAAAATAGAAGATAATATTCCTCATAAAATGCACAACATGGTGAAGGGTACATAGGTACATTGAAATAGTACACATTAATAACTATACAAGAATATACAATCTATGTTAAAAAATATAGAACCAGTATTATGTTAAACAATCATAAATCATAATGTATAATTTATTACATTTCATCACTAAATATTAAAATATGCATGATATGACACGCAATAATACATTTGATCCTCATAAGACAACTCAATAATAAATACAAATAGCCATGAGTAATATTGAAAGATGTTTGATTAGATGAATAAAAGGAGAGCATCATCAGGGTGATTTTTATCCAACCATAGACCATTATTTTCTACACACCTCCCCACTAGGAGTTTCCCTTCCCTTCATGGAGGAACATATAAAAATAGTGTGGATATCAATAATTCAACCAAAACCTATGTGTTTCACAATCACTAATACATGTAGCAATCACATAGACCATTGAAAATAATCATCTATCTAATATGACATCAGACATACACATGTAAACTAGAAAATACAATGGAATGAAAATTTCTCAGCCATACCATTGATTTGGCCAAAGTTTACATTATATAATTTTTAAATCTCATAGATCTAAGTCAATTCCACACACACATACTCTATTCCAATGAATCTAAATTTGTCAGATGATATTAGATGAAAGGTATATACATTTCATGATAAAAACCTCCTATAAATATCACCTACTATCAAATGAAGCATGCATGATAAAATCTCATAAACTAATTTTGAAGTGTAATAAATACAAATTTATAACATACAACCACTCATCAAATCAATAAATATCATTACTTATTCAATTTAGTATGAGGTATAAAAAATCTGTTTAAAATGGATAAATCACTTTATTTTCCCATAATACAATTATTATTTAAATATATAAGGATCTCATGTTATTATATATCAATAGCATTCAAAATTCCCAAGTACAATCACAACCATATGCCTAGATTTTAAAAATCAAAGTGATAAACATAATATTTTCATCTCAAAGGAATTTCAAACCTTTCATTTATTTTCAAAATTATACAAATCATGTATTAAATTTAAAAGAACACAAAATGGCTTGTTTACACATACCCAAGAATTACTTATTAGTACGATACATTCCATTAATCCTCTTATTTAATTTTAGATGATACTTATATCATTATTTCCTACTTTGATCATTCCATTATTATGTACAACTTATATTATAACTATTATAAATCCATTGCTCATACCCAAGAATATCATATGCACATTCTACCATAAAATTTTATGGCTTTCAAAAGAACTAGGAACACATAAAAGTAATTTTTAGTGTATAAAGGCCATTCAAGTTTTCTTAACACTCTATTTAGTTAACAATTAAAATACTATCAGATTAGATGAGCTATAAAAATTCCCACATATGTCAACACCAATGGTATTGTCTATATTTTTACTATCTTTCTATAGTTGTGTATGCATTACTAGTGTGTGTGTGTGTGTGTGTGTGTGTGTGTGTGTGTGTGTGTGTGTGTGTGTGTGTGTGTGTGTGTGTGTGTGTGTGTGTGTGTGTGTGTGTGTGTGTGTGTGTGTGTGTGTGTGTGTGTGTGTGTGTGTGTGTGTGTGTGTGTGTGTGTGTGTGTGTGTGTGTGTGTGTGTGTGTGTGTGTGTGTGTGTGTGTGTGTGTGTGTGTGTGTGTGTGTGTGTGTGTGCGCGCGCGTGTGTGTGTGCGTGTGTGTGTGTAGTTCAAAATAATAATAACTTAAGTATAATATGAATTACAACTTGAATACATTGTCATGAGATTATATAACAAAATAGAGTATAGCTACACACTATGTAAGTAATATGAGTCAGCCAAACATCTAATCAATAGTATAAATGTGTGTGTGTGTCGGTGTGTGTGTGTGTGTGTGTGTGATTTCATGTACACACACACACACAAAATTTGAATGAAATAGAATTATAAAATTGTAGTCTAAATTAATGCTCAAATCTATTTATAAGAGGTTGTAATCCAAAATAAGAACAACTACAAGCAATATATAAAGCTTAACCTTTCAATGGTTCATTCATGCATATATTTATATGCAGTCTGCATTACTCCTTTTAATATATATATATATATATGTATGTATATATATATATATAATGTAGACCGCATATAAATATATGCATGAATGAACCATTGAAAGGTTAAGTTATATATATATATATATATATATATATATATATATATATATATATATATATATATATATATATATATATATATATATATATTCCTTACATATCATATGAGTCTATACAAAGTTATGTAAATAAATATACATTACTACTAGAGTAAAAATATACATGGTTATAAATAGCTACTACATCTACAACATATGCACCTATAAATTCTGTGTAAGGTATACACTAGTAATAAATTTATAAATAAGTCTTTAAATTGTAATAGTTACTTGGATCAACCAAGAACATCCTTAGTTGTTTCCTAATCTAAAACATTTAATCATGAGGATTTTTCTAGGTTTTAAAATTCCAAAGATGAATTCAAAGGCACGTGTTTACCATAGATTCAAGGAGGAATTAAGTTCTTTAAAATGGCTCAAATATAATTTTTATTGTCATGTAGATGTAAATGAGTTCCATCCCTAGGTTTATAAAGATGAATCCCTAAAGTTTTTCATAAGAGTAAAACAACATATATATTTAAATAGGATATACATCAACCCAAGTAAGAAAACATTAATTATTTTTCTCCAAAATGGAAACTAAGTATACATATCAAAAACCCCATGCATTTACTATTTACAATTTAAATATTTATTTGCATGGTTATTGTAATGGTCTCCATTCCAATATAAGCGTTGGTAGTCTATCTTATTACAAACATTCCTTCCTTTTGTCCATCCCCCATTATTTTTTATTCCTTATTATTATAATAATTTCAATCCATGTTTTGTAACCTATAAGTTCTCTTAAAACTATACAAGTTTACCATAATGAAACTCTAATTAATTAATGCATGATATTTTCTTCTTGCCATTAAGTTGTAGGCTATAATCTTATTTCTGGGCATGGTTGTTGCATGAAAAACACCTCCTTGTTGAAAATGGAGAAGTCAAACCAAAATAATCAAAATAGAAAACCTAAATTCCTTTTGATTTGAATTGTGCATGGAAATAAAGCTATGGGAACCTTTTACAAATGAAAACAAAACATATTTAAAACAATTTCTTAGGTGCCCTTTTCCCCCTATTTTCTCCTCTCTATGCCACTAAAAGGGTTATATAAGTATAATAACCTATACATGATTTAAATACAAAACATGATTTACTAAACACCCAATACTCTTATGGAATGAAATGCATAAAATAGTCTAACAAAAGTATAACTCAATAACTAAAGTTTAGCCCATATAATGGTTTCATGGAGATTCAAATAGTCAGTGATTATTAACATAATTAATATATTATGTTAATCAAAAGAATATAAGATAAATGAAAAACATAGAATAAATGTGAGCATGCAATATTAACCATATAAATAACTAATGAAAAGCAAACACTTAGCACATTCACAGAACACCATTAACATTGAATTCATTTAAGCAGTCAAGAGTGTAAATGTGTGTGTGGGGGTTAAATTTCACACTTTATATCCCCAATGATGATATTTTTATCATCTTCCCATATGATACTCTCCCTTTGTTCCACTCTATGATGGTAGGATAGTCCTGTAACACCTCAGTCAACAAAGTAGTTAGTCTAAGCTTGTAATAGAATAATAAAGTACTCAGAATGTAGATACATTTATGTATTGCAAATCAAATATATAAATGAAATTACATCCATATAATATTATAATTCAAAATAATATAATATATCCAAATACACATAGAAGTATCATCTAATCAAAATTGAGTATGAAATAAAATAATTTAGTTGTCAATTATACAAAATAAAGCTCAAAATATAACATAAAAATCAAAAACTACTAATCATTAGTTTTAATTCTCTTACTAATACTAATGCAATTTTTGAAGAGTGGTTTAGGATGTTACATCCTTCCCACTAAAATAGGTCATCGTCTAGATGGATTTTATTTCAAACAAATTTTTTGAAATTAAATAATATTGTGTAATCAAAAAATTATTTAAATAGATGAGAAAACAACCTATATAATTCCTCATAATCCTCCCTTGTGACACTATATTTATAATAGTGGTCCTACTAAACCTTGCATTATGATACTTCATTATTATCAATCCAAGCTTGTGATTATCATTTATTATAATTGGTTCTATTGTGACCACCCTTAGATCCAAAACCTATAATGGGTTCTAGTCCAAAGCATGCGAAGGATCAACTATATATTTCTTAAGATAAGACACATGAAAAACGTTTTGAATTTGTGCTAAAACTAGTGAAAAAACAAGTCTATATGCTATAGGATTAATCACTTATAGTACCTCAAATGGGCACACATATCATAGTAATTTTTTTTTTATTTTTCAAACTAAAGATAACTCTTTTGGGGTTTGATCTATAGAAGAATATTATCTCTAATTAAGAAATGCCTATCTATCCTTTTCATATCAACATAGATTTTATACATATCATTAGATTCAACCAATCTCTAAATTATTAGATTAAATTTTCCCTCCATTTAAACAAATATATTAGGTCTAAAGACCACCCTATCCTCTAATTTAACCTAGCTAATTGGTGTTATACACCTCATACCATGTAATGCTTCAGAAGGAGCCATTTTTAAAGTTGATTAGAATGAGTTATTATAATAAAATTAAACCAAAGGTAAATATTATTCCCATTTGTTTTTTTTTCCCATGTAATACATCATCAAAATATCCTCTAAGATCAAATTCACTCTTTTTATTTGTCCATTCATTTCTAGATGGTAAGCTGTACTAAAGTTTAGTCCTGTATCTAAGGATGCATTGAGACTTTACCAAAACCTTGAGGTCATCATAGGGTCCCTATCTAAAATGATATTTTTTTAGAAACCCATGCAATATGTAAACCTTATTTATGAACCTTTGGGAAAACATTGGTGCATCATATGTTATATTGATTGGAATGAAGTGTGATACTTTGGTGAGTTTATCTACAACCATTAATATCATTTCATGATGATTTCCAGACATAGGTAATCCTTGGATAAAGTCCATAATAATGACTTGACACTTCCATTATAGTATGGAATGTAAGTAGTGAGTCATTAGTACATAATTTTTGAGAGATTTCTTATGTGTAGGAATCATCATGACATGATATTGGTAGTTATGGATAAATTTACCAAAGTAACATACTTCATTCTAGGCATTCTAATAGATGATGTACCAATTATTTTTAAAGAGTACATAAAGGAGGTTTATAGATTGCATAGGTTTCTAATATATATAATTTTAGATAGGGATTTGGGATGACCTCAAGGTTTTAAAAAAATATCATGAAGCCTTAGGTACACAGCTAAATTTTAGTATAAATTACCATCCACAAACATATGGATAAATAGAGAGAATGTGTATACACATAATATTTTCAAACTTTATCAATTAATGATGCTTTCTCTCTTATAGGAACCTATCGAGACTCAATTTCTCTAAGTGCAAGCCTTAATGGGTGGGTATACCATTAGTGCTTCATAGGATTATTGTCCCATATACCACCACTTTCTATTTAAAAAAACATCTCTTATACACTCCAATAATCTTTGTCTCCTTTATTACACACTCCTCCAATCAATTCACCATCCTTATTCATCCTTCACTTAAGCTTACAACCCTTTTTGACATTTACCAAATAATTTTATCCTAGGATGACCTTTATTTTAATTGATATTTACATGTTATGGGTCTAGGTCAGCCTTTACCAACCTAGATCAGGGCCTAACTTAATTTTGTCAATTAACAATACAGAGTTGAACTGGGCCAAAACTATTGGTTAAACTTTTTGAAATCTTTAGTGTTATATTTAGCTATATATACACATCCATTTCTATCATTTAGATAATAAAAGATAAGAATAAGAATAATGTATTATATATCTACTTATCCACCATTGTACTTAAGGAGCATAACTTAGGATTTCAATACTTTATTTAGAGATATGGATCTTGTCTTGTGAAGAAGTATTTTGGAAGCATAAATAAGTTTTGTATGCTAGAGATAACTTATCCTTGTTATCCTTACATACCATAATAAATTCTTGCCAATAACCTTAACCAAGGGAGAGATTGAGGCTTGGAAGGTTCATCCTCAAAGGTAAGTATTCCTAACTTTGTTCTTCCTTTATTAAAGTATATAAATTATCATTTATACATCTCTTCCATGCATTAGTATTTCCTATACATTGACTTGAGTATAGATCTTATATGCATGTCTACATTTTATGTTTATTTCCCTAACTTTGTGCCACAATATTTGGTGAACACTAAATTATATTTTACTTTAATTTGCATGTACTTAGTGATTATGAAAACATAGGACCTAGCTAGGGTTATTGCATAGTGTTGCTTGAATATAGGGTTTGGAACCCTCTCTAGTTATGTTATTGTGGTAAGAGATCCATTGGTTAGGTTTAGCATATCTTGGTAATGACCTCAAATATATTATGTATCAATAAACATAAGTGTAAGTAGGAGTTATCTTTCCAATCTAGGATTGATTAATAGTTTAGCTACATTTTCCTTTGTATACATTCTGGTGAACTCAACATGAATAAAACCCTTGTAGGTATTGTTTGATACATTCATTTTATCATCATATTATATATTTTTATTTTTTTAGTACTGTATCAAACCTATTAGTATAGTTATAATAGTTTGTGCATAGGTTTAACACACATTCTCCCCAAAATTATTATGTTATGTCTATATATATCTTCTCCTAATACACATCAATATATCAATCAACTTGACATACTCTTCTTATTTAGCGATAATATTTCACATATAGTCAAATTAGTTGACTTTATTCACTATTATTATTCCTTAACATATAGGTTTGTAGACATCCATTTGACACTTTTCACAAATTCTTTTCATCATGTAGGTTTTTAGACATAATCAAGCTAGTTGATTCTATTTACAAATTATTTGAATTAGAAACTGATCACCAAAACATAAAACTTTTAACTAAGCATCTTCAAAACCACCTAGGTTCATTCTTACCTTCTTTGTCATTTCAATCTTCAATACTATTTTTCACAAGTTTGTAGTCTATAAAACTACAACTCTACAATGAACTAGGTCGACTAGCTCGACATAGTTCTATAGCCTATCTTCCCTCTAGAAGACAAAATCAACCTATTCAACTATGTTATTCTAGATCTTCCTTACATAAAATAATAATGAACCTATCAAATCTAATATGTATTATATACATATAGTGTTGCCTGAACTGACTCTATACTCTTCACAATAAAAGGAATTAACCTATCTTATTAGTAATTAATTCACTTTTCATTTTAATTACTTGCATTCTCAGAGTAAAAAACATAAATTAATTGGGTGGGTTTTCAATTTACTATTTTAGTCACATTTATTTTATCTTTTTCACACACTTCCAAATCATTTTTCACAAAAAAAATATTAAACATTTTTCTTCCCAAAGTCCACCTACTTTTTTTTCATCACCAAGGGGGAAGCCAACTTAGTTTTCTAAACAAGTATAAACACATGGTTGATGGTATATATTTGCAAATCATGTGACACCATTATCTCTATGGGATTATGAAGAGAAGGGGTAATACCAAGCTAGTACCATCACCAATATAGATCCTTTTAAGCCTAAACTACCTAAAAATATCCATATATTACTTTTTATTTCCTTCTTACAGCTAACTTTCCATCACATTAATTTTAAAATTTATTATAACTTAACAACATTTAGGAATGACCAATTAGTTAGCATTTATATTTAAGTTACTACTCTTTGATCATTATATTTTATATTACAAAACTTCCACTAAATAAAGTTAGTGCAAGGTTTGTGCTATGTGTTCTAATTGGATCAATGACATTGATCTAATTACTTGTGTGCTTCATTTTATTTCCTTAGATATTATCTCAAATTATATATATATATATATATATATATATATATATATATATATATATAATTCAAGATAATATGTAAGAAAATAAAATGAAGCACACAAATAATTAGATCAATGTGATTGATCCAATTTGAACAATATATATATATATATATATAGAACACTATTATCCCAATCTACATAGTCTCTTATAGATTGTTCATCTTATTTCCCTTCAATACATAGTCACCCTATTTGATTATGTATCTTTTTTTATCTTCTTTAGTTTCTCTCTCTAGAGTACACAGTCAACTCATTCGACTATTTCTCTTGTCTACCTATTTTATTTCCTATATTATAGTTCATAATCAGTCTATTTGACTATGTCTTCTTTTCATCATGCTCTATTTCTTGTCTAGTAATATATAACCAACCTTTATGAATATGTCCCTTTTTTCATTATTTTGTTTCCTATTTTACATAAGACTATTATTTAGTTTGATCCTGTATCTTATCAATTGATTTTTTTTTTCTATTAAATTTTTATCCTTTTTCCTTCATCATGAATTTCTTATTTGAGGATAATATAGATTTAAATCATACAAACATGATGTAACTTACCAATCCTAATAGGTGTAGAATAGGATTAAGAGATAAGGTTAGATCATGTGTTAGTCAAGAAATCTCCAAAATAAGCATAAAGACCTAACTTATCAAGCTTATTCCCTCAAGGGACATTGCTAATGACTTTAATGAGCTAATTTATAAAAGAATACAATAAAAACTTCAATTAACTATTCTCCCTCATAAGCGATCAATAATTGTGTTTTCACTCAGATTTAGTGCTCCAAGTCTTTGTCAATGAAGAATAGCATGGGCATCCATCATCTCTTAGTGCATCAATGGCTTAGGATCACAAGATTTTTAAATTTATGTGAATAATTAAATCTTTTCTATATTAATTTTTGAATAGTAAGTTTGTATAATTGAAGCTTAAAAATGGTGGTCTTGTCCCTCTTATTTATAACTTTCTAAAAATGTTCAGGATCAGCCATGACCATTCATATTGAGATCAAGATGTGTGGCCATAGACTATTTCAATCATGGGGACATAAGAAATAAAAATATCATTAATATTTAGAAGAATGAGGAATTGATGAAGCATGGGAAGGCTTAATTATGATATTTATCCTGATAATGGTTTATGAATTCCATCCCATTTATGATGTCATGGGATGATGTAGAATTGAATAATGAATTTTTAGTAATTATATTTTCAACAACTTTCAAGGAATTTTGACTTAAGCTCTTGATTTGGTTTAATTTCCTTACATGGATTTGATTAATTTTCTAAGATTATTTATAAATATATTGTGCACTTAATTAACCTAGTAATAAATTTCATTTTACTAAGTCATAATTTGATTAGAGCATAATTAGAAGAAGGTTTCTTTTCTATATGGAATAATACCCTAGTTAGAGTATTATGGATGTGAAATAACACATATACATGAGTTCACTATCGAATTATAAAAATTCAATGGTCTAGGATGTCATTTTGTGTGGTCAAAATTTGAATCAAAATTATTTTAGAAAAGATAATAATAACATAAAATGCATTGCCCCATTCAAGGATACATTAAAATAAATTGGCACTTGTATGTGACAGGTTTAAATGATTTAGAGTGTTTTAGTGATTTTGGTCTAGATTATGCATTATTGCATAATATCATTTAGATTGATCATTTTAGAAAAATAGTGATAGGAATTTGATGTCTACATTTTCCCCCTATTTAAGAAGGCATGGTGAGACATTTGGTCAAAGTGACATCTTTTCAAAAAATGAAAAGGTCACTATAATTATAATAAATAAATTTTGTTCCCATTTCCATTAAATTTGGCATAAATCATAGAGAAACAGGGCTAAAAAAATGCCATAGACATTATTTGGGTAGCCCATGATGCCCCCTCAAGGGGAAGATGGCAATTTTGAAATTTTTGATGGGTTGGACCTCAATCAAAAGAAATAATAATCATATTAATTTTAGCAAAGCAGACTAAAAAATGGAGCAATTAGAAGAAAGTGGGAGGAAAAATGGATAAACATGGATAAAATAATATTCCAAGAGAGATAAAATGGTTCAACTATAGGCCTAAGGATGAAATTTTGAAAAAAAATACTATATTATGATCCCTGGAGGGTAAAAATAGTTCATTTACACCCCTATCTATAGTAATTCAGAGCTATATGATTTTTGCATGAGAGAGATAAGAAATATGGCTAATATATCACACCACCATCATCTTAGATAGCCCATGAAAGAGTATCAAAGGCCACTAGGGATTAGACCATCAGTAAATACCCTTTTTGGTATTTAATTTTTTTTAGTTATGACATTTATTGTGCATAGGAAGTAGGACATTTGGTGATTCCACCAATTGCCCAATTTGGAAATTGGTGAGATTGCCCTTGATAATGACATAATAAATATAAGAATATCAAATTAACCATCCTTTTAGTAGGTTTTTAAGTAAAAATGATGAGTTTTCCACTTCATTGATGAATTCACTTTTTTGGTCAAAAATCTATAATTAAATGGCAAACTCATGAAATAGCAGAATTATCATGCACTTTGATGGGAATGACCTGTAGTTCAATGGGTTCACTAAGAATGATGAAATCAACCTATCAAGTGGTAGAATTTTCCTATAAAATGGATAAATAGACAAAAAAGGGAAAATGGGGCCTGTGTAAGGTTAATCTAGGCCCAAAATTAGAAAAATAGATGGTGGGCCTAGTAGAGGATTACTAAGCCCCAAAATTAGAATAATCTAGGTATATTAGATGAAAGAAAGGAAACATAATTGACCATATTCATTATTTGTGACTTGTAAGACCAAGTTGGCATTATTACATCATGAGAGTGATGATTGCAAGTTCTCCAATGATAAACAATCTGGAACGATGAGCTCATGGGTGTTAAAGAGGTTATGTAACTATACCACCTTACATGATTACTAGTGATTTGAGTATAGAGGGCCTAATTATTAGCCTTGGTAGAGAGGTTACACTTAGAGTCCTTGAGCTTTGATTTGCCAATTAGGGAGGCCATAGTGACATTGAAGGATGTACACCACATATTACAAGTATTAATGTGAGGTGTTAAGATTACCTAGATGTTGATGGGTCAATGGGATATTCTAGAGGACTTGCTAGGTGTGATCATGTTTGGAGATTATAGATGGAATAATAAATATATATGATTTGGAGGACCTATATTGGCCTCTAGTGGATGGAGATGGAATAGGAGAGGGGATAGTTCCCCCAAAGGTGGTGATATTGATGGCACTTATCAGTGACCTCATGTTTCCTAACAAGAGTGGATGGTTTTTCCCTTAGGTCTTATAGGGGTTATCTAGGAGATGTTTGATCACAAGACACATTTTTATGAGGTTATAATCATCTTAGACTAATTATATAGAGATATTCATATAATATCTTATCATCATGAGTACAACATAGGCCATAACACACTTCTCTAGGTTTGAGCCTGGGAACACATTACCACTGAGCAACAAGTGGGATCAAGATACCTAAGGGGACCAGAGGATATAATGGCTTAGTGATGGTATCTGATAGAGCCAGGGTTATAGGATCATCTAAGGGGAATTTTTATTATTGAGAATCCATATTTGAGATGGAGGATGGGGACTTCATATAATGCTTGTATATAGTGACACAGTGGTTTTGGATCAAGGATTTGTTTATGATCAATTATATGATCAACCCTTTTTATATTATAGGTCACCTTAATTATGTGATGGAATAATATAGGTTAGATCAAGTCTAGAGATATTTTGGTAAATAAAATTATATCACATAGGGTCTACATTACTTTACACATGTGACTAGGGAGACTGGGGAGTGGGGCCCACTAGTACCCATGGTTGAGGCAATCATGTACTATAAAAAAGGTTCTTCTCATACTATGGGATTATGCCAAAGCTTTTATAGATGAAAGGTTTACTAATATATATGTAGTGTGGTGGCTAGGGTTATACCAATCTAATTGACTAGGCTAATACCACAATATCCAATTTTGCATCAGAGGTGAGTTAGGTTGAGGAGAGACTAGGGTCTAGCCCTAGGATATGGATAGACATAGGCACCATCATAGCTAGATATTACTCATGCCATTCCATTACAAGTAGTCCATACCCAAGTGTAGTAGGATCCATTGGTCTATATAGAGATGGTAAACCTAGATGGATAGGATATTGATATGGGAGATACCTTAGGTGGTGATTAGGTTCATGAGCTGGACATAGGAGATGATGGAACCTATGGGGTAGGCATAGGCATTGATTTAGGAGAGGTAAGTACCTTTGAGATAGGTACATTTATAGGAGAGGTGGGTCCCTCTAATATAGAGAGGTCTATGAAGGACAAGGCACTCATTGAAAGGCTTCAAAGAGATATCACTACACACCTCTCAAAGATTGTAGGGTTATAGATCATTATGGCTAGGTTGTAAGAATAGTTGGATATAGCTCAAGGAGAGATGACTAGGCTATAGGGTCTCATTGTAGTAAGAGATACATAGATTTCCACTTTGAGAGGGAAAGTAATGCAGTTGATAGGGGTTCAAACACATTTGGACACATGAGACATGGAACTATTGACATTGGTTGGTGAACATGATTTTTCTAAGGTAGAGAGGGAGAGATTGGCTTCCTAAATAGAGGGGTTGATAGAGGAGAGGGATGAGGCTCATCAAACTAGGATATATAGTGTTTTGATAGTAACTAGAGCCTTGGTTGATGTGAGTATGGCCAAAGATGATGCCTTGCACATGAAGGATGATGTCCTACATGCCAAGGATGATATATCCTATTAGAGGTGAGCATACAATTCAATTATTCCTATAAAAAGGAGAGTGGCATTCTAAAAGGAGTACATAAGACCAAAATAAACTAGATTAGACCTCTAGGTCTAGACATGATACCAAGTTAGAATGATAAGTTACATATCCAATAACACAATGGCAAATCATGGGGCCTCCACCACTATGTCCACCATCATCACTAGATTCAAGTATGGGTTAGAGCTTCCAATAGAGTCCCCCCAGGGATGACCATGATTAGAGTTTATTTCATAGCTCTTATTTTTAATATTATGAGATGTATAGATATTCTTTTGATGTATAAAACATGATTTTGAGATATATATATGACATTCATTTTTGACGTATTAATATTAATACATGAAATTTTAATATTCTTTTATTATAACATGATGTTTATATTGATGTTACTCTAGTTATGATATGAAAATATATGCTAGTTTCAAGAGATGCACATCCTTAGTTAGCATATGGATGTTTATGTAGTTATGGTTCTATTTCATGTATGACTAGATGCTAGAGGATAATTTAGGAGATGAACATCCCAAATTAATCATAGAAATAGTCAGCTAGACTCAAAGTATATGCTAGAAGATGCACATCCTACATAAAGTCTTGTTTGTTTCTAATGTTTGCTTATGATAGATCTTATTTAGGTATTGGAGATGTAGGATGGTGTGTTCAAATATTATCTTTAACACTACATTGACTATTGGATTTTGGATAACTTGGTATTTACTTTACCAAGTCAAAATTATGCATCATAAGTATGAATAACTTATAACAACATTGTACTTCTTTTTGTAATTGACTGGTTTAAAGGTGAATACTTATAACTAAGGATAATGATAAAAACTATCAAAATGAAAGTTACAACTATTTACATTCAAACATAAAAATAAATCAAATAAAAGAAAAATAAAATACAAAAAATGTAACATAACTTAAAATCAATATATGAATGATCAAGAATTAAGTAGGAACAAAAATGTATTTAAAACATAAACTTAACAACAATAAAATAAGAATAAAATGTTAAATAACCTAGAGTCAAGATATGAATAATCAAGATCCATGTGTATTAAAAATGTGTACTTAAAAACTAATTAATAAAAAAATAATTTAAATGCAAATTTAAATAAGTCAAGACCTAGTGAAGGCTAAACACAAAATGTTTATGGAATGGATTCAAACACAATAGAAAATAATATAATGAAAAAGACAAAATAGTAAAACTAAAAAGAAATGCATAATAAAACACCAAGGAAATAAAGAAAGACAACAAAAAAACAATAAAGAGAAATAAAAATCACAACAAAACACCAAGAAATAAATAATAGATAACTAATAAAAATGAATGAATAAAAAAAGAACAATAAAAAACTAACAACATAAGAACACAACAAAACACCAAGAAACAAAATAAGTACACAATAAAACATGAATATAAACTAATGAATAAATAATAAAATACAAACAAAAGTAAATGAGTAGGTAACAAAGTACCACAAAACAACAATAAAGATCAAATAAACACACACAAACAATGGTTAAGCACAATGTTAATGTAAATATAAAATAAAATAACTTATTCTTATACATGTAATAGAGTCATTACACTCTGTAACAAGGTGACCCCAAAGCTAACAACACTAACATAATTAAACAAGAATAATTAACACAAATTTGTCCCTAGATGATAGAGAAACAATGATACAACAAATAGAAATTGCCCCTAGGCTATAAGAGGCAATAAAACAAACATAAAAAATGGGGGAAGAGAATAAAATGAAGGGGTAGTCGAGCTAACTCTAGATGCAAAAAATAAGTGGATGCTTCATACATAGTTCCATGGACATGAGATCCAACATGAACTTTAAGCCAATTGTAGTTCTCCCAAGATATGAGATAGAAAAAAATGATGATCATGAAACATGATTGTTGTGTATAGAAATATGAGAATGGTCTTTTAAAATGGCAAGTGCATGAAAAAGAGAGTATATTTTAGGTTGAAACCACACTAAAAAATAAGAGATAAGTAGGCACAAATGAATTGAATTGGTAATTCAGAGTGCCTATTGCATCTAATGTTAAGAAAGGGAAAAATCTCGCAAAATAGTGAGAGCATGAGAAAAACCAAGAGTGCAAGATTGAACCTCATTCAAATCAACAATGCACACAAAGGTCACTTACAAAATGGTGAGAGAATGGATCTAGCTACTTGTAAAATGGTTAGATTAGTCGGGATCAGAATAAACAAAGGTACATTGTAATGTTTTTGGTCCTTTATCATATCAATTTTAGTGTTTTTGTGTTTTTGGGATAAGAAACATAACTATAATATGAAAAAATGGTACAAGGAATTACTTAGTTGAGGAGATGTACTTCTATAGAAAAGATTTCAAAGAATAGTTAAACTAATTGTAATAAATATTTTGAATATAAAAAATGTTATAGGGAACTCTCTAATTGAGGATATGCATGTCTAAGTGTAGGAGTTCCAATAATACCTAAAAATAGTTATAACAACCTTGACAACTAAACCATTTATAATGGTACTGATAGCTAAACTAGTTATAATAGTACCTATGATCATGATAAGGCAATAATGCCTACCAAAAAATAGCAAAAAATAGATTAGTATGCAATAGTAAAGAAACCTAAAGAACCATTCAATAGGGAAAAACCATGTGCTGACATATCCTTGTACACTTGTCTATAAAAGGATATAAACACTACTCTAGCTAAGCTTATTTGTTAGGTCTTGGAGCTAAAAGCTTCACTGATGCAGACATGGAGGAGGTTGCTGAGGTTGCGGAGGATTGTTGAGTTGCAAAATGAGTTGCAGGGTAACCGACGTCGGTCTAATCAATCGACGTCTATCATATTATAGTGCAGAAGCAATCGACGTTAGTTATGAGTCAGCCGACATCAGTCAGGAAGGAGCCGATGTTGGCAACCTGTGTGTGCATGTAGTTTGCATGCGGGTTCCAGATAGGTCTATTTTTGGACTGTCAGTTTGCATGTTAAAGGCTAATTATAGTCTTGGAGTTGCGTGTCTAATTATTGTAATTAAGAAAGTCTAATTATTGTATGCATGAGATCTATATAATAAACTCATAGGTTGTATTGTAAAAGTGTGCTAGAAAGCCATTGAGCTTGAAGAGAGAGCTAGAGTAGCTCCTCCTAGTTCCAAAGGGGTGCTGAGTGTGTATGATCGGGGAGAGTTGCAGGTTGTGCAAGTTCTACTAGGAGATCCATCGGGGTACTGGTTGAAGAATCATAAGGACTTGGTGAGGCAAGGACAAGGGTTCTTCAGGGTGTAGAGATATCTACAGGGTAAGTAAGGTCTATTGATTTGTAGGTGGCAACAAGGAAAGGGAGATCTACTTGGAGTATGATTATGTACTTGGTGTACTAGTAGCATTGTTACTGACTGGTGGAGGTGAACAACAACTCTATATTTGAGTTGTGTGTTGGGACCGTGAGAGAGAGGGAAGAAGTCCTTGAGGTGTGGCAATCCTTAAAGGTGGAAGAAGAAGTGGCATCTTCTTTATTATATTTTCTTCTGAGTGATTATTAATACAATTGTGTATTGTCTCTCATATCCTGCATTCTTTCATATTTCTAGTTACTTATCATTTTGGTTAAATTCCATGTTTAGTTGCTAATACCAGAGGTAATCATATATACTCTTATTGAGGAGTAGGATCCTAACATTATTCAGGTGTTTAATGTGTCTAGAATGCCTTAAATCATAATCAAGATCATAATTGGAGATTGGGAATAATGGTCTAGGTTATAATAGTCCAAAATGAAAATAACATGGGTTCAGTGGAATATAAATGATGCAAGTGACAATGGTCTAAAGTACTATAGTTACAGTGGTCCAGAGTAGTGTGGTTACAATTGTCTAGAGTAGAATAGAACAAAGTACAATGGTCCAAGATTATAATGGTCTAGAGTGAAATGGTATAGAATGTTACGATGGTTTGGATTATAATGGTAGAATAACTGACTTTGTCACAAGTTGCCCCAAGTAAGGGCCCTTGTAGAAAATGGTTCATAAAAGGCTATCAAGCATAGAATCACTTAAGGTGCACAATATTCATGGGTTCTAGGATCTCTTCATCATTTAGAGTAGCCAATATATATTCCCCCAATCCATAGTTTGTTATAACCACATATGGCCCCATCCAATTGGGTTAGAACTTACCCTTCTTTTTACATTCAACATTAGTGTTCGTTTAGCTTTCTTTTAAGACCAAGTCACTAACCTCAAACTCTTAAGGGAGAATGTGATTATTAAAGTTGTGATGAAATCTAATCTGATATGCTCTCAAGTTATCTAGGGTGGATAAATTCTTATCATCAAGTAGTTCCATCTCTTACAACTTGGAAAATTTATAATCTTCATCATCCACAATGTTCTCCAAATAAACTCATAATGAAGGTATCTCAACCTTGACTAGGATAATAGCCTATGTGCCATAAACTAGGGAATATGGAATGGCTCATGTGGGGTTGTAATGACTAGTGTGATAGGCCTAGAGGGTATAATTTTTTTGAAAGTGCTAATTATGGTTAGTGTCATTGACAATTTTATTTAGGATTACAACAATGATATTATTAGACACCTCAAATTCACTATTTAATTGCAAGTTATATGGTGTGGAATTTTTACGCTTGATTTTAAAAATGGTGCAAAGAGATTTAACATCTCTATTCACAAATTATCCACCATTATCAGATATAATACATGTCGACCTTGTCAGCCTAAAATTTTGGAAGGGATTAGGGTTAGATCAACTTATATAAACACATTCATTCCACCATTTCTAAAAGAAGAGAATAAGAATTAATATATATTATGCTTCTACTTATCCACCATTCTACTTAAGGAGAAATATTAGGGTTTCATACTTTCTTTGGAGATATATATCTTGTCTTGTGGAGAAGTCTTTTGGATGCATTGATAGGTTGTGTCGACTAGAGTTGATTTATCATTCTCATCCTTACATACCACAACAACCTCTTGTGAAGCACCTTGGCCAAGGGAGATATTGAGGATTCGTGTGTTCACCTTTAAAGGTAAGTATTCCTAACTTTATTCCTCCTTTGTAAGAGTAGATAGATATGCATTTGCACTTCTCTTCCATGAATTAGGATTTTGTATAGATTGATTTGAGTATATTTATTCCATGAATATTTACTTTTAATGTTTATTACCCCCATTTTGTGTCACAAGCTTTGGAAAGCACTATATTAGACATTTTTTACTTGTTATTAATTTACTGAATATGAAAACATAGGACCTATTTAGGGTTATTATGTAGTCTTACTTCATTGGAGGATTTGGAACCCTCTATAGTAATATTATTGTGGTAAGGGATCCTTGGATTATGTTTAGCAGATTTATCTTGGTCATGACCCTGATTATCTAATCTATCCCAAATCAAAAGTGTAAGTAGGATTTATCTCTTCTGAGATAAAATTGATTTATAGATCTAATGTATTCCCATTGCATACACTCTAGTGAACTTGACATGAATCTAGCCTTTGTAGGTTTTCTTTCAAACTTTCATTTATATGATATTATTATTTCTCCATATTTATGGTACTGTATCAAACTAGTTGGTATAGTTATAACATTTTATGTGTAGGTTTAAGACACAGTCACATCAAAATCACTCTATTATATTTTTACAGGTCTTCATTAAACATAAGTTACTAGATCGAATAGGTCAACATAGTATTCTTCTTCAATTTTAGATAAGCATACAAAGTTGAATAAGTTGACTTTGCCATCTTATTTTCTCTGCTAGAATTCAGATCAACAAACAATGTAAAATAAGTTGACTTAGTCACCTTATTATTATTTAGTACATAGGGTTTTGTATAACATAGTCAAACCAGTTGACTTAGTTTGCAAGATTTTAAATAAGCATGTAAGCCACTTAAACATAAAATTTACAATATTGACCAGCTTAAAACCCACCAAGGTTTCTCTCTTTCTTTCTTTAGTCATTTTAGTATTACTTTCAATTTTAATTTTTATAAGTTAGTAGTCTTTAAAACTATAACCCTATAGCTACCTAGGTTGACCTAGTCAACTTAGTTATGTAGCCTATCTTCTGTCTAAGAGACATAGTCAACCTACTCAACTCTGGTATTAAAGGCCTTACTTATATAGAACAATAGTGACCCAATTGAATTTATTATTTAATATTTGCATATAGTGTCACATGAATTGACCTTTTACTACTATTCATCAAGGAATTAACAACTATTTACTAGTAAATAATTCACATTTCCTTTTCAAGTATTTGTATGTTTAGAATAACTCACATAGTTTAAATAGGTAGTTTTTAAAATTACCATTTTAGTTATATTATTTTAATATTTTATACACACTACTAAATCACATAATATTCAAAATGCATTTAACACTATATTCCCAAGGCCTACCTACTTAGATTTCTTCACCAAGGGGGAAGCCTACTTGGTTTTCTAGCCAAGTATAAATATGTAGTTAATGATATATATTGGTAAAACACAAGAATAATTCACTATAGGATTGTGAATTGAGGGGGTAGGCCCACATACCAAGATAGTACCATTGCTAACATAGATCCCTTTCAGCCCAAACATCCTAAAACCATCCATAAATTGCTTTCTAGTTACCTATTTTCAGGCAAATTTCCTATCTCACTTAAATCAATTCTTTTCAATAATTTAAAAACACTTAAGATGACCACTTCATTAGCATTTAATTTTCAATTGATTGCTTTCTCTCTAATCATTAAGTGTTTGATTTTAAAAACTTGCATTGGCCAACATTAGTGTAAGGTTTTATGTGGTGTGCCCTAATTAGATCACTCACATTGATCTAATTATTTTTGTGTTTGATTTCATTTATTTCTTCACTTATATTACAAAATTTTCCCCTATTTTAGCACACCAGCATTATGTTCAATATAATCTCTTAAAAACTATGTTTTCCCCTATCAATAATGCTAGTTGACCTATATGACTAAGTTGACCTATATGACTATGTATCCTTCTCAACCTATTTTATCTCCTTGTCTATAATATAGATTTGACCTGTATGACTATGTATCCCTCTCCGTTAGTCAGGTTATAGAAATAAGTCAACATGTATGACTTTGTATCCTTATTATCTTATTTTCATCTTTTATTTGTAGTACAAATTTTACCTATACAACTCTATATTCTTCTCTACCTATTGTATTATAGTACACAATTGACCTTTTAGACTTTGTATCCTTTCTACCTCTTTGGCTTTGCATCATATTAGTCTTATTTAATCTTTCTCCCTCATCATGAAATTCCTATTTGAAGACAACACTAAGTGAAATTCAATAGATATGATGATCGTTACCAACCCCAATAGGTTTTCGCATAAGTATATTTTGGATCCGACCCTATATGGAAGTAATGTGCATGTATCCACTCACACTACAAACTATGAGACCCCTCCTCATTAATTTTTAGTTCATAACCCTCTTTTATCCTTAAAATATTAGCTTGAATTAGAATATACTCCAAAAATGATCTTCTTCATCAATGAATTCCCTCAACATCTATCAAAAGATCATTATAATATTTACCATCTTATGATAAGTGGTCAAATTAAAGATCCCTCTTAACCTTCCTTCACATTTTCACATGGATTTGGGGAGAATAGCTTATTTTCTTCTCAACCTCTTCCTTCTCTTTTGACCCCTTCTCATAATATGATCTCTTCTTCTTTGATTTCTTCTACCTCCATGCTAAGTATATTTACTAACATGGCAGGTTCTACCTCTAGTGGGCCTATTTTAACACCCACTCTTCTCAACTATTCCACAAGTGCATCATTTTATACCAATGTTAATCATGCCTCGAGTGCTACTTCTTCTCATCCATTTACTAGTTCATCTTTTACCACACAATCAAATCAGGATACTAGTTCCTCACTTAATAACAATTTTTCTCAAGCTTCTAATAACACATATTATAACACTCATCATGGTACCCAAGCCACTAATACCAATGCTAATGCTTCACATAATAAAAATAACACCACTCAAACCCATCAACTTATATTATAAACACTTAACCAAATGAATGTTTTCCAAGCTAATAATGCCAACAAAATGATGCAAATGCAAAATCATCTTATCCATCTCCAAAATCAACCTCAATAAGTTCTATGGGGAATGCATAACCAAAATTCCCCCCACCTCTTCTTCAATATTCCCATGGTAATGTCATCCCTCAACCTCCTCTTATTAACAAAACAATCACGCACCTTCAAAATGAACCCCTAACACCACAAACTACTAATATAGATATAGGGGGTATTACCCATACCATTAGTTACAATGGGTCAACTAATCCCACTCTCAAGTTAAAAACATTTGGAAATCTATACAAAGATTGGGTCAAGTTAAATACTTTTTTGACTACTAAGCTATTAGAAAAAAATCTCTCTAGGGACGCTTTAGATTAGTATGACTAGCTTAAATCTCATTCCATCACCAGTTTGGAATATTTAGTCAATGTTATAGACCAAGAGTTTCAAACTAGTGACCTCCCTAAAAATACCTTGTCCCATTTTATTAATTATAAGGAACTTGAGATAGAAAATGAACAATATTTCAACAAATAGTGGAATACCTTGTCTAATAAGTGCAACCACAATATTGTAGATGCTAAGCTCTTTCACCTATTTACCAATGCTCATTATCCTAAGTTATAATATCATGTCTAAACTCTTTCCATGCACTTTGGAAGGTGCCATTAACCAAGCTAAACACCAATATTTATTCATGCATCAATTTTAGCCATCCCAACCTATAATGGGTACTCACATGCTAATCAAATCATCATAATATTAATGATGGTATCACCAATTATTATGATACCATTGATACTATTCAAGTTATTGTTCCTAACTGGGCTTTAGAACAAGCTTCTCCTCCTAACCACATCCATAATCCAAATTTATCTTCACCAAGTAACATCAATATTCAAAAGAAATTATCCTTATTAGAGTTACAAAAGCATCTACCAAGGCCTCTTATATGAGAGATTGATCCCACTCAACCCACTCATCTTAGTATGATCCAAATAAATTCTATTGGTTTTACACTAGTTGGGGTTATTCTCATGAAAATTGTAGATAATTACATATTTTGGCTATGTATTTTCTCCTTGGTCTCAATGTTAACCATGATTTTATCATTCATAAATGTCAACAAGCCTATGGCATTTCCTTTAAATCCCATGAAACACAAATTAAATCTCAATATTTGAACTAGGATAATGCTCATTTAGCTATCTACCAAGATCCTCTTCCAAATCACCAAGATAATAATGATAATCCTACTCCTACCAATCACATTGATAGTCTTATAGACCCAACTTATAAAGAGAATGTGGTAAATATAAATAATATGTGAAGGGTAGTTTCCTTCATTTATTCTCATCCCATCCACACTCCTTAATCATCTCAAACTTTTCATGTTATCCAAGACTCTTCCCTAATTCACTTAATAAAGTTAGGGCAAGAAGACCTTATATCTTTCGATGAACCAATTCCAACACTTCCATTGGATAACACTGCTCATACCATTTTTACCATTCCTCTAGCTTCTTTACCCATCACCAATGATACTCACACTTTTATTACCACTTCTTCAAATTTATCTAAAAAAACCTACCTTAACTACCCCATCCTCTCAAGACAATTAGAAAATTTGTCTTCCAATTAAAAATCTCTCATCCTATCAACACAAATTCACATGCACTTGGTCTCCTCCTTCGAAGACATCCTTAAACATTATGCACCTCTTTTCAAAAATCCCCATATGGGTTATGATGAATGGGATCCTATTACATAACTTACTAATCCCCCATCTTAAATCCCATTTCTCAAATGGACTTATCTTCATAATCATAATCATCTTATGCAAATCTTATATGAAAGGAACATCCCTCATCCTCTCCTAGTAGGATGTGAAACCACCTTATCCGGATCAAAAGATGGCATTTTACAATAGTGCGAAGATATGTCCATACACATTAACAAAATAATGGACACTTCTCTTTGCCCCAAATTCCCCATTGATTTTATGATCCGTAATGAGATTTTGCTTCGTGTAGATGATCCTCCCCTTTTTATCAATATACAAATTGGTGATATCCAAGTTAAGCATGCCTTGATTTATGATGGTTTAGGTACTTAATTTACATTTCTCAATTTTATTAAAACCCTTAGATATTCCAAATGTAATCTTAAGTCCACACATAACATGTGTCAAGGCTATGACCAAAGGAAAATGCCTCCCTTAGGTTATTAATGGCTCCTTATCACCATTACACCTATCACTATTTAAGTTAATATAATGATCTTCAACTTTCCTCTATCCTATAATATTTTGCTTGGTGTCCATGAACTCATCACATGAGAGCAGTTACCTTTTTTGCCTACCAATTTTTTAGCTTTACTCATAATGGATCAATATATAGGATTCAAGGTGACATTAACCCTTGTAATTATGAACAATTCCAAGACCATGGTATTTTCAAGATTCCAACCCTTTAATCCTTAACAGGATTTCCATTTCATGAATCTTAATGGTTTAACTTTCTTGTCAATTCCACATGAGGTTATAGTAGTCACCCTGAACTCATCAAAAATATCCTACCTAACCTCTTAGATTTATATGATGATGAGATTGATGAGATCAATTTCAAAATAAAAGCCTTAGATCTCTTGCCTCATCTCATTTCTCATATTATACCTTCTCTAATGCTACATTCCTATCAACTACCTAGTGATGATATACCCATTGTCTTAACTAAGACTCAACACTCCATTCATCACACCCCATCAGATGACAAGGTCATCCCCATGTATGACATTGATCTTCATCCACATGACTATGATGATGGTTATACCTTAGCTGACCCATTTTTAGGAGGTCTTGTTTAAGATTGAGATGTTGAAATTATTTATTATCGTTCCTCTCTACTTCAATATTTCCATCTATCTTATCACATTCCATCTTATATAATTCTTAATTTTATCAATATTAATCTTGTTCATAGGGTAGAGATGTTGTGCACACCTTAATTTTCTAAATGTCCTCATAGGAGTATGCTTATATATCATACTATGATTAATACATATTGATTTGATAGATATCAAGACCCCTATAGCCAACTTATCCCTTATATGCTTGTGATTATCCTTCAGCCTTCTATGTATCTTGACCCTCCCTTAGTTGAGCCTAGTTTAGATCATATTCCCACTCCGTCTTTAGTTGAGTCTCTTCTTATTTATGATCCTATTGATCCTTCCTTCAAGCCTCACCTAGTCTCTCTATCAGCCCCACCTTCCCTTGGTGATGGTTTAATCCCTTTATTATAGCTTAGTTATTTTCCTACCAAATAGGCTAATCAACCATATTGTGATAATCATAAAGTTAATGATCATTGGAATAGATATTTTTTATTACACTATCTTCCTTGGCTTCCACTCCCATCCCCTATGTTAGTACACCCACAAAGTCTACTAACAAGCATATATTTTACTTCTATGACATAGATAATCATTCCTCCATGCATTATCATAAGCTACAACAATATATAGACACCTTGCGTCCCAATAATCCTCAACCCATAGACAAGGCTATACCTCCCCCAAAATTATTACTATAATATCTTCCCAAATATGGAGAGGTATATTATATTTGGCACCAATGTGATACTCATCACACTGATCATTTCCTCATCATTTAGGAGCATCTCAAGGCTCACCTCATGACCATTCTTATGCCTACCACCCTTCCTCCTATAGGTCAACTCCATAAGAATGATTCCTCTTCTTCTCCCATGGCCCTTCTACATATGGTCCCTTATCCACCTATAGTTTCTCCACCTGTGATTCCCTCACTTGTGGATCCTCCTTCACTTGTGGCCCCTTTTCCATCAATGATTCCTTCACCTATGGCCCATTTTCCATTGGTGACCCCTTCATCTCCCATAGATTCCATTCTGATTCCTTATCATGAGCATCCCTTGCATGATATCCCTTATCATTATGATCCTTTAAGCATTCCTACATTTTCCATTGAGGATATTTGATGTGAAGTGTTATATTAACTTTCCCTGAATATCGATGAGACTTTGGCTACAATTTGAGTTAAATTTCATAGATAACTATCAAATGTGATGGATAATGTGTGTTGACAAATCTATAAATATTTATGAACACAATCATGGTGTTATTTCATTTCTCTCTTCATTTTGGATTGTATGTGTGCTCCAAAATTACATTTATCTATCTTATATCATTTAACATTGTGTCAACTTCTTATTTATCTTACATGATGACTTATGTTTCTCACTACATGTTTTTTATGATGCCATTTTATTCCTTATATTATCTTATGGATTCTTTTTCATGATTACATATGTTTTATCTATGTGTTCCATTTTTATGGATATCTTGTTATGTTTCATTATTATTTTCTACGTTATCTCCATAAACATGGATAATTATTATTGTGACTTGGTTATACAAACCTTACTCCCTTTAAGTCATTCCTCATTTAACATGTGATCAATTAGTAAATAATTTATCTCATTATAATATCCTTTTAGCTGTCCACTATGGATCTCCTTTTATTCCACTTATTTCCTTTTGAAAACTAAGTATACACATGGTTGAGACTTGAGATAGCATGTTGGTTCATAGTTAAGCCTAATTGTTTTAGTCAGTCATGTCTTTGGATACTTAGTTTCCTTTAGATAAAGCCTACAACTCATTCATGTGTATCACTTTATCTCTTATTATTGGTAATTCCAAATCTATATGTAGGAAGAATCTTAAAATCCACAAAAATTCAAAATCCAAATCATTTAACAAAAGGCAATGATCTAAAAGGCAACATTTAAATTTTTCAAAAGTTAAATCACATTAAAAGATGTGATTCTAAGTACATATCCTTTTTATAATTGAATATAAAACACCATAGTTGTCCTCATGATATATTCAAGATCCATTTGTGTGTGGCAGGCCATTAGATTGAAAAGGATAATAAAAAAATCTTTAAGTGCTACCTATTTTCTCATGCAAGTACCCAATATTCACAGTAGACTGACAAATTTATAAGAGGTATTAAGGAATGGGGAACACATTGTTGGAGTTTAGGTCTATTTTAATATTATTTTTCAAAATAACCCACATGAATTTATCTTAGTACCTCATTTATGTGCCTATAGAAGTTTTGTGCCTATAGTGAACAAGTATACTTTTTATATTGATGGTCACTAGTCACTTAGTGTATTTCTATGTCCTTAGTATGCCTCATGTTTCATAAGGTATTATCATAATATACATACATTATTATTATTACATTCCCTCTTTCATTCCATACAATCCTAATATTTCCCCTTGAGACATATTATTTTATTCACTGATCACTCCCCCTAGGGATCCCATTTGTGAGTTGCAGTATAAGACCTTGGATAGGACCAAGATTTCCTAAAAAAATAATTAATTTTCACATTATACTTACAAAAATCCCATTTTAACATGTATTTTACCCATTTATTCCACCTCATTAGTGTTCCCTTTCTGAGTTTCAGTGTAAGACCATGGATAGGACTTGGCCTTCATCACCAAATTTTCCAATACCTAAGTCACAATGAAATTACATGTGTCAAATTTGAGATAAGTCATGATTGATTATGAGTTGCATATCATCAAAATTCTTAACATCTTGATTTTTTATGTTTTATTCTTGCATCATTGATATTTCACTTTATATCTTCTTATTTTTTGATTGCATGTAAGAATACAACCATTTTTCTTAAGATTTTCATACTTCCCAACTTGAATTAGTGTGATCAATTTGTTGGGAATGTGTTACAAGGTATACACAAAGTTTTAATTGATTTCATGAAAGTGTAATTGATGTCATTATGTGTTGTTATTTTTTTTCTTAATGTTGAGTTCATAAATCCTTATTTGAGGAACCTAGTGAGATGACATAGGACTGGTAGCATGTCAGTTGAGCCATTTGAGACCTATGTGAGAAAGGTTGGTAGTGTATGAGTAGGATAAGAGGTAACATGACATGTGTATGAGGTTTTTTAGATAATTTAATAGGTTTTAATACATTATCATAGTCTAAGTATGACTGGCAATGTAATGCCTAATGTATAAAGTAACTGATAATGGCCTAATGAGGGGTCAAGATCATCTCTTCTAAAGATGGAAGAGATATTGAAAGCATTAATAGAGGTATTATAGATCATGTTAATTGTATGTATAAGGTTTTAAGTCAATACATAAATGAAAAATCATGAAAACCTATGATAAGGTTTCTTATGTGCATAGAATGGGGTGTTGCAAAGAGATTTTTTGTACTCATTGGCACATGCAACCTTTGCATGAGATCATGATCACTTCATGTAATGTTTGTTTAAATTTTTAAATGTGTGTAGTGATTTATTTCAATTATAATTCAAGTATGGTGAGGTCCTTGGACAACTAAGATAGGTGTGAGAAAGAATAAAGTATAAATTCAAGGCCTCATAAGCCTATTTTGACTAGTTTAATTATTAATCTTTTGAGCAAAGGATATAAAGTTTGTGGATAATAGGTTAAGGGATTAAATATTATAATATAACTAAGATAAATATTCCATGAATATCTAACTATGTTTCTATAGGCATTGAGCAAGGTCATTTGACCTAATTCTACCAAAGAGAGTGTTAATTAAGTGAGAATGCCTAATAGGATATTTAAGAGAGAGAGAAGTGTGAGAAGAGAAAATAGAGGAGGTCATATTTATTTTATTAATAAATGGGTGTCTAATGGTGATTAGATATTCAAGGTATCTGAGTTGGTGCTTGGTTACATAAGGGGTTGGAGACTTTTTACAAGTTAAAGCTTGTTAAAAGCACTAGTTGAGTTGGTGCTTGACTAGTGAGGCATTGGTGATCCTTGTGGGGTTGGTGCCTCACTAAAAGGTTGATTAATTGATTATAGGATAGTATTTCAAGTTTTTCATCAATTAGTTTTCTTCCCCTAGAGGTTTTCCCACATAAATCTTGTGCTCATGTGTTGTGCTTTCACTTCTTGCTCATATGAATAATTGCTTATACATTTTTATATCTTTATATCTATTTTATTGATAAGTGAATGATGTATGGAAATGAAATAAGAGTTTTCACACTGATTCACCCCTATTATTAGTGAATATATCTCTAATAATTGGTATCAAAACATATTCCCTTGAGTAGACCTAATAGTCTAAGGGAGATCTTTGGAACACAAGTATGGATCTTGGTAATGAAAGTGTTTTTTATGATTGTCATGAGAATCTACCCACAAATAATAAAAAAAATTGAGATTTTTTTTCAAAAGAGAAGGAACACATGGAAGAATATACCCATATTATATTGAAAATAAAGACTTTAGAAGCATAAATTGAGTAAGATGTTATCAAGTTAAGGACTTGCCATACGTATGAGGAAAATACTAAAAAACTTAACAATATCCTAGATAGTTGAAGATCCTTTTATGAAATGAGAGGTCTTAGCTTAAAATAAGAGAAAAAGGAGTTCAAGAAATGTTAGACTCTAATAGGCATTAATCAGTCAAGGAGTGATGAAACTAATAGAATCAAGGCCTATGCAGAAGCTGCCAAATTTCAAATCAAACATCAACAAGTCAAAAAGGTCTGTACTCCATCAAGATATGTCAAAGGCAATAATGTATCATCCTATCTTCTTAAAAAAATAAATAAGGTCAAATAATCATAGTATGTGAAGTCCTTCATGGTTTATTATTTATCTTGTCATAAATTTGGACATAAAACTATTAACTATAGATTGAGAATCATAATTTTTTGCTACAATTGTAACCAAAGAGGACACATTGCAAGAGAGTGTAAGATCAAATATTTTAGTAAAACTAGTCATGTTGAGAATCTATAGAGTCATGACACTAAAGAATGGATCAAGAAAGTAGACCCTATAAAAAGGAAGTATAAAGATAAAGGAGATGAATTTATGATAGCCCAAACTGATTTTCACACTCAAAATCAAGATTTGAAATGGTATATAGATAGTGGCTGCTCAAGTCACATGACAAGAGATAAAAGCAAATTCATCACTTTAAAAAAAATTCCATTGGTTTAATAATATTTAGGGATAACACATATACTAGCATAGTTTGGAAAGGTGATTTGAGGCTAGATAATAGGAATACCAAAATATAAAATGTGTTATATGTAGATGGATTGAAACATAACTTGTTGAGTGTGAGTCAAATGTGCACCAAGGACATACTCTAACATTTCATGAAAAATGATGTGAGATAAGGAGAGAAAAATCAAGAAGATTGATTTCCAAAGCTAAGAGAACTAGGCATAATCTCTATGTACTAAATGAGATCACAAAATAGAAATGCTTCAGAGCAAGATAGATGAGAGTTTGTTGTGGCATAGGAGGTTAGGACATATGAAATTTGACAATATAGTCAAGATTATCTCCAAGGGATCTATGAAGAATATGCCCAACTCTAATCCTATAGATGCTCTTTGCAAGGCATGTCAACATGGTAAGTAGACTAATTCAAGTCTAAAGAATATTCCACTACTAGACCTTTCTAACTAATTTATATTGATCTATGTGGACCTACAAGGATTAATAATATTTAGGGAGACAACTACTTCATATTTCTTATAGATGATTTCACAAGAATAACTTTAGTAGTATTTTTAAAGGAGAAGTCAAAATCTATAAGAAAGTTCAAAACCTCAAAATCTTTGGTTGAAAATTAAATTAATGTGAAGATAAAGTGTCTTAGGTGTTAAAAAGGAAGAGAGTTCTAGTCAAATGAGTTTGATGAGTTTTGTGAGGTCAATGGAATAAGAAGATAGTTCTTAGCTGCCTAAACACCTTAATAGAATGGGGTGGTTGAGAGAAAGAATAAAATAGTCCAAGTGTGATGTCCCTTACTTAGGGGCTCCTTTTTCTAAGCAAAAGCTCTGATACCACTGTGATATCCCCTTCAAATAGGGAATATAGAAACACAAATAGTTCTGAACAAAGATACAATTTTGCCAAGATAATTTCCAAATAAATAAATAAATCACAATATAGTCTCTGAATAACAAATCATAGATCTTATCACTTGTTCTTCTAGATGATTACACAATTGAATCTTTGGCATACAAATAAAATAATATGAAATATTCTATCTTAAAACCCTGGGCTTTGCAAATTTGGAAATTGAGCTTGAATCTGGATGTCTCAGCCTGCTGTGTCGAACACAGTCATCAGCATCGGTCGATATACTGCTGACGTCGGTCACTATTGGTCCTTCCCTACCGATGTTGGTATTCAGTCGGTCGATGTCGGTCACTGGGGATCTCTATCTACCGAGGTCGGTATCTACGTGGATCTATACAGACCTATACGGACTTCGTATGGCCGCTAATAAAGCATAACCTATTTGTTTTCAACCCCTGATCTGAAGATATATGGCTCTAATATAGAAGATCTCTATCTGTATAATTTATTAAATCAAAAACTAAATAAAAAATACCTAAAATACTATGATAAATCTTGTGTGAAGTTATCTCTCAAATCTGTAGACCGCTGTGATAACTTCTGTATGAAACTATCTCTCAATTTGGTAATAGATCAGCTAATATTTCACAGCCTCTGAATCACACACACTAAAGAGTTGACGTTCTCCAATGTAGATGGAATCCTGGAACCCTTGGGTCAGTCTTCACAGAAGAATTCTTTCAATATCCAAATCAATAATCAATGCATAATCAATAATGGCCTCCATGAGAAACCCTTATACCCTCAAAAAGATGTGCTTGTGCTAATTAGGGTTTTCTTGAATTAGAATTAGGGTTTCCAATTAAAAATAGGCTAAATAATTAATGTTTTATTAAATCAATCAAATATTAATATCTCCCTCAATAAATGTTGGATCCTTGAACCGTTCGAAGCTGGTGAACCAGGGAGTGATTCCGCACATGACCATACCAAAATAAAGGCACTCCACTGCATGTCAAATATCCCTAAATAATAGGAGCTCAGGCCAAATGTGTCTGAAATAGCCTGAATGAAAGCCAACTGTAGGAATTTTGCAAATTAAAGCCAAGCCAATCTCCATCATGACCCTCTATCCATCCTATTAGCCTATGAAGGTTGCATAATAGGCTAATCATCAAGTCTGTCAATGTCCATGAAAAAGGGGACATGACAATCCACCCCTCTAGAAATTGCTTATCCCCAAGCAATCTCAGAATAATGAACCACTTGATCCACCTGGATCCCAAATGTAGTTATGCTCTGCACAGCTGTAAATCAATGCAAGTCCTTGCAACATCATCAGAAGTAGAACAAAGAGGAACCCATAATCAAACTAGCACATGAAACTCAACCAAACTCCAAGATTACAAATTCCATAGTTAAGAACACATGAGAAACAAAATCTCAGAGCATCATAACCCAAGTAGAATGGACAACTCAAACTATGAATTCCATCTACAAAATATGGTGCCAATCCATCCCATAACTGATCCCTCTATAAAGGTGGCACATCAAACGGTAACACACTGTCATATGTGTGAGAAGAATCAATCTGGAGACTCGACTCCACTGGTATCTCAAACTCATCAAAATCAAGTACTCCTAAATCCTAAACATGTGTGTCTGCCTCAACAACATGCTCCTCATCAGTAGCTACAAAAACATACTCATCACCAATACTCAATGTACTAGCCTCTGAGTATACCTCCACACTCTAAATGCAATAATCAAAATCATCCTCACTATCTAAAACCTGAGCTGAACTCACCTTAAGACAAAGCTCATCCACAACATCCTCACTACTCCTACCTATGAAGATAATGCAGATAATCATTACCTGAAGATGTGTTAATGTCTCCCTATACTGAATCAACATGTCTGTCAAACTCATCATTCAAACTTCTGCATGTCATAGGGAAAGTACTACGATCCTTAGGCCTATCAATTAAACTCTTTAACCACATACCAACTCTAGGTGAGACATTTTTCTCTTTTGTCCAGACATACCATAAATCTTCTGCCAAAAGTTTAGAAATTTTATCCTCCTCAAACAAGATTGTGAACATGATAGAGTGCATTGATTCTAATACATCACTGGAATGAAACTCATCTAAAATATTCCAAAATATGTTAAACATCCTGCGAATGCCACCAATACAACCTACTAACATCATAATGTTTTCAAATCCATACCTTGCAAATGTTTCAAGTAATCTTGCCCTCTTTGAGAAATGAGGGTCTCTAATGTCATCCAACTTTTCGAAGCTTTTTACCATGGTGTGAAGTACCTCTCTCATAATCTAATCATCATAAAAATTAAATCCAACTATTATCCTCATGATTTCACTAATGCAAGAGAGATTTGCAAGTCTTACCACCTCATCATGATGTCTCAATAATTGGGGCTTCACCAACGAACCAAATGCTGGAGATAACGTTGTTTGCATATCATAAGTATTTGACTGATCAACCTTGCCTAAATAAGTTTCTAACTCCTCCAAAGTTTTTAGAATGTCCTTTGCTTGCTGAAATGGATTATCTAATTTATTCTTTGCATGGTGCATTCTTTCTTGCAAATCTTGGTCACCTGTTAAAGCCATACTAATAACCAAACTACCCAATAGGATGGCAAGACATTGGCTCTGATGTGCCCAACAGGATGGCAGGAATTTGGCTCTGATACCACTGTGATGTCCCTTACTTAGGGGCTCCTTTTTATAAGCAACAACTCTAATATATAGCAATAAAAAGCTCTGATACCACTATGATGTCCCTTACTTAGGGGCTCCTTTTTCTAAGCAAAAGCTCTGATACCACTGTGATATCCCCTTCAAACAGGGAATATAGAAACACAAGCAGTTTTGAACAAAGATACAATTTTGCCAAGATAATTTCCAAATAAATAAATAAATCACAATATAGTCTCTCAATAACAAATCACAGATCTTATCACTTGTTCTTCTAGATGATTACACAATTGCATCTCTGGCATACAAATAAAATAATATGAAATATTCTATCTTAAAACCTTGGGCTTTACAAATCTAGAAATTGAGCTTGAATCTGGATGTCTCAGCCTGCTGTGTCAAACACATAGTCACCAGCGTCGGTCGATATACTTCTGACATTCGTCTCTATTGGTCCTTCCCTGCCAACGTCGGTATTCAGTCGGCTGATGTCGGTCACTGGGGATCTCTGTCTATCGAGGTCAGTATCTGTGTGGATCTGTACAGACCTATACAGACTTCATACAGCTACCAATAAAGCACAACCTATCTGTTTTCAACCCTTGATCTGAAGATATATGGCTCTAATACAGAAGATCTCTATTTGTATAATTTATTGAATCAAAAACTAAATAAAGAAATACCTAAAATACTGTGATAACTTCTATGTGAAGTTATCTCTCAAATCTGTAGACCTCTATGATAACTTCTGTATGAAGCTATCTCTCAATTTGGCAATAGATCAACTGATATTTCATAGCCTCTAAATCACACACACTGAAGAGTTGATGTTCTCCAATGCAGATGGAATCCTGGAACCCTTGGCTCAGTCTTCATAGAAGAATTCTTTCAATATCCAAATCAATAATCAATTCATAATCAATAATGGCCTCCATGAGAAACCCTTATACCCTCAAGAAGATGTGCTTGCCCTAATTTGGGTTTTCTTAAATTAGAATTAGGGTTTCTAATTAAAAATAGGCTAAATAATTAATATTTGATTAAATCAATCAAATATTAATATCTCCCTCAATACATGTCGGATCCTCGAACCATTCGAAGTTGGTGAACCAGGGAGTGATTTTGCACATGACCATACCAAAATAAAGGTGCTCCACTGCATGTCAAATATCCCTAAATAATAGGAGCTCAGGCCAAATGTGTTTGAAATAGCCTGAATGAAAGCCAACTGTAGGAATTTTGCAAATCAAAGCCAAGACAATCTCCATCATGACCCTCTATCCATCCTATTAGCCTACGATGGTCACATAATAGGCTAATCATCTAGTCTATCAATGTCCATGAAAAAGGGGACATGACACCAAGAGATGGCAAGTACCATGTTGAATGATTCCAAGATATTAGATGGTTATTGGAGAGAAGTTTTGGGTACTATAGTTTACACTTTGAATAGAGGTCAAATTAGGATCAATGATGATAAGACTTCATATGAATTACAGAATGTAATACCTATAAGTGTTGAACATTTCAAGGTTTTTAGGAGTAATTTATATATTAAGAGATGATGAGGACTTAGGCAAGCTTGATTCAAGATCTTATGAAGGTTTCTTCATAGGATATTCATCAATAAGTGTTGCCTATAGATGTTGTAACAAAAGGTTGTACAAGATTGTAAAGAGAACAAATGTGAAGGTTGATGAGACAAAGAATCCAGATTCTCAGTCAAATAATGATGAAGGATAAATAGACATAGATAAGGATTAAGAAGAGAGTGAGGAAATAAATGACTCAAAAGGTCTTTCTAGGAAAATTCAAAAGGACCATCCTAAATCTTAGATCATTAGAAACAAAAGTATAGGTATATAAACAAGGAAAAGAATGGTGAGTGATGTTGCTTTACTTTCAAAAGTTGAACCTTAAAACCATATAGAATCAAGTGAAGATAAGTTTTTCTTAGATGAAATGAATGAGGATCTAAATCAAATTGAGAAGAATGAAACTTGGGAGTTAGTACCTAGACCTAAATACAAAAACATAATTGCTCTAAAATAGGTTTTCAAGAACACATTAAATGAAATTAGAGTGGTCACTATAAAAAAATCTAGACTTATGTGCAAAGGATATGATCAAGTAGAAAGAGTGGACTTTAAAGAAACATTTGCTCCTATATCAAGGTTAGAGGCCATTAGGGTGTTTATTGCCTATGCAAGTTTGAAAGGATTTAAGATATACCATATGGACATTAAGTCATCCTTCCTAAATGGTAACTAAGAATAAGAGGTATATATTGAACACCTTGAGGTTTTACGATTGACTGATAACAAGGACTATGTATGTAGGTTGATTAAGGCCCTTTATGGTTTAAAACAAGCCCCTAATGATTGGTATGATAGATTTGATAAGTACCTTTCGGATCAAGGGTTCAAGAGAGTAGTTACAAATAGTAACCTATATGTCAAAACTAAAAATGATCATCAGTTGATAGTTTTAGTATATGTGGATGATTTTATATTTTGTGGAACTAATGAAAACATGACCAAGTACTTTTCATAGGTGATGAAGTTAGAATTTGAGATGTCTATGCTTGGAGAACTATTCTTCTTTCTTGGACTTAAATTAGTCAAACTAAAAAAGATATGTTCATTTCATAGGTCAAGTTTATAAAAGATATGTTAAATAAGTTTAAAATGAAAGATTATAAGGCTGTAAGTACACCTATTATTATAGGATACAAACTAAGGAAGATGAATCTTCAAGGGTTAATCAAACAAAATATACATCTATGATTGGGAGTTTATTATATACTACTACATTTAGACCAAATATCATACAAATAGTAGGTCTTATGGGAATATTTCAAGTATATCTTAATTAAATTCACCTATAATTAGTTAAGAGGATACTTAGTTATCTCAAAGGAACATTTAAATATGGCTTATGGTACCTAAGGAGTAAAAAGTTTAATCTAGTAGTATATATAGATGTAGATTAGGATGTGAGTATAGATGATAGAAAGATAACTAGTGGAGGAGTCTTCTTCTTAGGAAAGTGTTTAGTCTCATGGTTAAGAAAAAAATAACCTTAAATATATTTATCTACTTGAGAATTTGAGTACATTGTAGTAGCCTCAAGCTATACTCAAGTATTGTGGATGAGACAAATCTTGAGAGACTATAAGGTAGATTTTTGATGGCCCTATTCATATTATTTATGATAATAATAGTGATATAAGTGTTTCAAATAATCCTATCTTAAATTCAAGGACCAAACATATTCCTATCAAGTATCATTTCTTAAGAGAACAGATGAGTGAATAAAGCATTAAGATTGAATTTGTATATACCATGGATCAGATTGAAAACATCTTGACTAAACCTCTTCCAAAGGATACTTTTGAACATCTGAGATAGGAATTAAGTGTGAACCTTACTCCTATCAACCATTAATAAAGATAGAGTTCTTAGGGGGAGATGCTAAGGAGGTGTTTTAACTCCAAGAATAGAAAAGAGGTGCACAAGTTATGATGTCAAAGGGGGAGTCATATCAATCTTTCAAGAAGAAGTTATCTGAGATATGAAATATGAAAGTGGTAGTTTTCTAACATGATCCTTTATTTTTTTATATTTAAGCTTTATTTTAGATAAGTTCTTTGGAATTAATGTCAAAGGGGGAGATTAATCTGCATTGAGAAGATGTGTCCTAGTAAGAAAAGTCTCTCTAAGTAGGTTCCATCAATGACAAAGGGGGAGATTTTTGGGAATGTGTTACAAGGTATGCATGAAATTTTCATTGATGTCATGAAATTTTCATTGATTCCATTCTATGTTTTCATTGTTGTTCTTGATGTTGAGTTAATAAAGCCTTATTTGAGGAACCTAGTGAAATGACATAGGCTTGGTAACATGTGAGTTGAGCCATTTTAGAGATGTGTGAGAAATTTAGGTAGTGTATGAGAATTATATGAGGTCACATGACATGTAGATAAGGTTTTTAATAAATTTTAAGAGGTTTCAAGACATGATCATAGTCTAAGTATGAGTCACAATGTAAAGCCTAATATACAAAGAGACCTATAGTGGTTTAATAAGGGATCAAGATAATTTACAAATGTGGTAGATATATTTAAATAATTCAAAGAGGTATAATAGGTCATGTTAAGTGTGTGGAAATTTTTTTAAGTCAATACCTAAAGGAGAAAGGATAAAAACCTATGATAAGGTTTTTTGTGTACACAAAATGGGGTGTTATAGACTGAGAAGATATTTATTATACTCATTGGCATGTGAAACCTTTGCATGAGATCATGAGAACCTCATGGAAGTTGGGGAATTTCCCTATATTTATTTTCATATCATTAGTTTTTAATATGAGGGGAAATTCTTTATGAATGATTGCTAAGAAGTGAAACCAACCAAAACCATTATAATGACCCGATAAGAAATATCTAGTCAATTATAGCTTAGAATGGTCCTATTAACCTAGTTTTATGTTTTTAACATGTAAATTAATCTTTAGGGTTTCCTTATATGGTTTTATTTTGTCTTAACAATGAGTAAAAACTATTAAAAACCCCTTATTTTCAATAATTTTGATGTACTAGGTAGGGTTTACCAAGTCAAAGCATGAAAATGGACAGAGGATGATTTTTAAGATTTATAGTTTATTACCATGAAATTTTTTGAGTATTTTTCATACCAAAATGTCCTAAACTGGTCATGGAGGTTTGCCTATCGTTAAACATGCCTAATGAGCAAATATAATGAGAAAACTAGGTGAGAATGAGATTAGATATTGGTTACAGAAGACTAGGGATGGATCCTAATGCATGGGTCATTATTAAAAACCTATTAATCCCATACCATTTATGTATAATTGTTGATTATGCCTATAGTCAAGCAAAAATTTGTCATCAAATGTGTCTGTCTAACATGGTGAAGTCTGTGTAGAGTGAAGTAGTGAGATTATTCTATAAAACCAATATTGTTATATGAACATGAAATATATCCTTTAAAATATGATATAAGGATCCTCAAGGTTAAAAAAAACCCATTATAAGATCATATAAGTGTTCCCATAGGTGTTCTAATATTTTATTTTGTTGACTGTGTTTGTGATGTTATAGGTAATGTTTTGTGTGTATGTGAAAATGATGTTTCTGAGTCATTTTTATCTAAAATAAAGGATAAAATGTTATTTAAGGTTTTATAAATCTATAATAATATCATTTTAATGTATTTATATTCAATTCAAGTCCCTTTTCAAGTATTATAATTCAAATGTTTTTTATTGTTTATTGATAGTGTTTGGTGGTTCTAAGTAAGCCATCTGCAAGGGTGTTTTTGGGGTCTTTTGGCTTGTGTGGTGAAGAAAAAAGAACTTAGTGAATAAATTTAATTAATAAATATAATTTTAATATTATTTTATGTGTCTGTTATGTGGAAATTTGTGTATATGGTTCATATTTTCAAGATAGACTTTCTAGTAGTGAGAAGGCCTAAGGTGAGTAGACCTAACTAAATAGTTCAAGGAGTGAAAAGAGTCAAATGGTGTTAGGGACATAAGGTTAGATTATATGGGTATATTAAATTGACATATTAAATTTTTAATCCTTTGATGAATTATCAAAGTATTCCAAGGAGCTGTAAGTGAAACATGTGCTTAAGGAAGGCCTAATTACATTAGGTCTCTATTAGGTCTAATGGTGGTTTTAGCCCTTAAGAGTAATGACCAACCTATGTAATGTTTGTTTAAATTTTGAAACATGTGTAGTGATATATTTTATTTATAATCCAAGAATGTTTATGTCCTTTTCCAACCAAGATAGGTGTGAGAAAGAATCAAGTATAAAGTCAAGGCCTAATAAGCCTATTTTGACAAGTTAGAGTATTAAGCTATTGAACGAAGGATATAGAGTTTTTGGAGAACATGTTAAGGGATAAAATATCATTAGAGAGATAATTTTAATATTAAATGAATATATAAATATGTTTTTATAGGTTTTTATCAAGGTCATTTGACCTAATTCTACCAAGGAGAGGGCTATTTGAGTGAGAAGGCTTAATAGGTTGTTTGAGAGAGAGAGAGAGAAGTGCGAGAAGAGAAAATAGAGGAGGTAATCTTAAATTGAGTAAAAAACATGTGTCCAAGGGTTATTATATATTCAAGGTATCTAATTTGGTGCTTGGTTTCTTAGGGGGTTATAGCCTCCTTGCAGGTTAAAGCTTCCTAAAAGCACTAGTTGAGTTGGTACTTGACTAGTGAAGCGTTGGTGCTCCTTGTGGGGTTGGTTCTTCACTAAAAGGTTGATTCATTTCTTATAGGATAGTATTACAAGTTTTTTATTAGTGGTTTTTAATTCCCCTATATGGTTTCCCACATAAATCTTGTGCTCATGTGTTGTGTTTTCACTTCTTGCTCATATGAATAATTGCTTATGCATTTTTATATCTTTAGATCTATTTGATTGATAAGTGAATGATATATGGAAATAGAATATGAGTTTTCACAATGATTCACCTCCCCTCTTATTAAAAATATATCCAACATAGTCTAAGTTCATTTGTCCATTTTGTTTCTCTTTTATACTTCCCAACATAATTTAGTATGATTGATTGACTTAATTCTTTTATTTTTTTACCATTTTTCTTTCACATGCTTTCCATTTTATTACATTATTTTCATACTTATTGATGTGATATAGTGTTATTTTACTTTTTTTAATTTGGTGCCAATATTTTTCATGTTTTAAAAACATTATGTTCTCTTGCTTACCACTTGTTGGTTTATTATATTTAGCCCTATTTTGTTATTACACATATTCCATTGTGATATAGTGTGTATTGAATTTATTTGTGATTAATTATAATTTTTCATGTCCTTTTTGCCTATTTATTTTTTACCATGCATGCGTACTACATAATTCTATAAAATAAAACAATCCACAAATATTTATCATAACATATACAACAAAATAAAAGTGCATGTTATATAAACAAATTATCCATGCATTAATAACCAAAACAAAAATATAACTCATGAGACCAAAATCCAACTATCAAAACAAAATATCTCTATATATCATGTGTTTTATATAATGGTACAAAATACAAAAATACATAGCTCAAACTCTATGGTTGGGATACATCATGCCTATATTTTTTCCTAACCATGTTGCCTAATGATACCTTGGATTATACCCTCTACATAGTATGCTATAACGAGTCTATCTAGGATATCAACACTACTACCTATCCCTGTAAGTTATCCTCTTAGGCATGTACCTATCCCAGTTTGATTATGGTAGCCATATACATGGATCTCTCTTGAGACAAATCCTAATAAGTCCATTACTCTCCTACTCCCACCCTTATTGATGGTTTTAATCCATCCTTATGTTTATATAGCTACCTTATAGCCTCCCCCACTAGTTTAAACTATCCACCTAAGTTGGGTCAGATAGTACCACAAGATCATCCAATGTGGTGGTATTGTATGGTGATAACACCCCATCCAAAATGTCATGGTGTAATTCCATGACTAGGGATACCCATATGACTTCCTCCATCATATGGTATTCAAAAAATAAAACCCATATAGATATCAGACCATATATACATCTCCAAATTCATCTATTTACAATAATATACAACTAGTATTCTATCTCAAAGACTAAAAATTATAACATTATTTACCTACCTCTATGGTATCCCCATCCACCACCCATCAAAATGTATTGGTCAACTATTAACATGATCTAAGGAACATGAAAATGAGATCAACAATTAGTGGGATGCATCTCATTTCTATGATACCATCTAGACCCAATGCAACCAATCTCTCTATCCAAGTATATCAAACACTAGTTAATTTGGTAACCATGATGTATTGCTCAATCGCTAATATCTCTAGAGAATCTTAAAAATATCCAACAATAAAAGATGTATTATATCTCCATGTCATTCATAATAAAAATACATTCTTACAAATTTTTAAAAATTGAGCTAGTTTGATTTAGTTTATTTATTTTCTACCAAATTAACTTATTACAAACTAAATAGGCCCTATACTTTGTCAATGATACTAGATCAACCCTATCAAAAGTATACTAAATCAACCTCTACAGTACTAATTTTTCCACCCTTTGGCCTCTTAGTACTAAGTCAGCCCCATTCATACCTTGTAGTACTAAGTTGACCACTTTAGAAACAACTAAGTCAACCCACTAGTACTAAGTCATCCCCCTTCCATAACCAACTAAGTTAGCCAACTGCTACTAAGCCACCATATTGATTTTATTATCTTCTATATAATAATTCAACCTAGTTGACTTTGTTTATCCATAATGATGAATTTTTAAATAATTTCCATAAATACCTTGAGAATTTATTGGTTTGACTCCTTCATACCCAATACCCCATTTGACCCCTAATGTCCCTACAAATTTCTTAGGGTTCATTCTGGTGCCTAAATTTTCCTTACTAATCAATTTTCTATCAATCACTCAATTTTAAATAAAAGTACTAAAAAATTTTAAATTTTCATTTTATTACCTATGTTGCACTCACTACGGCCGCTATGCATCCTCCCTATCTCAACTATTGTATCCTCACCACCCTAGCTCTCTAGGATCTCACTTGGTCTATCAGATCTCTATTTTTATCAAAATAGTAAAAATACCAAATGACTTATTTTCACCCTATTTATATTTACTATTAAAAATTATTTACCTTTTAAATATTTACCATCATATTTATTATTTTACTCATATATTTATCTCTACTGACTCTTTTTCCAAACCATAAAATGTTCTAAAATCTTGACATTATAAAGAATATTTTCAGCTATTATATGTCCATGTTGAAAAAATATATATTTTTTGCTCTTTTTTGCTAATCTCTATAGGTTTACTTAATGTTCCTCACATTGGACACCTTGATATCTCTTGCATATCTTTATTTATATCTATAACTAAATTAAGTAAATGTACATATTTTTCAATTATGTCCTTTCATTTATCTTATTTGATACTTACTTCACTTTATTTAGATTCAAAATTATGTGTCACTATGTTCTTTTCCTCAAAGAACCATCCCATGTTGTACCTACATGAAACATGATGATCTTTGAGTGGAGCATATGTATACACATAATATTTTCAAACTTTATCAATTACTAATGATTTTTATTTTACAAGAACCCATTAAGTCTCAATCTCTCTGAGTGCATGCCTTATGGGATGCACCAAGAGAGGGGTGGGTAAACCATAGGTGCTTTATAACATTATTGTCCCTTATTTCTACTTACTATCTACATGTTTATCTCCTAAAAACATTCCCCTAAGCTTTGCCTCCCATTTTTTACCCTCCTCTAGTCATTTACCATATTCATAGCTCTTCCCTAACCTAAACCACTTTTTGATGGTCTACATTACATATTAAACCCTATTAACCTTTTAATATTATTGATAAAACTTATTTGGGTTGAGGTCAGACCCTAACCAACCTAGTCCATGACATAATTTTTTTAACAATAATGATACTAGGTCAAGTGGATTGACCTTGTCAGCCTAAACTTTCAGAAGGGATTAGGGTTAGATACACCTATATAAACACATTCATTTCATCATTTATAAAATAAGAGAAGAATAAGTAAGATATATTGTGCATATTCTTATCCACCATTCTACTTGAGGAGCAAGATTAGGGTTTCATACTTTCTTTGGAGATATGGATCTTCTCTTGTGGAGAAGATGCATTGATTGGTTGTGTAGCCTAGAGCTTATTTTTCCTTGTCATCCTTACATACTAAAAAAACCTCTTTCAAATCACCTTAGCCAAAAGAGAGATTGAGGCTTGGTGGGTTCATATTTTAAGGTAAGTATTCCTAACTTTGTTCCTCCTTTGTAAGAGTAGATAGATATGCATTTTCACTTCTCTTCCATCCATTAGGTTTCCATATACATTTACATGAGTATATGTATTCTATTCATGTTTAATTTTAATTTTTATTACCCCAACTTTGTGCCATAAACTTTGGTGAACACTATATTAGACATTACTTTACTTGTTATTAGTTTAGTGAATATGAAAACATATGGCCTAGTTAGGGTTATTTCATAGTTTCTCTTGATTGGAGGCTCTAGAACCCTCCATAGTAATATTATTGTGTTAAGATATCCCTTGATTAGGTTTAATTCATGCATCTTGGTCATGACCTTGATTATCTAATGTATTTCCAATCAGAAGTGTAAGTAGGATTTATCTTCTCTAAGCTAGGATAGATTTATAGCTCTGTTATATTTCCCATTACATACACTCTTTTCCCTATTCATCATCATGGGTGAAGAGTTCCACCAATAAATGTTCTATAGTGGAAATTTAGAGAAGTAATGACTGTTTAGGTGTTAACAACCTCAAAACTAGCAGGTTGACCAAGTATATTTTGAGTTTAAAAAATGTTTGTTAACACTTTATAGCCCATTTAAAAGTGACCTCCTTATTAAAGAGGTGCATGAAAGGATGACACTTGTCTAATATATATGAAATCAACCTATGAATAGATTGAATCTTGCCCTATAAATTATAGAACTATTTCAGATTATAAAGTGGAGGAATTTATATGATAGCCTTAACCTTAGAAGGATCCACTTCAATCCCTATTTGTGATACAATGAATCCTATAATTTTTTTTGAAGTAATTCCAAAGACACACTTCTTAGGATTCAGATGAACCCTATATTCACAAAGTCTCTCAAATATTCTTCACAGAACATCGAGATATCTAGTACATGTTCATAAAATTTATAGAATATCATCAACATAGTCCTTAATAATATCATGCATCATGTCATGGAAAATAATAATAATATCATGCTAATAGGTGGCTCCAACACAATTAAATCCAAAAGGCATGACTTGGTAATAGAATATTCCCCATCATGTGGTGAACATAGTTTTGTGCTAGTCCTTTTAGGCTATCTTAATCTGATTCTATCTTGATAAGCCATATATGAGGGACAACATCTCATACCAAAAAATTGAATTAACAATCATGTTGATGTTGGGTAAAAGGATATTATATTTAGGTCATGATTTATTAATGTAGTTGAAATTAGTACATAAGCAAATACCCTATGGTTTCTTGATGACTGGAACTATTTTTGATATCCATTTAGAATAGTCCAGTGGTTAGATGAAGCTAACTCCCAATAATTTATCTAGACCTATTTTTACCAAAATAGTAATGCATGGATGCTTATTTCTCTTTTTCTTCTTGACTGGTTTAGAATTTGGATGCACCATAAGGTGATGCATGACCAAAATGGGTTCCAAGCCTGGCATGTTTGAATAAGCCCATGCAAAAATGTTAATAAAATCCCTTAGAATGGTGACAATATAGCCATGATCTTCATTTGTAAAGGATTCTCCTAGATAGATGATTTTTGGATTGTCATAAGTTTTTAGGTTCACTTCAATGGTGTTCTCTATGATTAGTGTAGAACCATCCTCTAAGATAGTGGGTAGTGTCTGATCCTAATTTTCTTACTTTGCTTCAGCTTCTAATTATTCATCCCAAATCTTAGGATAGTAAGATGAATCTTAGTCTACTAGTTCAAGTAATGGCTAATTTTAAAATACCTCTAAAAATTCTAGAGAAATATGCTCAAACAATTTATCATGTTCAATAGTGATACTGGCACTGGATGTAGAGCTAAGACCTAGTAGACCCTTCACTTCCTTTGGATATGAGAGAAATTTATCATCCAAGAGTGTTTGAAATATATTTGTATTCAAGGGATATTCCTTTTATTTACCTTTTCCCTGACCAATAAGGGACTTAAAGAGGTTTTCAAATGAATATCTAAATGTTTTATCTTTTGTATGACCAAGAATGTTTGTCTGCTCTCCAAAGTAGGCAACAAAATCCAAAGAGAATTCAAATCCCTACTTATGATCTATAATTGGTAATCCATTTCTAAGTCTCATGTACTTGTAAATATACTCTTCATTATAAAATTCATCCAAGGTTATGATAAAAATTTTATGGTCCCAATTTATGAGGTCAGGACAACAAAGGTTAAGTAGATAATAGGCTATAATGGTCATAATGGAATTTGAGTCAAATAGGTATGTTTCAACTTGTTAATTTTAAGAATTATAATGGGACATTTCATCACTATCAAGAGTATCATCATTATTTTATTTGGATTAATCACTATCAAAATACATGAGGTCACCCCAAGCAGTATAAATTTGAGACCTTGACTCATAGTATATTTACCAACTAATAATGGTTCCAATATTCCTTACTCTCATCATCTTAGGCCTTTTCCTATATAATACAAGTTATTCATAATCTAGTTAAGGATTAGTTAATTTAAATTATAAAAATAATTATCAAGGTTATAAGAATATAACCAATCTCCTTTCGTAAAGGATTCCTTATCTTGATTTAGCGAAGTTCCTAGTACAAATAATGCTAGTGGTTTTTTTATGATTTTACTAAATCATATTAGGCCTATAAGGGGATTAAAAAGGCCTAGGTATACCATAAGTCTTATGAGACTTGGGAAATTTTTCAATATGAGAGGCATCTTTGAGATGGTATGTGTAAACGTCAGTGTCCGTAATAGTGACCTAGTTTGCAAATGCTATAGGGAATAGATTGGATGAAGTGGAAGCAAGATCACTTGGGTTGATATAATTAGACTTGCATGGTTATGAAACTATATTTTTGTTCTTCTTTGCTACAAATTTTAAACTAGGGAAATAGTTATAATTTTGAAATTTAGCCTTTAGGTGTTTTAAATATTGTTAGGGATGCAAATTAGCATGAATAGTAACCTCAATTCCAGCATGGGGGAACTTGAGGCATTAGTGCAAGGTATATGGGACATCCCATACTTTTATGGATCTAAGGAATACCAAGAATTATATTATATGGAAATTCAATATCCATGACATGACATAATGTATCATGGGGAACACACCCAAAAATGATTGGCAAATGGATAGTTTTGGAAGATTCCCTTTTAGCATTGTTGTAAACCTTAATCATGATTATCTCATACTCGATGTCCTTGGAAGTATAACCCAATCATTGTATCAACTTTAGTGACACTATTTTTAGCCCTAAATCATTTTTTATAATGACCTATTTAATCTTATGATTTTTTGTAATGACCTTAATATACAAGGGGTTATTATGGCTTGAACTAAGGGAAGACATCTTTCTGATCAAATATAATTTATTGGCTTAGAGATAAATGTCCTATAAGAATATAAAATTGGTCTAGGTTAGATATTTGGGAATATTGGATTGATAAAGGAAGTCATTCAATATAGTTCTATGGACTTATAACATATGCAAAAATCTAGGATATAGATTTTTGTATGGGTTTTACTTACTTGGTTTTGAATGCTATATGGCTTCTCAATGGAAGAATGAGAGGGTTTAGCTTTGTCTAGTATAATGTTCAGCTTTGGATCAAAAGGCATAGTGCTTAGAATTGGTCCCTCATTAGAAGAAATAAAAGGGCCTTGGAGAGTAACTCATGAACATCAAGTTGTGATTACATAATCTGGGTCAGTAAGGAGTTATTATAATTAGAAAAAGAAGACAAATGGACTTGGATTATGACTCATGAGTGTCTATTTGTGATTATAAAATTTTGAGTTATCACAAAGTCATTATAACTATAAGAAGGGGATGGAGGTTTAGAGATAGTAAATCATGAAAATTAAGGTGCAAATGAATTAATTGAACCTGTTGTGGTGTTACCCAATGAAGAAGGTGTTAAACTTATAATAGGTGGTTTAAAATTTTAAGATGCATTATATGGTTGATATTTTTTAATAGTTATGGTAGTAACATGATTTGTATAAACATGTCCCATGGTATTATTATAATCATAAGGCATATTATTGTAACCTAGGTTATTAGTTTATGTATTATGATCTTGATTATGATTATGTTGATTAGGATTCTGGCCTTGATTCTATTGATGATGGCCCTAACCTTGACCTTGATTATTCCTTTGCTACACTTGATTATGTTTTGGAAATGGGTCCTTATAGATGCCCATGTCTTAAATTGTATTATGTGTTATTTACTTTACTTCAAAATTTCTAGTTTCGATCAAGTCTTCAATAAGATGTCTTAGTTGTATGTATCAATAAATGGCACAGCTGATAACATTATGAAAATTAAAAAACTAATATTATTTATACCAATTAGGTTTGGGTTGATATTTTGGGAACAACTTTAGCATAGGACACACAATTAAATTGTCCACTACTAGATTCTTGAATAGTGCCTCAATAGGCTCTCGTAATTTGTTAAATAATCTATACTTATTAAATGCCCTTCATGGGGGAGCTTGTTATAAAGTGTTTGATGGATTAGGTGAGGCTATTCATACATTTGGAGATGATGGAGCCTACACCATTTGAACATGCCTATATTTTCTTACTCTATTTCCTACCATGTTATTTTTCTTGTTCAAAACTTTTGGTTTCTTTGCAGTAGTAGTCTGAATAGGTGGTTAGGTCTGATTAGATGTTTTAACCTATGGATACATATTTAAAAGGTCACTAGTAATGAGTTCCTTCTCAATTTTCACACCATTTTTAATGATATCCATAAATGTGTTGGAAAAAGTGAGTCACAAATTATGAGCCACTTCAGGGTGTAGGTTTTGTGCAAAAATATCAATTAGTTGTTTATTTGGTAAGTTGTGTCAAAATAATCCAACTAATACTCTCCACCACTATAAATATGCTATGAATATTTCTCCATTACTTTGTTTTGTGTTGCATAAGTCAACCAATGTTAACTAATGCTCAATTTTTTAAGATACATGGTTCATAAACTTCTTTAATAAATCATTTAAGTCTATCATGGATCCCTAAGGCAAGTTAAGGAGCCAATCTAGATATTATCCATCCAAACTACATGGAAACAAGTGAAATAGATAAACATTTCTATAACATACCTCTTGGTAAATTAAAAAAGGGTTGGATATGATCTTTATGATCACCTTTGCCTTTATATTTATCAAATTTGGGGGCCTTAAAATGAAGTGTAAAGGGGACTTAGATAATGATTAAGTTGAACTAATATGGGAATATCTTGTGAAACTTATACTTATTGATTAAATTTCCCATCTCAAGCCTTGAAACTATCTCCTTCATTTAATTCCACTCCTGCATGCTTGGTGCATTGGTTGGTGGAATATAATTTTTTTGGGGTGGAATATGCCTCTAGGTAGTCTTGGTATGTATGTGAACCCTATGTCCAGTACTTTGGTTCAGGTTTACTCTTTAATTTGAGTAAGTTTTTCATTGATTCCTTAGTATTTGATATAAAGTGTTAGAATTTTATTATTGTGTGCTATATGAATACTATAGATTTTGGGGTGTCATTTTTTAGTTCACCAAAGTACATGTTAGTAGAGTAAAACTTGCTAAAGTGTTTTGTTTAATATGCCTAATCTATGATGAGTCTTTCATTCCTTATGGCTATGAAGGGGAAATAGTCTCCTAATGGTTGAAAAAGGTATGCTTCATGTCAGGGGAAACATGTTGTGAAACATATGAGGTTTGTTCTCTTCAATAGTAATTATAGGATCTACCATAGATGTAAGATAAACTTGGGTATGCTGTGTTTGGTTGATCATATGTTTGTACTCTTTAAAAGAGGTGTTGTCAATTAAAGTTGTAGTTAATGAGGATAATATGTATGTGATAAGTTGGTCTATGTATCATTTATTAATTTTTTAAATCTTGGTAGCAATAGCCTAATCATTTAGAGTAAACTCTACAAGTTGTTCTATTCCCTTACTATAGGAAAAAATGCTAGTTTTTGTAACATGAGTGAGAGGTTAATCTTGTTATTTATCATTTACCATAATAGTGTGTGTTATTTTTATACTGGTAAATTTGGTGTTAATCTTGTACCTAATTCTATCAACCTTAAAAATGATCTGTCTCTATCTTATAAAGGTTAGTGTTCATAATATCCTTATTCATATCCTATCATGGTTGGTATATCATCAAACACGAGGGAGTGTTTTTAATTATCATAAAATTGATCTTCCTCATAAATAAGGCTATAAGAGACCCCAATAAAAGTATACTTTTACATCATGATTGAATATGGTTTTATACGTTCACTAATATGTGGAATGTGGTTTGCAAATGCTTAAAGTGTGTTTTAGACTCTTTAATCAAACAAAGACAAGGTAAAATGAGACTATAATAAAAGGAAGTGGTGTAGTGCCACATAATAAGAAGAAATATATTATGAAATTACTTGGCCTTGATTGGTTGAAATCATCAATTAGAAGATGGTGAAACATTATTTAGAACTTAGGGTTTAGGTTAACACATAAACATCTAAGTTGAAAGTATGTTAATATCATAAAAATGTAGGCACAAATGTGGTGAGTTATGGTTAGAGAATCTAGAAGAATAATTTTCAAATCAATAAGAATAAAATGTGGGATAAAAAGAACAATATGTGAACTAAAACAAGAACTACTAATCATAAAGTCAAAATTATATGAGAATCACAATGATGCCACATGGTAAAGAAGGTAGAATGGTCTAGGAACTTAGAGCTTGTGTGAATGCAAGATAATATAAGTATAAAATAAGAATGGAATGAGATAATATTATAGACAAAATTACCTTTAATCCAAATGGAAAATCTCATCCAAGTTACTCAAACCAAGCATGAAAAGAAAAACCCAAAGCATTTGGATTAGAACTTAGAAAGACAAGATTTCAAATTTGGATATAGAAAAGGAATTGTAGATTTTCAAAGTGATGAATAGTTCTAGACTCAAATAAATATAATAATAAAATTATTTTTGAAATACAAATACAATGATTAGATTGAAATTTTGAACAAGGAAAAAGGTGATTTGGATTTGACCAACGTAACACCTCTTTGTTCAAAATAAATATGTGTACAATAAGTGTTTGGTTTTTGATGCATTTTTAGTTCAAAATTAATTTTTTAGATTAAAAATACCATGTAAATAATTAATAACAATAAAAACACCAAGGTAAACATCTTATCCTAAAAAACTGACAAGATGTCTTCACACTTTTGGATTCCATCTATATACTCCTTAAGAGGAAATAAATTGTAAATCTAATAATATGAGATGAACATGAAAAGTAGGGTTTTTAAGCCCCCTCTTCTCTCAAGAGAATTTATGGTGACCTATAAATTCATCCTCCCTACCCTACACCAATAATACTCTATGGAAAGTGGGGTTGTTCTACAAATTATCAATTTTCATATGTTCTAAATGGTCCCATATGTGTGATTAAAACTAGGGTGAAAGTCATAATTTGGATACACATTAACTAACATGTTTTGAAAAGGTCTTATCCTTTTCATAACTACTATATCCATAAATTTCTCAGTGTAGTGTGATGTTTGAGTTAAACTTATGTTCTGAGGAAATCTCTTACTAAAAAAGCTTGTTTAACCACTCAAACAAGCATTCCAGTAAGTTGACCTCAATTTATATACCCCTACCATGGAGTGGGGTTTAAATAATGCTAGGAGATGAATTCCTAAGTTAATTTTTCCCTAGAGAATCCATGGGGAAACTATGAACTCCTGCCCACAAGCCAAGATGCAAGAAATAAAAATTGTAGGACTTTATGGTTGTTCTAGGATCACCCAAATTATTTGGATTTTGGGGAAGACCTTAGAAAATTTCCTTCCAAACTTTTACAAAGTGACAAAAATAAATAAGTGAAGTATTTTTGGATCACCCAAGTTCCCTAAATGGGATGGGGGAGAGCATACATGCTACACTTATTTTGTGAAATAAACACACAATGACAATCAAAAAGAAAAACAACTCTTATAATCATTTAACTAAAGTTTGAGCTCATTTTACAACAACAAAATGAGATATGAAGTGAAATTTCCTTTTGATTTTTTGTAAAATTAAACTAAGTGTTTTAACACCTAAAAAATAGAGTTTTAGAAGTTGAAATAGGGGTGTATGATTGACCAATAAGTTTGCAACTTATTTTTTTTAATCTCTATTTTTTGACACAGGTTGATTCTACCATCATAGAGCATTTTTATCATTCCAAAATGTGATTCTACTATTTATTAGGATGATTCTGCTAAAAGATATAGATAGAAAAGCCACTATTTTATGATTCTAATGATTACATTGTGATATCATTGATTATTAGGGTGTTTTCACTAATGTGTAGGGTGATCCTACTAAAATGATATAAATGAGAGAAAATTAAAAGAAACACAATAGTTACCTATATGTTCTTTTCCAAGATGATCCTACTGTTCTATTTGCAAACCAACCATTCCACAAGTTGAACTTGTTAATCTCCATGTTGATTTCACCATTTTCTATAAAACACACAAATAGAGACATACAATAGAAAAATTGATTTCACCACTCATGTGGGTGATTTCATTATTACTCAGTTGGTTCCACCACTCTACAGAGCATTCCCATTGATGTTCATGTCAAAATTTCCATTTTATAGGTTGAATTCTTCGATAAGTTTAGATGTGATAAAAACATAAAATTAGAGAAAAAGAAGTGCAAAACAACCTCAAGAGAGGGATTGAATGCAAAATTAGAAGGATCAAGAGATATGTGAGATGTGTAGTCCCACCATATCCACCAAAAATATAAAATATGAATATGAGACATGGTTAGATCATGTGTTAGTCAAGAAATCTCCAAAAAAGCATATATACCTAACTTATAAAGCATATTGCTCAAGGGTCATTTTGAATGACTTCAAAGAGCTAATTAAGAAAGGAATACAATCAAACCTTCCAACTAGATATTCTCCCTCATAAGCAGTCAAGAAGTGTGATTTTCTTGAATTTGGTTCTCTAAGTCTTTATTAATAAAGAAGAGCATGAGCCTCCATCATCTCCTAGTGCACCAATGGCATTGGCTCACAAGATTTGTCAATATGTGTGAATAAGTGAAGCTTTTCTATAGAAAATTTTGCATAGTAAGTTGGTATAACTAAATATTTAAAATTGTGTTCTTGGCCCTCTTATTTATATCTTTCTGAAAATATTCAAGATCAGCCATGATTATCCATCTTGATATCAAGATGTGTGGCCATGGACTGTTTCAATCTTGGAGAGACAAGCAATAAATAATGTCATCAATATTTTGAAGAATGGGGCATCGATGAGGCATGGGAGGACTTGATTCTAATATTTATCACAATAAAATTATATGGATGCCACCCCATTGATGATGTCATGGGATGATGCATAATTGAATAATAAATTTCTAATAATTATATTTTCAATAACTTTCATGGAATTTTTACTTAGGCTCTTGATTTGGTTTAATTTGCTTAAGTGATTTTCATTAGTTTTCTACAATTCTTTGAAAATTTGTTGGATGTTTAATTAATTTGGTCACAAATGTCATTTTACTAAGTTGTAATTTGACTAGAGCATAATTATAAGAAGGTGTCAGTTGTGTATGAAATAATACACCAGTTAGAGTATTATGGATGTGAAATAACACATACACATAAAATGTGATGTCAAATTAGATGAATTTAGTGGTCCAATTCCATGGTTGCAATTTGACTCAAAATTATTTAAGAAAAGTTAATAATCACATAAAATGGGTTGCCACATCCAAGGATACATTAGCATAAATCATCACCTGCATGTGATAGGTTTGAAGGATTTAGAGAATTTTAATGATTTTGGTCTAGATTGTGCATTATCATAGAATATCATTTAGATTGACAATTTTAGAATAATAGTGATATGAATTAGATATCTATAATAGTTTTCCAAAGACACATCTTATGGATCTCACCTTGGATGAAAGAATTGTTCATGTTTCCACTCACACTACCAATTATGGGACTTCTCCCCATTCATGCTCAATTTTTAATCATATGTTCTCCTTAGAATATGAACATGATTTAGAATACACATCTGAAATGGTTTTATTCATTATCAAATTTCCTCAACATAGAGGTAAGGACCCTTCAACCATTTACAATATTTTGATAGGTCCTCAACTAAAATAACTTATTTCACCCTCCCCTACTTAATTTCATGGATTTGGGGAAAACACTTAACTTTCTTCTCAACATTTTACTTCTATCATGTCACTTTCACACACCATGACATCTTATTCGATGACTTCTTCAACCTCCATGATAATTATCTCTACTAACATGGTAGGTTGAACTTCTAGTGGGCCTTTTCCAAAGATTTTATTGATAAAGCATGCAACTAGTGCATCCTTTTTTACCAATGTTAATCATGCTACTGGTGCTTCTTTTTCTACCAATGTTAATCATGATACTAGTGATTCTTTTTCTACCAATGCTAACAATTTTATTATTGCTTCTTTTGATACCAATTCTTCTCATTACACTAGTGTGATTCATGTTGATACTCATAGTGCGACTCAAGCCATTAATACTAATACCAATGCATCACATGCTGCACACACTAGTCAAAATAATTCTCAAACTAATCAATTCTTGTTAAAAACACTCAATCAAAAACATACTTTTCAAACCAATAATAAAAATCAAATTATGCAAATTCAAAACCATCTCATTAACCTTCACAACCAACCTAAAAAGGTTTAATGGGGAGTGCAAAATTTAATTCCCCCCCTCCCCAACACCCCCTTAGGGATTCTCATGATAACCTTGTTAGTCAACCACCCCTAATTAATAAAATAGTCAAACATATAAAAAATGAACCTCTTGTACCTCAAATTACTAATATTGACATATGAGGTATCACACCTAACATCACTTATAATGGGTCCACTAAGCCCACATTGCACTTAAATACATTTGGTAACCTTTATAAAGATTGGGTCAAACTTAATAACTTTGTTTCTACCAAACTATTAGCTAAAATACTCAGAAGAGATTCTTTAGATGGTACAATCAACTAAAAACCCATTCTATCACTAACCTTAAATACTTGGTTCACTCACTAGTCCAATAATTTCAAACTAGTGATATCCCTGAAAATAAATTAGCTCAGTTTATAAATTATAAACAACTTGAAACTAAAATAACACAAGACTTCATCAATCATTTAAATAACTTGTCTAATAAATGCAAACATAATATGGAGGATGAAAACCTATTCCACCTATTCACTAATGATCTCTACCCCAAATTATAATATTGGGTTAGGACTCTCTCTCTAAGAACTTTAGAAGAATACCTTGGCCAAATAAAGTGATAAGACTTTCTCATAAACCAATTTGAACCATCTAAACCTACAATAGGCACTTATATTCTCATTAAAAACAAAAATTATCATGTAACTAATGATGGCATTATTGATACTTATGATAGTATTCATAACATTTAAGTAATCACTCCAAATAATGCTATGAAAATTCCCCCATCCAAACAACACTCTTACTCCTACACATTCCCAAACAAACAACACTAATGTCCACAAACCATTATCCTTAGCTGAGATTCAAAAAAATCTTTCAATACCTCTACCATGAGATCTTGATCCCACTCATCCAATGAAATCATGATATGATATGTACATTTTTTTTTGGTTTCATATAATTTGGGGCCATTCTCATGAGACTTGTAGACAATTATAAAATTTGGCTATGGATTTTCTTCTTAGCACAAACTTTGATCAGGAATTATTCATTCACAAGCATAAAAAAAATATGCCATAGATTTTAAATCCCATAGAATAGAAAAAAATCAAGCTTTAAATCAAGTTAATGCTCATCTCATTATATACAAAGATCCTCTTCTCAACCATCAAGATAACACTAAAAAGTTTACTTCTACAAATAATGTGGAAAGTCTTAAAGACCTCACTACTAATGAAGAAGATGTGGTAAATATGACTAACATGAAAAGAGTAGTTACTTTTATTGATACCAATACAACACCCACACATCAAACATCTCAACCATTTCAAATAATTTAGGATATTTCCCCTTCTCATCTAATAGAGTTGGGGCAAGAAGATTTTATAACCTTCCAAGAAGCACTCTCAACAACTCAACTTGATTATACCTCTCACACTATCTCTACTCTTCCCCCAACATCTACACACCAATATAATGTTCCCCAACCTTACAATAGTACTTATTAAAACCAACCATAAGAAACACCTAAACTAACCATCCTACCACATAAAGTCAATAAACTTATTTATCCTCAACCAAAATCAACTACACCTTATCAACACAAAGTTTAATTGCACTTCCAACCCTCTTGTTGACCAAATTTGACCATGTAGGTCAAATTGGGACTCCTATAGGTAAAAATCTATTTTTAGATGTTTTAGGGGTATAATATTTTATCATGGGGTATGTTATAGTCTATTTGATGCCTTTTTAGTCTTATCCATGGTCTAATTAGTTTATGTCATTTTGAGTCACTTATTAGCCACTTAAGGGTCATAAATGCAAGTGGCATGGTTTTAAAAGTGTTGAAATGTCTTATTTTCCTTTAAAAAATCCAATAATTTAGATTCCTTATCAATAACGGTAGTCCCATTTGAATATTTTAGGTTATCTATCTAAAAATCAAGAAACCAACTAAAAAGGGAGGAGTTTGGCTCTTCTACAAACCATAAGGTAAAGTTAGACATAGGATAATGTCATGTAACATATATTAATCTTCCTTAGACTCATATTATCACTTTAAATTCTTTGTAAATGATATTAAAAGGTCCAAAATCATTCTACTCCTTCTTCACCCTTCTAGACACACATAAATAGTCAGTAGGTTCATGCTTGGTATGGCCAGTAGAATAGGTTTTAGACCAAAATCCTTTGAGGGATGATATTAAACTTATATATATATATATATATATATATATATATACACACACATATATATATATAGATATATACATATATACATATATATATATATATATACATATATATATATATACATATACATATATATACATATATATATATATATATATGTATGTATATATATATATGTATATATATATATATATATATGTATATATGTATATATACATATATATATATACATATATATATATATACATATATATATATATTAATTTTCATAATAATTTTTCAAATATTGGTCAACTATGCTTTATGAATCATCTCTAACAAGTTGTCTTTGTTTTTTCGCTCACTATTTCCTACACCCTATAGGTTTTGCTCTAATTTGGATAGGTCTATAAAATAAAGTTGATTATGTTGACTCCAAATTATTTTATATTCCTAATAAATTTTTTTTCATGCTTGGTTTCATGTTTCATGATGTTTTGATAAGCAAATAATCTCATATTGTAAGAAAGTGCAACCATTTGAAGTCTCAGTCAAGTTTTCCTTGTTTAAAAAAGCTTGATTATATGAAAGAGTCTCATGTGAATTGGATATGATTTTTCACATGTATAATTTCCATAATTATCACCTCCTTCCATGTTTTATTTCATCACACCTTGCTTTGATCAAAATTTTAGTCTTACCATTCTCATAGTCAACTCTTCACTCTTACTTATAGTCACATGTATAGAGTTTGTCTAACATGTCCATGGAGTTGTAATGAATATATATAAAATTATTAAAATCATAAGTATCTTAATATAGTATATTTTAATGTTTTAATAGGATACAACGTTGGTTACAAGCTCATGTACCCCACAAACCAACCACTAGCTAAAACTGCTTGCTTTGTAACAAGTGTTTACAAGAGGTTTTCATAATAGAATAGATGTTTTGAATATTATCTCAAGATATAATTAGTGACAAAAATAAATTTTATGAAGTTTTAATGAGATAATTATATTCATGTAACCATTCATTAATACATATTACTCCAATTGTGTCCATTGCCTGCATATAGCTCAAAGTGCACCTACAGGTACCCTCTAGATGACATCATGTTGAGATGGGAGTTTTGATAGGTGTTTTAATAGTTTTAGAGTGATAATATTACATTTTAAATCTTTTTATGTTATTTAATTTATCATGAACACTTATATCTCACATACTACCCAAATTTTTAACTATTGCCTTCATGTGAAAATACCCACCTATAGGTGGTATCATAGAGCTATGAAGGTCCTTGTATGGGGAAGTTGGAACATGAAAAAACCCTATTTGAAGTTATATTATATATTTTTATCATAAATACCTTATTTAAGTTTCAAATGGGAAGATGGAGGTGTAACCTACCTTTAAGGATGGGATGACTGAGTTTAGGGATATAATCCCTAAAAGGTGAAAACAGAGATCCAAGCCATTTTGTGGATATATTATGATAAGGTTTTTAATATTTTTAAAGCTTATAAATGTGTTTAAATTTTTATCCTCTATGGAAGAGAATATATTTTAAAAATATTGAGTCAAGAGGATTAGTGGAGGATGGTTTTTGCAAGGCTCAAAAATGCCATTTAAACACTAAAATCCTACATTAACATCTACAGGAATTCACTTTTGAGTGACTTTGTATTATAAGTTGTTACTATACCATGCCATCAAGGTTAAATGTTTAAAAATATTTAAATTGGAAATTATGATCTAAATGATGACTTAAAGAGGATGATTTACTAAATTACAATCCCATACACACCTATAGGTGTCCCATCATGCAAGAATACTCACTTACAGCTGGTTATAGGTGTACATAGTCCATGTTAGAGGCTTAAGAATTTAAATATAAATTTTGTCTGATGGGATAGGTTTAAAAATGGTTAATGAGACCTAAAAGTGATGTGTAACCTATCAAACAATAAATATTCACCTGCATGGTCTTACCCTTCTCAACACAACTAAATGTGTTTGACCATGATAAGTAGTGAGCAAATTTAAGGTTGTGAGTGTTACCAATAAATAAAAATGATTAAAAATGGGTAAAAACAAGTATAATATTATCTTAATGGATTATAATAAATTTTTATATATTTTCTTCAAGATAAACTATGTAGGGATCACCTATAGGTGCACTTTCATGACATAAAATATAGGCAAGAGATGGAACTTAGTTTTGACCAAGCAAGGAGTATGAGGGGTATGTAGTAGGTTAGAGTGATGAGAAATTTTAGGTAATATTAATTTTTTTTTATGTTCCAAAAATTCTCTCACCAATATAAATAATGCAAAAAAGAGGCTCTAATGATGCATCATATAGTTTACATCCCAAACCCTGCACACAGTTTGTCTCAATAGGGGTCTATTTTGGTTTTTATAAGAGATGGAAGGTCAAATGACATGACCAAAAGATGATTTTTTGTGTATAAGGTCACCACATATTTTATAATACCATAAAATCTTTGGTTTTACTATGAAAATAGAAGAAGTGCCCTATGTTTTATCTTAGATAGAGGGCACTCCCTTGTTAACAAAACTTACATATTTTGAAGAAGCAAGGTGAAATGGTGAACTAGAATATAAAGGGAAATTAAAATAAGGTTTATAAATTTGATTAACATCTATTAAAACATGGTAAACCATGAAAAAAATGGATAAACTCAACATAATGGTCTAAATCATCAAGGTTGCAAACAAGCCTGTTAGGCAGGGTTTTGGCCTAAAGCCCAAATGAGAAGACATTTTCATTTCTAGATGTAGGAGGGAATTATATCATATTATATAATTTTTATATGGTCACTTCAGATGTGTATAATCCTAAAATTTATTTATAAAGCATAATGTATTCATTTTGAGCTTAGAGACAATAATATGTATGTGTAAATGAGAAGAAAAGCTTGATAAGGTAACTTTGAGTGCCCACATATTTGATAATGTTGTGAATGGATATATAAGGAGTTTATAGAGGTTATAAATCATATTGTAAATCAATTTTTTGGAAATTTTTAGTAGTTACAACATCTCATATTTATGAACAAAGATTGAGATCTTAAAACCCTTGCAAACCCTTGGATAAGGACCTGACTAAGAAAATTAAGAGAGAGAGCTATTCAAATAGGATTAAATGACAATTAAATTAATTTGATGATGTAGGGTAATCTTCATATACAATTTTCATCTAACTAATCTATACCCTACCTATACGGACATGGTACAAAGTGGATTTCTTTGATTATTTTGTGTATTTTATGGGTTATAGGGACTTTAAAAAGGATAAATCAAATTTTGGAGTGATATTAAGAATTATTATAACTCACTATGACCATTTAATACTATAAAAAATAGCTTAAGTGTTCCTACTAGTAGCTCCATCTTACCCAATCAAACTGGGATAGTGAACATGATAGTGAGAAGAGTGAAAAACTTTAAGTAAGCTAATTTTAAGGTGTGACTGATGACTATAAGGCCATGGATGGCCTTTACACATTTCATTAACTCCATTTTATTTATTTTCATGAGAAATTTAATCCATTTTGGAAGCCAAGTTTTTAAGGTGTATGAAAGAGTAGTTTCTTTAACTACAAGTAGTGGTGGATCACTTTAAAAGGAATTTAGGTGATTATGAATGTAACCAATACATGGAAAATAATGTATGTAACCCCTCCATATTATTAAAATCATTATACGTATCCATATTTAGTTTTGGGATGTTCTAACAGAGCTAGATGATGAAGGCAATTTTCTACGCTAACACAAGGAATTTCATGCCACATTCCAAGAGTTTCATACCTTAGATTGACACTTTTAATTTATAAAATTTCATGGATAGTTTTATATACTCTTTCTCATGCACATGTAACCACTTCTCTCAACATGACAAGTTCCCATGTGACCTTTGGACTTCCCTTTCTCACTCATCTCCCAAATGCTATAAGTAGTGGATTTTTAGGCTCGTTTGGGTAGCCTCCAGTGGTTAATGGTGAAACCATAGCCAATATTGTATTTTAATTTCTCTTAAATAAATAAAAATTTTAATTTTCCTACTTACATGTTGTATAATTGAGTCTAGTTTCAAATCTTGTTGATCTTGTCTAGTAAAAGATAGTCTTTTCTAGCATGTTTTCTTTGATTATCCACCAAGTATGCAGAAGAGTAATTGTTGAAAGTCATTTTTAGTGTTATTTATTAATATATGAGAGTTTTATAATTTGTTTATGACTTAATTCTCAAAATAATCATTCATTATCCCTCATAAACATCAATATACCTCTTGAACCTAGCATATGAAACATTGATGTAACAATCTATCTTGAGTTATGTGTGAAAGAATATTTGATTTGCTCTAAGTAGTATAGATTTAGTCATTAGGATAAAACTCATTATTGTTACATCACATTTTTACCCTTTTTATTTTGTCTTCCTAACCCTTTTCATGAAAAATTTATAAGTAGGAAAGTACTTCAAAGAGTGCATCAAGGAAACCAGTCCTTCTAGAGATTCATCTCACCTATTGTTTACCCACAGCGTGTGAGATGTTTAAATTGTGCCACTTAGATGAGGAGATATAAGAAATATCCTCAAGGGGTGAAAATCCAAGTGACAAAACCTCCTTCACAAGAGATCTTACAACATTATGCACATATATATAGTAATCCCCCAAAGGGTTATGATGAGTGAGAACCCATTTCAGATATTTTTCATCTCCCATCTCAAATACATTTCCTAAAAATAAATTTAACTTACCCCTATCATCAAAAATAACTAATGAAATTATTATTTTAAATGAACATCCCTTATCCTCCTCACTTAGGATGAAAAGCCTCCTTGTTTGAATCCAAAGATAATATCCTTCAACAATGTGAAGAGATGTCCATACATGTTGATGAAAAAATTTACACTTCTCTTTCCCTTAAATTTCCTATCACTTCCATGATTCTCAACAAGATTTTTATTCATGTAAATGATCCTCTATTTATTAGCATCTAAATCAATGATATCCAAGTTAATCATATGTTAATTAATGAAGGTTTAGGTACTTAAGTTGACTCCCTTGATTTCATTAGGATACTTAGATATTCTAAATACAACCTCAAGTCCACAAATAACACATTCCAAGGCTATGATATAAGGAAAATGCATCCTCTATGTTGTGTGTGGCTTCCCATTACTATCCTTTCTATCACTATCCACATGGAACTTATGATCTTTAACTTTCACGTCTCTTATAACATCTTGTTTTGTATCTCTTGGAGTCATTGTATTAGGGTAGTCACCTCATCCATGTGTAAAATTCCCACATAATGCTACTATTTACAAGATTAAAAGAGACACAAACCCTTAAAATTTTGAATAATTATAATAACCTAGTGTCTTTAAAATTACTACCTTAAACCTTTGCCTAGTATCTCATTTAGGGAATCTCAAATATTCAATTAACCTTTCAATTATACTTGATGTTATAATGGTCACCCTAAACTAATTTAGAAAATCACACCTAACCTCTTATATTTCAATGATGATGAGTTGGATGAGATTAGCCTCAAAATGAAAACATCTAATCTATCCCATTATATCATTGCCCAACTTCCTCCCTCTTTGAAACCTTGATCCTATCAACCTCTTATCAATGATATACCTATGGTCTTAACCAACACTATAATTTTTATTCATCATGTGAATTCTAATGATAAGGTCATACCTACATATACCATTGACTTACATACACTTGAATATGATGATGGTTATCTTTAGATGACCCATTTTTAGGTGGAATTGTCAAAGCTATAAATGTTGAGATACTTTGATATCATAATTATTTATTTCTATATTTTAAATCATCTTTTAACATTCCTTCATTTATTGTTCCTAATTATAGTACTCTTCTTATTTGGTGTAGGGCAGTAATGGAATGGTTTCATGGTACACCTATAGTTTTATCAAAGCCTCTTATGTGCATGCTCATGGATCAAGCCATGACCAACCCTTATCTCTTTTCTAGATACTAGGATCCTTCTAGTTTGAATCCCTCATAGATGATTACTACTATTTTTAAGGCTTTCATGAGACCAAACTCACCTTCAACTGAACCTAGTCCTATTTCTAATCTTAGTTTACCTTCACAAGACCCTAGTCTAGTTTTTATTTTGACCCCACCTTCTCATGGTAATGGCCTTATTCCCTTGATTTAGTTTTCTCCCATGCCCACCAAATGGGATGATCAACCTTATTATCATATCCATAAAGTTATCTATCATTATGCTAAAGACTCCCGATTATATCATCCATCCATAGCTTTTCCTTCTTACTCTTCCATTTGTAGACCCCCAAAGTCTACTAAGAATCATTTATGTTTATTCCATGGGATAGATAATCACTCTTTCATTAATTTTTGAAATCTTTGGTAGTATATTGATAGATTGCATCCTGCCATTGCTTAACCCAAAGATAAAACTATGCCTCCTCCTAAGTTTCCACCTAAGTATATCCCTAATTATGGGGAGGTATACTATCTTTATCACCAATTTGGTACCCATCATACCTACCATTTTTTTTTCTATAAACACCTTCATGATTACCCTTAGTCATCACCTACACTATCTATTCCCCTTTCTATAGGTTACCCATGCAATAAGGCTCATCCTTCTTCATCAATGACACCTTGTTCTCTACTTGTGGGTCCTCCTTCTCCACTAGTATTTGCACAAATTTTTATGAGGATTGATGAGACTCTAGATGTCATTAGAATCAAGCTTCATATATATGTTTTAGATGTCATGGATAATATTTATGGGTAAATTTATCATTATTTATGAACACAACATGTTTTTCTTTCACTTTGTTCTTCATTATGATTTTGGATTGGATTTGTGATCCATTTTTATATATCTTATACACTTGAGTATGTGTCAAATTTGGTTTCATCTATATAATTTACGTGGATATTTATATTAAGCATTATGTGTTTTATATGGTTTAATTTACTTTCCTCTTTCTTAGGACTTCTTATCACTCCTTCCATGATTTCACACTTATATTTATGAATTCACTTATTTTATGGATTTGTTTTCTTTTACAATGATTTTTTGATATCTTATCTCAATTAAAAACCATATAATTATTATTTTGACTTGGTTATACAACCTTGATCCCCTTAATAATCTTTATCTATCATATGATTAGTTAGAAAATAATACATCTCACTTCACTTCTATTTACCAATCTACTTTGGGTTTCCCTTTAATCCTTTATTTCCTTTTCATAATAAGCATAAGTATGGTTGATAATTGAGATTACATACTATTCATAGGTAAGCCTAAGTGTTTATTCAATCATATATTTGGATACTTAGATTCCTTTAACCAAATTATAAATCTCACTCATGTGTATCACTTCTATCACTCATCCTGGTTATATTATAAATCCGTATGGAGGAGGAATCATAAAAGCCATAAAAAACTTAAGATCCAAATAATTTAAACAAAAGGTAATGATACAAAAGGCAACATACAAATTCAAAAGTAAAATCACACTAAAATATGTGATTCATAACACATCTATTATTTTTAATCAAAGACTAAAATCCATAGTTAGACTCATGATAGAGTCGAGATCTATTGGGGTGCAGTAGGCTAGTAGATTGGGATAAGGGAATAAAAAAACTATTAGTACTACCTAATTCCTCACACAAGTATCCAATCTTTGTAGTAGATCGATGAGTCTATACGAGGTCCTAAGTAATGGGTAACATGTTATGGGAAGGTAGGTCTATTTTACTTTTCTTCTTCATCTAACCAACATGAGTCGATGTTAGTATCTCACTTATTTTCTTATACAACTTTGTGTTTATTGTGATCATGCATCCTTTGTATTTTGATGGTGACTAGACTATTAGTATCTCTCCTTTATACCTAGTATGCCTCAAGTTTCCTAAGGTTTTCTCATTGATGCCTATGTCATGTTTTCTACATTCTCTATTTCATTACAACATTCATAATAATTCCCCTTGAGAAATATTATTTTGTTAATTATTCATTCCCCCTAGGGTATCCCCTTATGAGTTGCAATATAATACTAGGGATAAGGTCAGGCTCTCCTCACAAATTACCACATTAAAAAAATCTTTAAAATCATTCCCATAGTTGTTTATATCTCATTGGTGTTCCCTTTTTGATTTTTAGTGTAAGACCATGGATAGGACTATGCCTTCCTCATAAAATATTCTAATACCCATTTCCTACTATAACCAAGTCACAATGAAATTACATGTGTCAAATTTGAGATAAGTAGTGTTCAATTATGAGTTACACATCATTAACATATTTCCTATCTTGATTTAATAAGTTTTATGCTTACTTCATAAGTATTTCAATTTTATCTTCTTATTTTTTTATTGTGTATGCTTACAACCATTTTATTAATTTTTTCATACTTCCAAACTTGGATTAGTATGATTAACTTAATTTCCTCTTACATTTTGTCTTTGTTTTTATAATTTATAGCTTAATTTAGTATGATTGATTGACTTATTATTACTATTTTTTTAAACCATTGGTTCTCATATGTTCTCCATTTTAATTAAAAAATCATACTTTCCAACATGTTATAGTGTGATTTTTATTTGTCTATCTTTGGTTTGTTATATTTATTCATCTTTTGTTATTACGCATTTCCCATCATGATATAGTGTTATTACATTTGTTTTGATTAATTATACTTTTCCAAATCTTTTCTGCCTTTTTATTTTTAACCAATCATGTGTATCACATAATGCTATAAAAGAAAACACACATCACCTATTTACCATAGCATATACAACCCAAGATAAATACATGTGCTAGAAAGGAAATATATCCATGCATCCTCATCAAAATATAAGTATAACTTATGAGATAAATGAAATTATCAACACACACACACACACACACACACACACACACACACACACACACACACACACACACACACACACACACACACACACACACAATTTTTTATACAATACAAAGTAAAAAGTATAAAATATAATAACTATAGGTTTAATGTTGTGCTCCATCATGTATTTCCTCTGGAATATCCATGATACCCATGGACACCTACAATAACCCCTTTGAATATTACACTATAAAGAGTAAATCTAGGATCTCAAGCTAGCAACTTATTCCTATAGATTGGCGACCTGGTCTTGTACCTATCTAATTTGGATGATAGTCAACATGTGCATGACTCACTCTTATGTTAAGGTGTGCCAGGCTTGAGCCTCTCCATTTCCAACCCCTATTTATAGATTTAACCATTCACCTCAGGCCTATAGTTGTTGCACAATCTCTCCCACTAGTCTAAACTAGCTTGATTATACTAGAGTAGATGAAAACATAGAAACATCCAACAATGTAGGGTTATATGGTGATAGCACTCCATCTAAAATATCATGATGTGTATCCATAACTAGGGCTCCCAATCTAATCTCCTCTATTATGGGATCTATAAAGACTAAAAAAAGATATGTATTAGATTGCATATATATATATATATCTCAAATAATCTATCTATCATAATCAATAATGTAACTAGTATTTTAAATTCAAAACTTAAATCCAATTCAAACATTTCTCACCAATGATGGCATTGTTGACCATGATCTCACATCTACTCTCCCATTGTAAAATTTTAAATCTAAGAGTCACTACCCAATCCCACCATGGTCCTATCCTTAGTGGTCTCTTTATGGACCAACTATTTCCTAAAACTACTATAAGATCCCTCTGTGTGATAGCTAACACCTACATCTCCTCAAATCGATCATGTTTTCATATCCAATAATCTCATGGTGGCCACTACTAATTATATTTTTATTCCTACTATGATTTATCCTCCCTTACATCCACATCCATTACATCATCTCCTCCTAACCCTAATACCTCTTATTATCATGATCAACTAACCCATAGTCTAGCCCACTAAGGCCTAATCAGTAGTATCTCTATAAATACCCCTCCTCCTCTTCTCTCTCTTGACTCTCTATCATGTCATGAACAATAATTAGTCACTACTAGAGGCATCACCAAATAGGAAAATCCTAGCCATCCAAGTATGTGAACCACTGGATGAGGCTCAACCCATGAATTATAGTATACCATGATCTACACACATGTCAAACTTGTATCAATGGTAGCCTAATTGGGCCATATTAAAACTATGTGAGAATACCCTTACCACATTATCTACCCTCATATTAAATGACTCAAGGAAACCTATCATTAATTGTATGAGGTAACCAAGTCAACTAATACATAAGGAACCTCTCATATATCCATGTGGTCAAATGTATAACCGGTCCCATCATATTATATCCCTATGACAACATCCCGTACATATCATGCATGATCTAGACCCAAATGGTAGAACCAAAATCATATAGTGATCCCTAATCTAAAATTTAATGGCACAAATCTATCATGTATAACAGTACCTTGTTGTCTTACTTGTGACATAATACTTGTGCTATCATAAGTCCTATCACATCCTTTTAGATGTTTAAAATGGCCATAAGATAAAAATAAAAAAAGATCACATGAAATCCAATTTAATCTTATCCAATCATGTATCCCATTGGGATAAGGTTCATATCTCATCCTCTAACTCTAGTGTATCATTAATCACTAGTGTCCCATCTATAGGAAGTCCAAACAACACATGGGAATCTTCTAAACTAATAACCACCTCTATGGTTTTCCCTTCCACCTCTCATCTCAAAGTGTTGGTCAACCATTACCATGCTCCTAGGAACATGATAATGAAATCAAAACTTAGAGGGATCTATTTTATCTCCATAATGTCACCAAAGCCCAAGGTGACCAGTCAAGCCCTATCCATGTCTTCTAGCTATTCTAATAGATCTGGTAGTCATGATACATCCAGTAGGTGCTAAAATATCTAATGTCTATGTAAAATATCAAATAATATAGTATTATTATATATCAATTTCATAATAATTACAATACATTCTCAAATATTCTAGAAAAATAATTATTATAAATTTAAAAATTAACTACTTCATTAGCTTGCATGATTTATTTTTCTATTTATTCTATTTTTATACACCATCGACCCATTTAATACACAATTAGCCATATCATAATCTTATTATATTGCATTTGCCCACTAATACATATTCATCCCTTTTCTTTCAGATTGTATTAGCCTATTTGGTACTAAATTGACCTTTTTCTAGATTTAACATACTACATCAACCCTCTGGTGTGAAATTAACCCCTTTTAGCAAAATGTATATGTCATATATTAAAAATTGCATTGGCTAGAGAGTACTATGTTAGCCATATTCCTATTTCAAACTATATCAAACTATTATTATGCAGTCGACCACTTTCAATAATACTGCCACATCAATTCCACATAGTCAGTCCCTTATTCCTCTCTCACCTTATGAACTAAGTTGACAGGTCAAATCTATTCTTTGTCTATGGTGATTTTTTAACCATTTATCATAAATTCCTTAGGCATTTATTGGTCTAATCTTTTCCTACCTAGTACCCTATTCTACCCCTAGTCTATTTAATAGTTTTCTAGGGTTAGCTTTGGTGTCTAGATTTTGCCTACCATCTAATTTTATATATTTAACTTAATTTCAAATAAAATTGATCAAAATTTTGAAATTCATGTTTTCTTACCTATGATACACCCACTACAACTGCTATGTGTCCCCCACATTGTAGTTTTTATCTACTCACCATGATCACTCTCTAATCTCAAACTACGTCTCTCAGAGCAATGTTTTCTCAAAATAGTAAAAATCACTAATGAATTATTTTCACCTGATTTATATTTACTATTCAAAATTATTTAGCTATCAAATATTTACAACTAGATTCTATTTTTTAATCATATCTTTATTTATACTAGCTCTTTTTCCAAATTATAAGATGTTTTATAATCTTGACATTGTAATGAATATTTTCATATATTACATGTATATTTTTAAAAAGATCAAAAGTTTTCCCTTTTTCACTAATTTTTGTAGGTTTGCCTAATGTTCCCTACGTTGGACACCTTAATATTTCTTTCACTTCATTCCTTATCTACAACACTAAGGAAAGTAAAGGTATGTATTTTTCAATTCCATCCTTTTATTTATCTTATTTTATTCTTATTTCAATTTATTCATCTTTAGTGTTGTGTGTTGCTATGTTATTTTACCGAAGTAACATCCCATGTTGCATCTGTGTGACACGTGATGAAATTCAAGTGGGGCATATGTATACACATAATATTTTCAAACTTTATCAATTAACAATGATTTCTCTCTTTCAAGAACCTATCAAGTCTTAATCTCTTTGAGTACACACCTTAAAGGATTCATCGGGAAAGGTGTGGGCAAACTATTGGTGCTTTATAGGATTATTATCCCCTATACCACCACCTGATATCTACACAACCATATCATACATTCCCCTAATATTTTCCTTCTCTCTTACACACTCCAAGTAATTCACCACCTTTTTTAGCACTTAATTAATCCTAAAACCCTTTTTAACATTTACCAAACAATGTTGGCCTAGGTCGACCTAAAATGAGACCAAACTTATTTTTGTCAATTAAGGATACATAGTCAAATTGGGATAACCCTATCAGCTAAAATTTTAGAAAGGTTTAAGTTTGTATTCAACTATATATACATATCCATTTTTGTCATTTATAAAAGAGAAGATAATAGAAGAGGAAGAATATTATATTGAATGTATGGTTATACACCATTCTACTTGAGGAACATAACTTAGGGGTTCAATACTTTATTTAGAGATACAGATCTTATCTTGTGAAGAAGTATTTTGGATGCATAGAGAATTTTTATAGCTTATATATGACTGATCCTTGTTATCCATACATGCCACAATAACCTATTATGAATCACCTTTTCCAAGGGAGAGATTGAGGTGTGACGAGTTTATTTTTAGAGCTAAGTATTCCTATCTTTGTTCCTCCTTTGTTAAAGTAGATAGATTAACATTTGCACTTATCTCCCATGTATTAGGATTTCATATATGTTACATTGAGTATATATATTCTATGCATGTTTACTTTTTATGTTTATTACCCCCACTTTATGCCATAACTTTGGTGAACACTATATTAGATTTTACTTTACTTTGAATGTACTTAGTGAAAATGAAAACATAGGACCTAGCTAAGGTTATTGCATAGTGTTATTTGACTAGAGGCTTTAGAACCCTCTCTAGTGATGTTATTTTGTTAAGAGATACCTTGGTTAGTTCTATTGGATCATTCTTGGTCATGACATCAAATATCTAATGTATCAACAAATGAAAGTGTGAGTAGGATTTATTTTCTCCAAACTAGGATTGATTAATATGTCAAATGCATTTTCCTTTGCATATATAGTGAATCATATGTTGGAGGATATTTGGAGGATGTATTACATGTACCAATAATAAAAATGGAAATAATACTTACCTTTAGTTTAGTTTTCTTATAACAACTCTTTCCAATCAACTTTAAATATGGATTATTTTGAAACATTATATCATAGGGGGTGTAGAATACCAATCAGCCAGGATAAGTTAGAGTAGAGAGTGGTCTTTAGACACAATATGCTTTTTAAAATAGAGGATTATGTGAAATTAATATGATATAGATTTGCTTAAGCCAATTATAGGTAGAAAACCTATGCTAATTTGAAAAGGATAGCTAGGGAATTATCAATAGGAGATAAGGTTTTTATACGAGTTAAACTCCAAAAGAGTTTTATTAAGTTTTTTAAATTAGAAAAATTATCAATATATGTGGGACCCTTTTATTTTCTAGAAGTGATAAATCTTATAACATATAGACTTGATTTTCCACTAGCTTTAGCACAAATTCATAATGTTTTTCATGTATCTTATCTTAAAAAATATATAATTTATCCTTCTCATGTTTTAGATTGGAATGCATTATAGGTAATCGATTCAAGGGTGGTCATAGTAGAACCAATCAAAATAATTTATACTCATAAGATAAGATTGTGTAATAAGGAAGTATCATAATAAAGTACAGTGGGACCAATATTTTAAAGATAGTTCCACATGGGAAGATTTTGAGGAATTCTATAGGTTGTTTCCTCATCTATTTAAATAATTTCTTGATTAAATAATATTAATTATTTTCAAAAAAAATATTTGAAATAAAATTCATCAATACAACTAATTTTTTTAGTAGGGAAGGATGTCGCATCTTGTCGCACTCTTCAAAAATTGAATTAGTATTACTAGGAAAAGTGAAACTAATGATTAGTAGTTTATAATTTTAATGTTATATTTAGACATGTTATGTAGTTGATAGTTTTACTATTTTATTCCATACACAATTATGATTAGATGATACTTATATGTACATTTAGATATATTCTATTTCTATGTATTTGAATATTATATGGAGGTTATTTCATTTACAGATTTGATTTTTAATTCATAGATGTATTACATTCTGATTACTTTATTATTCTATTGAAATCTAGGAATAACTACCTTCTTGTTGATTGAGGTGTTATAAGACTATCCCACCCTCATAGATTAGAATAAAGGGAATGTATCATAGGGGTGTATGATACAAATATGAGAATTGGGGATAGAAAGAGTGAAACCAAACCCACATAAACACGCTTATAATCTTGGCTACTTAAATGATTTCTTAAAGACTTGTTCCATGGTAGATGTCCCATAGACATCCAATTCCCATCTAATTTAGGGGTTTAAACCCAATATGAACTTCTTGATCTAAAAATGTTAATCCATTTATACTACAAAATATACTTTAAGATCTTTTTGAGTTATTCCCAATGTTCATTTATTGATAGATCCCACTATTTTAGATTTTCTAAATATGTTAATTTTTTATCAAATTATAACTAGAGTATCCATCAAGCTCTAAACAAGGTTATAAACTACTCCCAAGTGGTGGTGGTAGAGTCAAGTCACATCTCTAACTTTTTATTGGCCCATCGAGTTGTTCCTTCTCTAACTAGTTGGTAAGCTCCCCAAACAGCCTTGGTTACCTTAGAATAGTTTTGAATCTTGAAATATTATCCATATTTATAATCTAGGCTTCAATTATATCACCCAACATTGTACCATCAAATTTGGGTGGTTTTAATTTCTTCATATATCATGTAAGATCTAAAACTACTTGAGCTCTTGAAACTTATTGGCCCTCATCATGCCCCTAATCCTAAAGATCTTCCTAATCAACTAGTTATTCCTCTAGAATTTGTTGTTCATTTTCCTTCTCTGGTCTATGAAATTCTCACTCTAGGGTTGTTTATCTATCTCTAATTTCATTCATGATATCAAGTATTTGATCAAGTTTTATAGCTTGCTTGGATACAAGATAATTAGAACCATCTTGAGGGTTTAAATTAGATGTCCCCTCAATTTTTATATCTACCTCAAAACATTATCCTTATTGAAAAATATAATAGATAAATTAATTTTAGTGGGATAATTAGGTTTGATCATTTAAACCTTCACTTTAATACCAAAATGTTAGAATCCCACTAGGTTACAATAAGCTTTACACCTTTTTTTACATATTAAACTCCTATTCATATTATATAATTATCATTATGTTTCACTATTTGACTACTAAATTCATCTATAATAGTAATTTTATAAAATATAATTAACCCCAATGGTTAATATGTGATCCATTTAGTTTTCAAATAGTATAGAACATAATAGAAGATAAGATTCCTCTTATAACACATAAAAGAGTGAAAGGTACATAGGTACATTAAAATGATCCACATTTATAGATATATAAGATATACATCTATTTCCATGTTAAATAATCATAAATTGAAATGTACAATTATTACATTTCATCACTAAATATCAAAATACACATGATAGGATGTACAATAGTACATTTGAGCCTCATAAGAGAAATTAATAATCAATACAAATATCCATGAGTAAGATTCCAAGATGGTTGATTAGCTAAAGAGAGTGAGAGCATCATCAAGATTTTTTTCCTTCAACCACAAACCATCATTCTCATGCACACCTTCCCACTGGAGTGGCCCTTCCCTTCATGAAGGGGTAGATAAAATAAGTGTGGATATAAATAATTCAACTAGAACTCGTGTGTTATATAATCACTAATACATCTAATATGACATCATGCATACATGTGTAAACTAAAAATTATAGTGGAATGACAATATCTCAGTTATAAAATTATTTTGGACAAATTTTTCTTTATAGAATTCAATTCTCATGGATTCAAGTCAATTCTACACACACATACTCTCTACTAATGAATCAAAATATATCATATAATACCAGATGATAGGTATATACATTGTATGATAAAAACCTTTTATACATATAACTTGCTATCAAATGAAGCATGCATGGTAATTTCAAATTGTAATAACTAAAAATTTTAAGCATACAACCACTCATCAAATCAAGATAGATATTTACTTATCCAATTTAGTATGAGGTGAAAAACATCAATTTAAATTGGATAAATCACTTTATTTTCCCATAACACAACTATTATTGACATATTTAAGGATATCTTGTACTTGTCAATCAATAACAATAAGAATTCCCAAGTATAATCATAAACATATGCCTATTAAATATCCAAGTGATAAACACATTAATTTCATCTCAAAGGAATTTCACACCTTTCATTTATTTTCAACATTATACAACTCATATACTAAATCTTATACAACACAAAATGGATCATTTACACATACCCAAGAATTACTTAATAGTAGGAAACATGCCCCTGATCCTATTGTTTACTTTTAAACTAGATTTAAACCTTTATTTCCTACTTTGATAATTCCATGATCAAGTACACCTTATATTTGAACTATTATAAATGCATTATTGACAACAAAGCATATCATATGCACATTATTCCATACAATTATCTAGATTTTAAAATAAATAGGCACACCTAAAAGTACTTTTTAGTGTATAAGGTCCATTCAATTTTTCTTAACACTCTATTTCATAAAAAATTAAAATATTATCAAATAAGACATGCTATACAATTTACCACACATGTTAACACTAATGGTACTATCTAAAGCAATGTTATCTTCCTACAACTGTGTATTAATTACTAGTAAATAATTATCTAAGCTCACTTGAGTCACTAAGGTATACCATATGGTATTGTATTACACATGGTCGTGTGTGTGTGTGTGTGTGCGCGCGCGTGCATGCATTTATGTTTATATGAAAAGAATAATAAATTAGGTGTAGACTAAATTACATCCTTGATACATTATCATGAGACTATATAACAAAATAGGTTACAACTATAAGCTATGTCAATAATTTGAATTTTCCAAACATCCAATCAATTGTATAAATATGTGTGTACACACACACACACACACACACACACACACACACACACACACACACACACACACACACACACACACACACACACACACACACACACACACATTTGTGTGTATGTGCATGTGTGTGTGTATACTTTGAATGAAATAGAATGAAAAAAAATTAGTATACATTAAGGCTTGAATCCATATACAAAAGGTTATAAACCAAAATAAGAACAATTATAGACAATGTAAATATATATATATATATATATATGAATTTACCAAAACTTAACCCTTTAATGGTTCATTCATGCATATCTTCATATATGAACTACATTATTCCATTTCAAAAATATATATCTATATCTAGCATGAGTTCCAAAATGTCAACTAGTTGCCCTAAATACTTTTAATTTATTCCTTATAGCTCATATTCATATCACACAAGTCTATACAAAGTTCTGTCAATAAGCATAAATTGCTACTCGAGTAAACATAGATATGGTTTTAGATAGCTATTAGCTATATAATTTATGCACATATAAATTTTATACAAGGTATACATTGGTAATAAATTTATAAAGAAGTCCTTAAACTGTTATAGTTCCTTGGATCAACCAAGAACATCCTCAGTGGTTTCTTAATCTACATCCTTTAATCATGAGAATTTGCCTAGTTTTCACAATTCTAAAGATGAATTCAAAGGCATAGGTTTACCATAGATTCAAGGAGGAATTAACTTGTTTAAAATGGCTCAAATATAATTTTTATAGGCCTTAGTTCAATCCCTAGGTCTTAAAATGTGAAACCCTATTTTTTTTTCAAAATAACCTACCAACATATATATTTGACCGTGATATACATTGACCCAAATAAGGAAACATTCATTATTTTTCTTCCAAATGGAAACTAAGTTTACAAAGCAAAAACCCTCTACATTTACTATTTAAAAATTCAAATCTTTACTTGCTTAGTTATTTTAATGGCCTCCATTCTAATATAAGTGTTGGTAGTCTCTATCTCTTCTTGAAAAATCTCCTTTTCTCCATCCCCCATTCTTTTCTCTTCCTTCTTCTTACTCTATTTTCAATCCTCTATGTTTTCCATGACCTAGAGTTCTCTTATAAATCTATGAGTTCACCATAATGAAACTCAAATTCACTAATGCATGCTCTTCTCCTATTTTCATTAACTTGTAATACATAACCCTATTTTTGGGCATGGAAGCTGCATGCAAAACCCATCTTAATTGTAAATGGTGATTTCATCCCAAAATTATACCAGCATAAAACCTAATTTCATTTTTCATTTAAATTGTGCATGGAAACAAATATATTGGAACCTTTTTACATACTAAAAACCATTTTTCCTAAGTTACAAAACTTATTTAAAATAATTTCTTGGGTGCCCTTTTTGCCCTATTTTCTCCTCCCTAGGACACCAAAAGGGGTATATAAGTCTATACACATATACATGATTTAAATATAAAACATGATTTACTAAACATATAATACTCTTATGGGTTGAAATGCATAAAATAGTCTACAAGATGTATAACTTAGCAACCAAAGTTTAGCCCATATAATGGTTTCATGGAGATTAAAATAACCAACACATACTAACAGAATTAATGTATTATGCTACTCAAGAACATCTAATAAAATAACCAACTTAGATTAAATGTGAGCATTAAATATTAACCATAGGGGAAACTAATGAAAATCAAAAAATTAACACATTTGTAAAACACCATTAGCATTGAATTTATTTAAGTAGTCAAGAGTGTAAGTGTGTGTGTGTGTGAAAATTAAGTTTCACTCTTTATATCCCCAACGTTGATATACACATCCTACTTTGATATGATACTCTCCCTTTGTTCCACTTTGTGAGGGTAGGAGAGTCTTGTAACACCTTGGTCAACCAGAAGGTAGTTAGTCTGAGCTTTCTATAGAATAATAAAGTACTTAGAATGTAGATACATCTATGAATTTCAAATCAAATCTGTAAATGAAATAACATCCATATAAGATTATATTACACATCAATATAATATATCCAAATGAACATGGAATTTTCATCTAATCATAACTCAATATGAAATAAAATAGTACAACTATCAATTATATAGCATAAATGTCCAAATATAATAGTGAAATCATAAACTACTCATCATTAGTTTCACTTATCTTGCTAATGCTAATGCAATTTTTAAAGAGTGCGATAGGATGTGACACCTTGGTCCCTTAGCTCAGAGGTGAATCTAAAAAAGGGATCTCATTTAGGCTACATATGAAGGATTGTTCACATCACCAATGTCATCACCAATTTTAAGTGGGGGAGTCTATGTTGGATGTATGAATTTGACATCCACCACCTATATTTGATCAATTAAAATCAAACAAGCAATATACTATCTTTTCATAGTTATTTGAGTGAGCACAAGTATAAATTATCAAAGTGATAAATCAAATCATTATACTCTTTGTCCCTGTCTTGTTATGGGAAATAGGCATATCACTGTGCCTCATCATGTGGGTGTGTGTGAAATACCTTAGTTTCAAGCTAAGTACAATTTTTTCATAGTCATTTACTATTTATAGTATAATTTTAGATATTTTATTTTATTTCTATTTCACTCTATTATAGATTATTTTATATAGTTTATTCATAGTTAGTTGATCAATTCTAATTAATTGTAAGGTAAATATTTTTGGTGAACATATTATCAAACATTGTCAAATTGATAGCTACTCACTAGAGTTTTTTCCATATTTTATAAGTCATATAAACTTTACTTTAAAATATATTATAGTTTTTTTATAGTTACTAGTTTTGGTGGGATCCTTACCCTATACACTTTTGATCAGAGATTTAACCAATTTAGGACACAATCGGGGGCCCAGATCACCAAGTGATCACATATCACAAGTACCAAAATTGCCAATAGTGTCCACTACCAACTCAATAATACCAAAAATGGCCATAATAGGCTTGATAATACCATCAATGTACATAACTAGCCTAATAATACTAATGATCGGCCATAACCAGAATCCTATACCATATTAAGATTTAAACCTAGTTGGTGCTTGTAGCAACCAAATCACTTTGCCAACTCACCCATATCTCATCATTATATATTATAGGTTTTTATTACTCATACACAAATAAGTAAAAACATGTTTTTTCTTAGAAAATGATTGCATATTTTTTCCAGAAATTGTAATTTACTATTTTTAGTAAATACTTATATAATTCAAATTAGATGAATCTATTTTGAAATTAATTTTTTGGTTTTGTAAATTAACTATTTTATTTTAAAAAAATTATTTCAAATATAAAAAATAGTTATCCATTTCTCATTAATTACATATTTTCTATTTTGCATGTTTTAGTGTTTCATCGCAATTAACTTATAATCATTGTAATTTGTTTCATCTATAACTAGTTAAAGATAACTCAATTTGAAAAGTTATAAATATTTATTCTATTTATATAGATTAAATTAAAAAAATATTTTCTTTCTACATAATTTTACATAAATTACTCAAAAATCACAAATTTATATTTTATTAAGTGCTAGATTAAGTAACAAATAGTAATTCTATTTTTAAATTAAATTATGGATTCTATAAATTTAATTTTTTCCTAATATAATTTCTTTCAATTTTCTAAAATATTACATATATCTCTTATAATTTCTAGTTATTTATTATGAAATAATACATTACTCACTATTTGTTGATTTTTGTGTGGTCTAGGATTTTGTTTAAAATTTTGATTTTCTAAAATCATAAATTTTTGAATCCTACAAAAAATCTTTCACTTTATTTTCTCTTTCTTTTTCATTACTTATTCTTATTTTATAAATTGTGTTTCAATAGTTAAACTACATAGCTATTGTTATGAAGGGCTACAAGGTGTTCTATTTACATAAATCATGGTGTTAGAGGTTTTACTCCAATAACCATAGCCATAGTATAAATATAAACACAAAATTTAATTTCCACTTACCTCATGGTATATTGGAAATGAATAGGATCTCTTTTGTATACCAATAGGAGGTCTTTTTATACATATAATTTGTGGTTCACCTCAAAAAAATCTATCACCTATGGAAGTTACTCTCAACTTACCCTTGAAACTAAGGTTAGTGGGCTATAGGCATGGTTCTACCTCTATATTTAATTCTATGAAATAATGGGTTGAAACTAACCAATGAATGAGAATGTATATTTGAGAGTCTACATGTCATTAAATATCCTTTCCTATTTTATCCTTTATACCTCAAACTTTGCTTACATTATTTGCTTACTCAGTAGTTTCCCTATAAATACTAGAGTAATTATTACTTTGTAGAATTATTGATGTTTCATATCTTATCTTTCATTTCATTATGGGTGTTAAAAATAGATTATTTTCCACACATTCTATCCCCTTTTCTTATGATCAAGTTGATTAGACAAATAGAAATTAGAAAAAACTTATAGAAATGATTATATATATGATTTTGACCTTGGTAGCATGGATACCTATAAACAATTTGAATCTAACTTATCTTGTTTTAATTTTTAACCAAAGAAAAGGGAATCATATATTGATTCATCCATGGATTCCTCTTTATAGTGTCCTATAAATCCTCTTTCGGTTCCTCCTTTGGACTCTCCCATAGCCACACCTATTGATTCTTCGTTAGGCACATCTCTAGATTCCTCTTTTTCTCACCCCTTGTACACTATTTTGGATTTTTATTTATATCCTTCCTCAATTAATTATTTAGTATCCACCTTGGATGCACAGTTGGGATCCACCCATGATCTTTCCTCATATTTTCCCTTACAACCTCTCTCAAAGACTAAGATGACTTCTAACTATAATAACTTACTTTATTTTATGTTACCACCTACAATCCAACCTAAATAACCTTACTCTTATACACCAAAATTATCTTTTGTTTTTGCTAAGGCCCTTCATTTCATTCATAAATATATATCTAATTTTCATAGATCATGTCCTAAAAAGTATGATGTTCTTGCATATACTTTCTTTATATTCTCCTTTAGAGTCTTATTTAGATACATCTCTATAATATTCTTTGGTACATCCTTTAGACACTCCTTTAGGTCCTTATTTTGATTATCCTTTGATCAAACCCATAAAATTATCTTTGGATTCTCCTTTAGAATCCTCATTTGATACATATCTAAACCCCTCTTTGGTGTATCCTTTAGACATAACTTTGGGTCTCCCTTTCTCATTATTCTTTGGTCACACCTATGGTTTCCCATATATATTCCTCTTTAGATGATCACTTTTATTCTGATCTCACTTTTTCTTCACCCTCTTCCTTAGAAGTTACTTTATCAAGAAATGAATCTCTTAATTCTGATTATATACCTTGTATTAGATTGCCATCTAATCTTAAGAGGGTGTTATTTTCAAAAAGCCTCCCCTCTCTTATTTTGATGATATTCAAGATAACATAATTATTTTTTTAGATAGATATTAGGGTTGGTGGGACCCCTTCCCAAATATCTTTTGATTAGAGTTACGAACCAGATCTAGGGTATAATCAAGGGACCCAATCCCCAAAAACCATTAAACCAACACAAAAAACCACCACTAATCACTGAAAGCACTATGTCAACTCAAACAACCACAACCAACCTATAAACACCCTATGAAATTTGAACCTACATGGAGTTGGACACAACCAACCCCCTTAACCAACCCTTCTACATTTCATTGGATAAAATTTTGGGGTAGCAAATTTTTTGAAATAGACCTAGAACCATAGACGTTTTTGTAACCAAAACACCTAAACTAGTGGTGAATAGTATCCCTATTCATGGACTATGGACTTATCTCATTTTATTGAACACATGTTTCACGTCTCATGATGACCCCATTACATTTTGGGTACTTTTCATGAATAACCCACCATAGCTTAGTGTGGGAATGACACTAAAGAGTGGTTATCTTAGGGAATGGACCCTGAGACCTGCCACTTCTAACTCTCAAGTCACTCACTTTTAGGCTATCAGTAATAGGCTAATAAAACCCTATTATTAATTAGGATATATCTCTTTGATTATTGTTGGGATATTGGTGGTAGTGATGTGTTGTCATTGATGTCAAGTGACATTGGTGATGACAAAGTGATATGAGAGTGCTCAGTTCAGTCTTGGTTGCTAGTGAAAGCTTATGGGAGTAGTTGAATGAGTGGATGACATGGAGAATGGAGATAAATTACATGGTATGTACATGTGATTTAAAGAGAAATTGGATTCCTTCCTAGTGGTCTTTAGGTGGAGTGCAAGTCATCATATGCCTTGTGGGATTGATCATGTGTGGTTGCCTATAGCATTTTGAGTACTTTGAGAGATATATCATTATAAAGAGCGTATTACTCTTTTAATATGCATGTTGGACATGTATAGTATGCTGAGAAGTTAGATATATGGTTTCTAAGAGGTGGCTAGTGGTCTGCAAGATAGTTTGGCCATTAGCCTAGTTGGCCTAGGTGGGCTTGTGAGGCCTTGTGAAGGGTCAAAGAGTGTTTGAATGTTGATGAAGATTGTTTTTTCATGGAAGATGGTTAGGTAGGTTTTTTCAAGAATTTTTATGATATATAAGGTTAGAGAAGGAGATATAAAGTCAAGAAAAGTCTTCATGTGTTTTAGAGGTGGCTTGAATGGTACATTTTAAGCTCGAGAGGAAAGTTTCAACGTTCACTAGTTCATGTAGAATTTACATGGGGACTTGAGAATTTTGGAAGAGGTTTCACATGGACCTAAGAATATTTTAAAATTATTTTTAGTGGATTGAGGGATAGAAATTTATAAACATTCTTTAAGAATGTAAACTGGTCAGAAACCCTTTATAAACCCTCATAATGGAATGATTAGAGAATCTTGATAGAAAGGACCCATAATGGATTTTTTGACCAATTTTGACTATTATAAGGTATATAGGACTCATATATCAATATCTAGGTGGTAGTGGTGTGTTAGGGTAGAGAGCAGAAGGTACAAAAATATGCTTATTTTTGAAGATTTTAGTGCTACAAGTAGGGTTGACTAAGTCAACACATGAGAGTTTTTGGAGCTTGAAGGCTAGGACTTGCTATTGAATTCAATATAATTATTTTGGAAATAAATATTCATTGTGACAATTATCTAAGTTAATTAAGTTGACTAGTTGCTAATCTATATATGGTGAAAATAGTGAATAAATATCCAAGTAGAGTGAATATATGTTTAGGCAAGTGTTCAAAGTGAGTAAGGATGAATCCAATGGTTTGGTGTATTTTTTTAATACCTATACCTTATGATACATTTATTTTTATGTGATTTTTATGACCATACATAGTCAATAATGTGCCTTCAAGATGGCTTATCTGAGCAATGAAGACTGTGATATAATGATATGAGGAATTGGTCTATTAGACAAATGGAAGTTAATTAGACATGAGAAATAAATATTTTAAATTTAAATATATATCACATATAATATATTAATGTGTATTATAAGGTATTAAAATTTTCTTTCATGTGCTAGACAAGAACATCTACATGACTAGTTTTTGGAGGTTATAGGCAGTTTGGAGTGGCCTATTTGGAGAGGTTAGTTTGAGCTATTCTGAGTAGAGTTTGAGGTGAGTAATATATTGGTGATATTATATGAGTGCCATATATTTATTACATGTATTTTTTATTTATAATTTATTTCTAGTTTGGTTCAAGCAGTCAAAGATATTTGACCAAGTTTTTGGTGTACATGACTAGTTTGAGTAATCAATTTGTTTGAGTTGGTTTCAACTTATGTCAGTTATGTGAAGGTGAAAAATGGATTTGGAAGTTTTTAAATGTAATATATGACCTACACATGTGATTTTATTAGTTTTTTTTTTGATATAATCAATAGTATGCCTCAGTTCTTCTTGGAAGTATTTAATGTGTATTTGCAGGACTTAGAGTGAGAGAGGAGAATGGCTTGGATGGAGTAATGGTTTAGAGTTATAGGTGTATTGGTCACTTAAGGAAGTGAAAATTGATATATTTTAGGCAATTTTTATTTTTTTCATCATTTTTTAAAGGTTAAATATGGTTCAATAATTTTAAGGTGTAATGAGTACTAATGAAAGGCTAATGCATTAGGCCTAATTGAGATCTAAAGGAGGATTAAGATTGCTTTGGGTTATGGACAACCTATGGAGATATTTTCATATTAATTTAATGTGTATGAGGATATTTTATAAAGTTAATACAATTATGTGAAGTATCTTGGTCAACCAATATGGGTTAGATGATGGAGTGATATATATACTAGTTCTATTTGGCCTATTTGATAGGTGTGAGAGTGTGTGGACTAAAGTGAATAAAATAACTCAGTCAAGGAGAAAATATGGGTAATTTAGGACCATTAAAGTGTGTATAGGATCATTTATTTTCTTCTAATCAGATTCATGAACTAACAAGTCATTAAACCTAATAGTCTAAAGGGTGACTTGGTTGAACGACTGAGCTAGGAGTGCCTCCTTGGAGAAGAAAAGTAGATTCTAGGTGTATGAGATTTATAAAGGTTATAGTCAGGTGTATAAGACATAATATTAGTGGTGGAAATTATATCTAAGGAGTTTTAGTGGGTGTTTAATCACCTACGGGGTTGTAGCCACTTTGTTAGTTAGATCTAGTTAAAGGTCTAGTTGGAGCTAGACTAAATTGAGGGGTGGATGTTCCTTGATAAGTTAGTGATGGTCTAAAGTCTCATGTTTGTTATATCTTTATAGGACTATTTTCATTGGTTTTCAAGCTTGATATTGGTTTTTCTCCCCTAGAGGGTTTCCCATATAAATGACCTGTTCACATGATGTATGCTCTTATTCATGCTTTGGATATTTAAGCTTTCATGTCATGTTGCTAGATCATATTAATGAATGATGAATGGGTTTTGGAATTGAATGTACATTTTTGTTTACTAATTCACCCCCCTCTCAATATCTACTCTCAATAATTACATCCAGTAGAAATTGACCCCACATGTCATAGTTCTCCTCTTCCCATATTGCCACCTATAATGGAAAAAAATAATATTACTCTTTTTATTCCTTGTGATCATCACAAATTTAGTGATTATGACAAGGATTGGTATAATTATGATTATGTCTATAGTAATTATGACCATGTTACTTGACTATAAAATTCTCCACTATCCTCTCCAAGTGATGAGACAATACATACATCTTGTGATTATATTCTTTATTCTCCCTTACAAAGCTAAATATTTGAACAAGAGTATTTTATCACTCATAAATTTACATCTCATATGTTCAAGGATAATAAATATATATCACCAATCATCTCAAAATAAGAATATTTTCTTAGGCATCCTTATCATATTTGAACTAGTGTACCAATGACCAATATTAAGAACATAATTCAATGTTTAAATTAACTTGCCTTCCCAAGATGTCATTTATTTAATGCATGTTGTAGGTAATTTATAAGCACAATTATATCATTTACCCTTAGAAAGTAAAATATACAATGATTGGGTGGAATCTAACATAGTTCATGATAATCCTATTGTGTATGATATGTTATATAGCCTTTACCTCCTAACTTCAAAATCCCTACATTTTCCATATTTTATGGAAGTGGTGACTCCTACTTACACCTTAAAGCCTTTTGTGAGTCCATGGGTGGGTATTGTTGACTAATTTGACCCACTAGTCATGTTAAATCCCATGCAAGTTAAAAATTGTAGTGAGGTCTCCTAGGTCTTAAAGTGTCCACCATGGTCATAACTAAGGTCATAAAATAGGTCTTAATCTTAGTCACATTTACCTAAGTCCATATTATGCCATTATATGTCTCTTTTAGCCATTTGGATAAATTTTATAGTTTATTTTTAAGGAAAAGAGTGTCAAGGTGTTATCAAATGTCTAATATGTCAGAGTTGGTCAAATAAGTGGTTTTTTAATTGACAATGGTAGGTTCCACATTAAAAATAAGATCAATTGAAAAAGTGAGAGTTTCTAAGTTTATATAGATTGTAGGACAAGTTTGGCACATGTGGAAGATAAAATAGTGTCCTTTAAACTCCTTAAAACTCATATCCATGCTTAGGTATCCTTGTCAACTTTAAAAATGACAACTAATTTATCTATCCCATTGCTCTCTTGTGCAAGTCAAAAAAGACCAACTAGTTTTCTGTTAGCATGGGTAGAAGGAGAACATATGTTCTAAATGATTTTTGTGGATGTTATAAATATTCATAGGATTGAAATACATGGTCATAGTTTAAAAATTGGTTAATTAAGCCTCATGAATCATCTTAACGACTACTAATACCTCCAAAATCTCTTCACATTCCCATCACTTATAGGTTTTCTCATATCTTTCATTGATATGATGTTTCAAAGCAATGTATGTGTTATTTGAAATCAAGTTAATATTATTAATGCTTGATTACATCATTTTTTACATGTGTGAAATAATATTTTATAGGCATGATCAACCTCTTTATGTTATAAGTGAGTATTGTTAGTCTACATGACATATTTTTATTAGTTGTAGGGTTTGATCTTTATCAATGGTTTCAAATTAGGTAATTTGCCTATTTTTCTCTTATTAAAACATAAAAGGTCATTTTTATCAATAAAGGGTTTGTATTGAGGACTTGTAAGTTGTTTTAAGTGAATTCTCAAGACCATGAGTAAAGATTGAATAGATCCCAAGTATATAAAGCCATATAGGCATATGCAAAGCATAGAGGAGCCATCCCAAACTTAAGATACAGGTGATGTTCAACTTCATGACTTGAAGGAGTTTATAAACTTATAAAAGATTCATGGTGGTGATCCTAGAGCTATCACATAGTTTTCAGTTAGTCAGAGTTGGAAATCTTGCTAATGGGAACAATTACCTTAACCTTTTTGAATAAGATCTTGCTCTTACAAAGTGCCACCTATGGGTATGATTTGATGATGTTTTTTTAAGACCTATAACTCATATCTAGTTTCCTAAGCCTATAAGTAACTTATTAGCATGAGGAGAAGTGGTCAGATCAATAATAAAGGAAGATATATTGACTTCTAATTTAGGCAAGTGTTCACTATAGGTATTCAATGAAACATAGTGTTTATAAGTTTAAATATGCATGTAGCTTGTAGTAGAACATAAAATATTGGTATTGGGAGATGAGAAACTAGTTTATAAGCACAACATCTAGTCCTTAGAAACCTATAGTGGGTTCTATATCTAGTCACACTTAGTTTATGTTTTTAGGTCTTGAACTAGGCCTATACACTAATGACTTCCAACTCCATTAAAATAACTGCATGACTTTTCTAATACATGAGATATCCTTCATAGGAATTTATAAGATGGATTTGGATAATTTATTTACAGTTAATAACTCAAAGTGATCACTTTTGACCTAAGACTATGTCAAACCTACCTAGAATGCACTAAAAGAGATTGATAGGCCAACATCACTCACTAACATCTATATGGAGGGACTACATGGTGCCCAAATAAGTTTGTAATAGTCTTATTTGGTCTCTAGATCAAACTTAGTTCAAGTGGTTTGAAATTTAGATGTTAGGATTTTACGAACAATATTTAACAATTGAAACCATCAAAGACCCTCTTAAAACCCTTATGTAGACCTGATGGTAAAGGAATGAAGTAATTTGCATCCAAAAAGGGTAATTTGTTTATAAAATTATTTTACACTAATTTTTTACTCTTCCAGGCTCCTCACTACCCATTTGGTCCATACCGTCTCCTATATGGACATACATATTTCCTTATTTCTTACAAGATTTAAATGGTTCTACCAGTGAAGAAGGGGATTGATATATGAAAATAATTTTAAAGGGTATGTATATATTTTTTACCACTTATAATATCAATTTTTAACCTTGATTGAGCATGATAATTACTTTGTTAGCTCATCTACTATAGGTATTCTTAAATAAGATAGTGAGAATGAAATGACTACCTAGTATGAAAAGTGAGAAGTGTGATAATGAAGCTTTAGAGGTTTATTTTATATACCATAAGAAAAATATGTCTTCAATATGTGTCCTAAAATATTTTTAATACATCTCCATGAGAAAATGTAGGTCACTTAGATAATAAGTGTCAAGACAAGCTAAGGAAGGTTAATGAGTGACTTCTAAGGAGTGATGACAAGTGTCAAGAAGAAAGATATCAGTTAGGGAGGAATATGAGGGATGTTACATCATATTTTTTTAACCTTCTCATGATATTTAAATTTTTTTAAATGTCCTTATGGTATTTTCAATTGGTTAAATGGAATCATCACCAATGTGTAATTTCAAGAGAGACATGAAAAGTCTCTGCACTGAATTGAGGGAAGATGTCATACTTTTATTGGGAACTTGTCCAAGAAGACTTCATAACCTATTTTTCAACTCATTCAAATTAATTTTAACTATTTATCATAGTTTTACACTTTTCTCCATGACTCTTACACTTCTCTTCTTCTATCTCTTCTCCTTTGCTCTAAAATGCAAGCCATTTTGGCAATTGTATGGAGTACACACATAGTATGGTGAAGCCCTTTTGGTTTGGCACATTGTTTTGAATTAAAATAAATTTATGATCTACACATATTTCCTAATAATTTAAATTGGTGTATTTGTATGACAAGTGATGAAGAGTGTTTCTCCTTGATTTCAATCTGTCATTGTATGCATTATGTGAGTGACATATCTTCTAATAGGTCTCATAAAGTGTATTGTTTGTTGATGTGTGCTTTAAGTGTGAGAGGGAATAGTAATGTATATTATTATACCTTATTTTCACTAACCTCTGGTTATGCATATCCATCTTCCTTTATGAGAAACACTTAGGCTAGAAGGTCATAGAGTTGAGGTTAGTTTTAGTAGCTTTCTCTCTTAGTGTATATGAAATTATGTTTGTGGATTAATATTTCATTGTTTCACCTCACTAATATAGGTATAAATTTTATTTCCTTATTTCATTTTTAAACCCAAGTTATTGGCATAGTGTAGTACATGAGATTAAGATATAAATTAAGGAAGCTAGCCCTTTAACCTAGAGGTTTACCTATGTTATAGGCAAGCCACAAGCTTAGAAGTAATCCCATGTTATCCAAATATGGGAGAGGCTTGAACACCCTATCCTAAGGTAAAATATTTAGATATAATAGTTTTGGCATGCTTAATGGGACCAAGGTCTTGTTGATGTAGGAAATTACACTCGAGGCAAGGAGGTCGAACTCCTACCTTCTCACAACATGGAAACTCTACTCTCACCTGTGGGACTAGCTAAGATGGAGGGGAGAGTCTCTAGGTAAGGGCTAGCTCCCTCTGATGTATCATTGTTTATTCTAGCAAGTGCAAAATATAGGTATAGATATGTAGATAGATATAATGGGGGGGATGAAAAGGGAGAAAGAGAGATGCAGGAAAACAAACCTACTCTAAAGAGGTGATACACCAAAATAAGTCAACCTTCACACATCCACACTCAAAATCAGACAAATACGTACATACTCTACACACTTGGCAGAAGGACCAAGCTGCAAGAAATTGGTAGGGAGGCTTTCATGAAAACACAAGAAATAGAAAATCACTGAGGTGTTATGAAATGCACACTATAAGTAACTTCCTCTATTCTGGTCCTCCAAGTGTTAGCTCTTCTCCTATCAACTACAAAAATGGTGCCTTATAGACAATAGGTCTGCTAGTGTTGAACCTATGAGAGCATCAAGAAATAATGATTGAACATAGACAAACACTCAAGCCATACTCTAAAAATATCTATCCAAATGGAGGTAAAAATTGCATTTTTATTTGATTCAAGTGAAATTTTGCCAAGGTTGTGCCTTAGAAAAAGTGGAAGATCTCTTTCTCAAAAAATGAGAAGTTACAATATATAGAAGAAGAGAGAAAAGAACTTGGTGCTTCTTTGACAAGTTGGCCTGTCATGCTCCCTCATTGGGAAGAGGAAAACACTGTTGTCGATGTCATCATTCTAGAAGAATCCTATTGGAACCATGTTGTATGATTGCCAATTTTGACTTTGGGGTTCGAGCATTAATGTGGAAATGCAGGCTGCATCCTCTTTTTGCAAATAGACTGAGATTTGTCCCCTTTTAAATGCATGGGCCATGCTGCTTGCTATTTGCACCATTTAGGGATTAACAGGCAATAAATTGCCTTCCATTTGCCACTTGGACTACCTTGTCACTTTTGTACCATGTCATTTCTCCTTGCTTTGTCACTTTTGGCTTTTTCTCAGTTTGTCTCATTTGGCTTCTTGGCCCTCAGGGGTAAACATTCGAGCAGGTCACTGCATTTTGAGCTCCTTCTTTTCCATGGTTAGCTCTCTACCAGTTTGAAAGGGAATGGCTATTTCACCTCACTAATTTTGATGGCCTTGGGGGAATCTTTACTTTGAACATCAATGGCTCTTTTGCTTTCTTAAACTTGATGGCCTCACAGTCATCATCGGGTCCATTGGCTTTGTCTGCGGCACTTCTCTACCTTTGTAAATTCTCCCAGCACCTTTCACCCTTCAAAAAGTCCTCTCGACCTAGCCAAAAGTCCCATGCAAGGGCACTTACCCTTTAATAACTTCAGTGGGTCCCTATGTTGTTTGGACTATCCTCCCGAGCTCCCATAGGCAAATTGTCTGTGGATAATTTCCTCAGGTTAATTCCTCGAGTCACTCGGCTATGTATTTCTGCATATAATTCTCGTGGACAATTTGCCCATGGAAATTGTGTCTAACCATCCCTTTATCACTTTAAAGCATGCCAAAAAAATTTGAAATGAAGTGTTTGCCCTCTGAAAGGGCACTTTGACTATTGACTGCCCTTTGGCCAAGGGCAGACCTTTGAACCAAGCCCGTTGAACTAAAAAATGGTTCAATAGTTTGGTTCAAGCATTGCACACCAATGCCAAAGGACATAAAAGCTGATGAACTATCTCATTAAATGTTAGATTGTGGAGCTAAAATCTTCACTAATGCAAACATGGAGGAGGTAGCTGAGTGTCACAACAACTGACGTCGGTTAAGCCAACTGACGTCGGTCAAGAGTAGATAGGAATCTACTGACATCGGTCATGGATCAGCTGACTCGGTCATCTCTTGATAGATAGGGGCTGACGTTGATCGCTTATGCATTCTAGAACTATTAGTTACATGAATAGTTAGTTTATTGAATAGCCAGTTTGCATGTAAAGACTAATTTTAGTTTTGGAGTTGCATTTCTAGTTATTGTAATTAGGAAGTCTAATTATTGTTTGTATGGGATCTATTTAAGAGACCCATGGGGTTGTATTGTAAAGTGTGATAGATAGAGAGAGCAAGGTTAGCTCCTTCAGAGGGAAGAGAGCAAGGTTAGCTCCTCATAGTGCCATAGTACCAAGTGTGTATGATCAGGTAGATCTGTGGGAGAGCAAGATCTGGTAGAAGATCCATAGCGGTGCTAGTATGTAGAATCAAAAGGGTTATATCCAAGGGAGAATCATAAGGACATGGTGAGGCAAGGACAAGGGTTCTTCTGGGTGTGTAAGATCTAGATCAACAAGTGTGAAAGGCTAGGTTGATCTGTGGTATAGCAAGATCAGGTGAGATCTACATGGTAAGTAAGATCTTGGTTTACAGGTGTGCAAAACCAGGTTGATTTTCAGGTGTGCAAGATCAGGTGAGATCTACTTGGAGTACATGGTGTACTTAGACTTGGAGTATGTGTGTATACTCAGTGGTACTGGTAGTATTGTTATTGATTGGTTGAAACAACTCTGTGTTTGAGTTGAGTTTGCTTGTAATTCAGAGAGAGAACTCTAGAGGGAGAATTATTGGTACACCGAAGAGGTGTTAGAAGAGTGTAATCTCTTTATTGTATTTCCTTTTGGATGAGTTGAATACAATTGTGTATTGTCTCTCATATTCTGTGCTATTTTTGATTTCTAGTTACTTATTATTTTGGTTAAATTCCATGTTTAGTTGCTTATACAAAGGTAATCAATTGTGCTCTTAATCCTGAAAATTGGTGTTAGAGCTTTGTGAGCCTAGGTCCTAACAAAGTGGTATCAGAGCGAGGTTGCAAGTTCTTAGAGTGAGGTTCACTAACACCTTGGTTTTAGAGTGTGTTAAGTGTTTGTTAATTACAGGTCACTCTCAGGGGTTTCTGATTGAGTGGGAGTATAGCAATGGCAGAAGAAAGTACACTAAGAATGGAGGAACTCAATAGCAAGAATTCTCAATTACTAAATTATGGAAAGAAAGAGTAGGTAAAGAAATATTATTGGTTGGTAGAAGATCAGCATGAAGGAAATGAAGAAGCAGATGTTGCAGGGGTTATTGCATAGGTTGCTCTTGTATGTTCCTTGGATAAAGTAGAATCTTGGATTATAGATTCTGTTGCCTCTTTCCATGCAGCCCCAAATAGAATATTTTTCCATGATTATGTCCATGGAGACTTTGGAAAGATTTATTTAAGGGTTGGTGAGCCTTGTCAAATTTTTGGCAAAGGGGAAGTGTAGCTGAAATTGCAGATGACCAACACATGGGTGTTGAAGGATGTCATGCAGGCCCCAGTCCTAAAGAGGAGTCTAATTTCTATTAGAAAGTTGGGTGATGAGAGGTGTACAGTAACTCTCACAATGGATGCACTTGAATTAGCATGTGGTAAGAAAGTAGGTATTCTTTATCTATCTACTTGTATTACTGATTCACCTTCTATTGCAAAGATGTGGCTTTTTAGGCTTGGTCACATGAGTAAGAAGGGGATGCATGTTCTTAAGAGGAAGTCTGATGTCTTTGACAAACTAAAGAACTAGAAAGCCTTAGTGTTCATGGAGGAGATGATAGACAGTGATCAACTAGGGAGGCTGAATAAAACTGAGTAGGGCAATTTGGATAGGGTTATGATCTATGGTAAGCTCACGGGTAAAAAGTCATCACTCATAGGAAAACATAGTTACTAATGTCAGTCAGGTAGAACCAATGTCAAACAGGCACGTACCAACATCAGTCATGTGCAGACTAGAGTTGGTGGTGTCGGGCAGGTGGGGACTGACGTCAATTAGAGAATCGATGTCAGCAATAACATGGACACCAATGTCGGTAAGGGAACTAGCATTGACAATTAGGTGGGATCGACATCGGTCGAGTGCAGACTAGGGTCGACTAGAAAATGGATTTTGGACAGATAACAAGCTGTCAAGGAGTCTCAAATGCCCATGTGGAGGACTGAAAGATTAAGTAAGCCTCAAATTTGTTATTCACCTTCTTTACACTACTTGTTGCTCACTGATGGTTAAGAACCAGGAAGTTTTAAAGAAGTAGAGTAGGTAGAATCCAAGAAATAGTGGGAGCATGGCATGAATGAGGAAGTTGATTCCTTGGAGGAGAACCAAACAAGAGATTTGGTAGAGTTGCCAGCTGAAAAGAAAGTATTCAAAGATGAATGGATTCCTAGGTTAAAGAAGAGAGATAATGAACACGTGAGATAGAAGGCCAAGGTATATGGTCTTGAGCAGGTTGTAGGACAATGGAGATTTGACAGGCGTATGACAAAGCATGGCTTTAGTCAATGTCAATGTAACCGTTGTGTTTCCTTTACCAGATTGGATAATATTAGCTACATTATCCTATTATTGTATGTTGTGTGTATGCTTGTTGCAGGGCCACACATGTAAGGAGTTGTTGAGCTAAATGTAAAGTTAGTTTAGAGGTATGTCATGAAGAATTTGGGAGCAGCAAAATTCTTTGGCATGAGTATTCCTAGAGATAGGGAAGATCACAGGTTGACGTTGTCTCAAGATGATTATGTGAATAAGGTAGTGGTGAGGTTCATTATGTAGGATGCAGAACCGATTAGCACACCTATGAATGGATAGTTCACAGAACAGTGTCCCAATTCACATGATGAGGTTAAGTGCATGGTATGTACTAGACCTGATGTTACCCAAGTAGTGGGTGTTGTTAGCGAGTTTGTGGCCAATCCAGGAAAGAAGCACTGGAAAGCAGTTCAGTGGATTCTCAAGTATCTGAGAGGGACCAGTAGTAGGTATACATGCAATGCAGGGTTAGGGACTTCTCTACATGGGTATGTAGATTCAGATGTGGTAGGGGATTTGGATGATAGGTGTAGCACCATAGGATGTGTGGTGGTTGGTCTTCAAGATTGAACTTGAAGAAAGATACAAGCTAGGAAAAAAATTAGATAATGTACAAGTATAGGTACAGGTGTAGCTATTTATCTCCAAGTGGGAGATTGTTAAGTTGTGGAGCTAAAAGTTTCATTGATGCAAACATGGAGGAGGTAGCTGAGTGTCACAACAATTGATGTCGATCAGGCCAATTGACATCAGCCAGGAGTAAATAGGAATCTACTAACATTAGTCATGGATCAGCTAATGTTGGTCATCTCTAGATAGATAGGGGTTGACATCGATCACCTGTGCATTCCAAAACTGTTAGTTACATGAACAGTTAGTTTGTTGAATGGTCAATCTACATGTAAAGACTAATTTTAGTCTTGGAGTTGTGTTTCTAATTATTGTAATTAGGAAGTCTAATTATTGTTTGTATGGGATTTATTTAAGAGACCCATGGGGCTGTATTGTAAAGTGTGCTAGATAGAGAGAGCAAGGTTAGCTCCTCATAGTGCCACAGTGCCAAGTGTGTATGATCAAGTAGATCTATGGGAGAGCAAGATCTGGTAGAAGATCCATAGGGGTGCTAGTGTGTAGAATCAGAAGGGTTCTATCCAAGGGAGAATCATAAGGACATGGTGAGGCAAGGACAAGGGTTCTTTTAGGTGTGTAAGATCTATGTCGACAGGTGTGCAAGGCCAGGTTGATCTGTGGTATAACAAGATTAGGTGAGATCTACATGGTAAGTAAGATCTAGGTTTGTAGGTGTGCAAAACTAGGTTGATCTATAGGTGTACAAGATCAGGTGAGATCTACTTGGAGTACGTGGTGTACTCGGACTTGGAGTGTGTGTGTATGCTCAGAGGTATTGGTAGTATAGTTACTGACTGGTTGAAACAACAACTCTATGTTTGAGTTGAGTTTGTTTGTAATTGAGAGAGAGAACTCTTGAGGGAGAATTATTGGTATGCTCAAGAGGTGTTAGAAGAGTGTAATCTCTTTATTGCATTTCCTTTTGGATGAGTTGAATACAATTGTGTATTGTCTCTCATATTCTGTGCTATTTTTGATTTCTAGTTACTTATTATTCTGGTTAAATTCTGTGTTTAGTTGCTTATACAAAGGTAATCAATTGTGATCTTAATCCTGACAATTGGTGTTAGAGCTTTGTGAGCCTAGGTCCTAACAAAGTGGTATCAGAGTGAGGTTGTAGGTTCTCAGAGCGAGGTTCACTAACACCTTGGTTTCAGAGTGTGTTAAGTGTTTGTTGATTACAGGTCACTCTCAGGGGTTTCTGATTGAGTGGGAGTATAGCAATGGTAGAAGAAAGTACACTAAGAATGGAGAAACTCAATAGCAAGAATTCTCAATTACTAAATTATGGAAAGAAAGAGTAGGTAAAGAAAGATTGTTGGTTGGTAAAAGATCAACATGAAGGAAATGAAGAAGCAGATGTTGTAGGGGTTGTTACATAGGTTGCTCTTGTATGTTCCTTGGATAAAATAGAATCTTGGATTATAGATTCTGTTGCCTCTTTCCATGCAGCCCAAAGTAGAGTGTTTTTCCATGATTATGTCCATGGAGACTTTGGAAAGATTTATTTAGGGGTTGGTGAGCCTTGTCAAATTGTTGGCAAAGGGGAAGTGCGGTTGAAATTATAGACGGCTAACACATGGGTGTTAAAGGATGTCATGCAGGTCCCAGTCTTGAAGAGGAGTCTAATTTCTATAGGAAAGTTGGGTGATGAGAGGTGCATAGTAACTCTCACAGTGGATGCACTTGAATTAGCATGTGGTAAGAAAGTAGGTATTCTTTATCTATCTACTTATATTACTGATTCACCTTCTGTTGTAAAGATGTGGCTTTGTAGGGTTGGTCACATGAGTAAGAAGGGGATGCATGTTCTCAAGAGGAAGTTTGATGTCTTTGACAAACTTAAGAACTGGAAAGCCTTGGTGTTCATGGAAGAGATAATGGATAATGATCAGCTAGGGAGGCTAAATAAAATTGAGCAGGGAAGTTTGGACAGGGTTATGATCCAAGGTAAGCTCACGGGTAAAAAGTCATCACTCATAGGGAAACATAGTTACTGACATCGGTCAGGTGGAACTGATGTCAAACAGGCAGGTATTGATGTTGATCATGTGCAGACTAGAGTCGGTGGTGTCAGGCAAGTGGCGATTGACATTGGTCAGAGAACCGACATCGAGGACAATGTGGACACTGACATCGGTAAGGGAACCAGCATCGACAATCAGGTGGGATCGACATCAGTCGGGTGTAGACCAGGGTCAACTAGAAAATGGATTTTGGGCAGACAGTAAGCTATCAAGGAGTCTTAAATGCCCATGTGGAGGACTAAAAGGGAAAGTAAGCTTTAAATTCATTATTCACCTTCTTTACACTACTTGTTGCTCACTAATGGTCAAGAACTAGGAAGTTTTAAAGAAGCAGAGCAGGTAGAATCCAAGAAATAGTGGGAGCATGGCATGAATGAGGAAGTTGATTCCTTTGAGGAAAACCAAATAGGAGATTTGGTAGAGTTGCCAGCTAGAAAGAAAGTACTGAAAGATGAATGGATTCCCAGGTTAAAGAAGAGAGAGAATGAACACGTGAGATAGAAGGCCAAGGTATATGGTCTTGAGCAGGCTGTAGGAAATTGGAGGTTTGACAGGTGTATGACAAAACATGGCTTTAGTCAATGTTAATGTAACTGTTATGTTTCTTTTACCAGGTTGGATAATATTAGCTACATTATCCTGTTACTATATGTTGTGTGTATGCTTGTTGTAGGGTCACACATGCAGGGAGTTGTTGAGCTAAATGTAAAGTTAGTTCAGAGGTATGTCATAAAGAATTTGGGAGTAGAAAAATTCTTTGGCATGAGTATTCCTAGAGATAGGGAAGATCACAGGTTGATGTTGTCTTAGAATGATTATGTGAATAAGGTAGTGGTGAGGTTCATTATGCAAGATGCAGAACTGGTTAGCACACCTATGGATGGACAGTTAACAGAATAGTGTCCCAATTCACATGATGAGGTTAAGTGCATGGTATATACTAGACCTGATGTTGCCCAAGTAGTGGGTGTTGTGAGTGAGTTTGTGGCCAATCTGAGAAAGAAGCACTGGAAAGTAGTTCAGTGGATTCTCAGGTATCTGAGAGGACCAATAGCAGGTATACATGTGATGCAGGGTCAGGGACTTCTCTACATGGGTATGTAGATTTGGATGTGGGAAGGGACTTGGATGATAGGTGTAGCACCACAGGATGTGTGGTGGTTGGTCTTCAAGATTGAACTTGAAGGGGGATACAAGCCAAGAAATAAATTAGATGATGTACAGATATAGGTACAGGTGCAGCTATTTATCTCCAAGTGGGAGATTGTTAGGTTATGGAGCTAAAAGCTTCACTGATGTAAATATGGAGGAGGTAGCTGAGTGTCACAACAACTGACATCGGTCAAGCCAACCGATGTCAACCAGGAGTAGATAGGAATCTGCTAACATCGATCATAGATCAGCTAATGTCTGTCATCTCTAGATAGATAGGGGCTGATGTCAGTCACCTGTGCATTTCAGAACTGTTATTTACATGAACAGTTAGTTTGTTGAATGGCCAGTTTGCATGTAAAGACTAATTTTAGTCTTTGAGCTGCATTTCTAATTATTGTTTGTATGGGATCTATTTAAGAGACCCATGGGGTTGTATTGTAAAGTGTGCTAGATAGAGAGAGAAATTTTAGCTCCTTTAAAGGGAAGAGAGCAAGGTTAGCTCCTCATAGTGCCACAGTGCCAAGTGTGTATGATCAAGTAGATCTATAGGAGATCAAGATTTGGTAGAAGATCCACAAGGGTGCTGGTGTGTAGAATCAGAAGGGTTCTATCCAAGGGAGAATCATAAGGACTTGGTGAGGTAAGGACAAGGGTTCTTTTAGGTGTGTAAGATCTAGGTCGGCAGCTGTGTAAGCCAAGGTTGATCTGCGGTATAGCAAGATTAGGTGAGATCTACATGGTAAGTAAGATCTAGATTTGTAGGTGTGCAAAACCAGGTTGATTTGCAGGTGTGTAAGATCAGGTGATATCTACTTGGAGTATATGGTGTACTCAGATGTGGAGTATGTGTGTATACTCGATGGTACTGGCAGTATTGTTACTGACTGGTTGAAACAACAACTATGTGTTTGAGTTGAGTTTGTTTGTAATTGAGAGAGAGAACTCTTGAGGGAGAATTACTAGTATGCCCAAGAGGTGTTGGAAGAGTGTAATCTCTTTATTGTATTTCCTTTTGGATGAGTTGAATACAATTGTGTATTGTCTCTCATATTCTGTGCTATTTCAGATTTCTAGTTACTTATTATTCTGGTTAAATTTTGTGTTTAGTTGCTTATACAAAGGTAATCAATTGTGCTCTTAATCTTGACAATTGGTGTCAGAGCTTTGTGAGCCTAGGTCCTAACATTAAACCTTTCCATTGAACTAAACTGTTGAACTAAACCCATTGAACCAAAAATGGTTCAATGGTTCAAAGGTTCAACCATGCGCGCTGATGAACTGTTGAATCGGGCACTTGAATCGAAGATTAAACTGGGTGTTTTGAATCATGCTCATTCGAACTTGCCTTAAACCAAGTACGTTGAACCTAGCCCATTGAACCAAAAATAAATTGGTTCAACGGTTCAATGATATGAAGGTTCAACACTATTTGAATTGAGGTGCTAAGCTTGAAGATGAACCCTTTGAACAAGAAGCTGCCGAAACATTTGAACCAGGCCATGAACCAAACATATTGAACTGGAACAACCTGACTAGCATTAAAATAGCAGGGGAGAAGTTGACCAAAATTTTGCCTGTGGGCAAAAATTGGTTAACAGGTCTAAAGGAGTAGAATAATTATTAGTGTGTTCTTCCTACTATCATATTTTGGAAGCATGTAAGCAAACACTAATAATGACTCTGAATGCATTATTTGGTGATAAGTAGATCTAGGTAATTGTTGAAAATATTTTGATAAATTATTATGTTTAATTTGAATAATGAGGTTAATATGGTTGGATATGTTAAGAACTCTTTCTACACACATCCCTATCAAAGTTGTTATCCGCCATATAGTCAATTCTTTCCTCCTCCATATGGTCATGAAGTTGTTGAAGAGTCTTGTGAATAATAATACAAATAAGGATGTCAAGAAGATAATTTTGAGTCCCTTGAATAATATATCCAATCTCTTAATATGAAAGTTATCAAAGAGGAATTCAAATCTCTTAAGAGGCAGATTCTTAAAAACTTTCTTCCCTAGTAGCCTTGTCTGTCCTACCAAATTCCTATATAATCTCCTCAAGGTTAATACCAAATTTCCTATCTTCCTCCTCCAATTCCACCTCAAGCCATGTCCTTTCTATCACTCATGCCTAATTTTCTATAATAATAAAGGTTGATGAATAAATGGGATCAAGAGATGGATGTGATCCCTATGTATCTCATAGAAAGAATGATAAAGTCTATCCAATTCTTGATGAAAAAGTGGAGATAGGTAGAAGAAGAATATAATTGCATCATTACTGAAGAATTTAATTAGATTAAATTTTATATACAATGGTGTATTGATAAGCTTCAAGGTGTGAGAACCAATAAGTTGAGAGATAACTTGCAATTGTTGAAAGACCTCATGAAGGCTATGGAGAAAGTGAAAATATTTTTGAAGAATAGTCTATATCTCCCACCCTCAATTATAGTCATATGTTCCATTTTAGTCCTATTATATTACCATTCAATATCAAAAATATATTATTCAATCCTAAAAAGATCCTAGTACCCTCAAAGTCCCAACATGAAATTAAGAGGTGTATGTCTATAAATAAAAATTGCATGCTTTTGATCAAACTCCACTGCCTTCTCTTCAAAAAACTATCTTGTCCATCTTGGGGGTTTATCCAAGAGGATTATCATCATGAAAAAGAAGACTTGATTAAAAATATGGAGGTTGAATTTGTAGCTATGGAAGGGTTTGAAGAAGACCATGAAAATCATGAGGTACTTATTGAAGAAAGTAACATGCCTATAATACAACAAAAGCTTCTCTCCATTTAAGAGTTCTTTCAAGTGTCTCCCTCCATAACCATTCCATTTTATGAACCCTCCATCACACCTCCTACTCTCTATCCAATCCATGAACTAATTCACCACCCTTTCACCCCATCCCCTCTTGAAGGATAACCCATATTATGGGAGGTAAACAAAGAAGAACGAGCTCAATGTGCAACAGACCAAGATATTTCAAGTGATTATGAAGAAGATATCATCATAAGGACTCCACTTGGTGAGGAAAATAACATGTCATCCTTATTATGTTAAGAAATATAAGATATAAACAAACTTATAGCTATCCATAAGGATCTTTATCAAAGTATATGAAAGACTTATCAAGAAATGTTTAAAGAATATGAATGTCTTAAAACTCTAGTCCTTGAAAGAGAGTAAGAGGATATTATGAAGAAATAATGAAAATTTCCTATTGAATAATCATGTATTTAATAACATCATGAGGTATTCTATGATGACTATGATAGTCATGAACATTATTAAGAAAATAAATTTGAATAAGTGGTGGTTCTCAAGGAGAAAGAGAGCAAAGATGATTGGTTGTAGTAGATTGAGCTATTTGAAGAACTTGAATAATTTTATAAAATGTAAGGTTAAGTGCAAAATAATTTATATCAATATGTCCTCTTGGGGTAAATGACCAAGTTTGGGTGGACTAAAAAAATCTCCTTGAAGATTTAAAGAGTTAGAAGCTAATAAATAACCTGATCTCATTCGAGGCACCATGGAGGTTAAGGAATTAAGATTTGTTGAAGCACCATTAGAATTTGAAATTAAGGAGTCTCATGAAAATATTGGGGTGGTTGAAAGATAAGAGAAATTCACCTTCATAGGTGATCTATTTGTAGCTTCCTTGATTGCATTATGGGTTATGCCAAAGAGGTTGACAAACATCAAGAAGTTGTAGCTATCAAATCCAATGATAAAAATTTAATCTACATCATGCACTCATATATCTCATGGAGTAAGATATGGTTCCAATTTTCACTTTGATCTAGGAGAAGAAACTTGCTTCAGGTTAAACTATACATAGTTTAGTTTATTAATGTTGGGTGTGTTTTCCCTAAGTGTTCTTCTTAACACAAGTGTGTGTCTTTGTATTTATTTATGTGTTTTGGTTTCTTATCAGAGGCTTTTGAATGTCCAAAGTGATATATAGGTGATTATATTTCCAAAGGATAGGAGAAGGCAACTGATATTTAGCATAGTAAGCTTGATACCCATAATAAATTATCAAAATGTTGACTAATTTGACCCCCTGATCAAATAAGTCAACACCCCTACAAGTTAAAACTCATAAATAGGTATCCTAGGGCCTAAATTGTCTACCATGGTCATAAATAAGGTCATAAATTAGTTCTTAATCTTAGTCACATTTGCCTAAGTCCATCTTATGTCATTTTATGTCTATTTTGGCCATTTGGATGAATTATACAATTTCATTCTAATGAAAAGTGTGTAAATGTGCTATTCAATGTCCAATATATTATATTTTTTTAGATAAGTAGTTTTTTAACTGATAATTTTAGGTTTCACATTGAACACAAGAAGATCAATTGAAAAAGTAAGAGTTTTTGAGTCTATACAGATAATTGGATAAGCTTGGCACATGTGGAAGTTGTAAAAGTGTCCCTTAAACTCCATAAAAATCATCTCCACTATAAATTAGCCTTAAAATTTCAAAAAATTATAAAAATTAGTTTACCTATTTCATTGCTCTCTTGTGTAAGTCAAATAAGACCAACCAATTTTCTACGAGTATGGATAGAAGGAGAAGAATTGGTCTAAATGCTTTTAGTGGATGTTATAACTCTTCATGGCCTTAAAATTCATGGTCATAGTTTGAAAATTGGTGAAATAATAGTCATGAATAATCTTCAATACTACTACTATCTCCAAACTGTCTTCACATTCCCATCACTTGTAGGTTTTCTCATTTGTTACATTGATCTAATGTTTTAAAGCCTTTTATGTGTTATTTTAAAGTAAGTTCATATTATTCATGTTGGATTGAATTTATTTTTCATGTTTTAAATATTATTTAATATTCATGATTAACCTCTTTGTGTTTAAAGTGAGTACTATTAGTTTATAGGACATGTTTTCATCAGTTGGAGGGTTTGCTCGCTATCAATGGTTTCAAGTCAGGTAATATGCCTATGTTTCTCTTCTTAAAACATGGAAGGTCAATTTTATCCATGAAGGGTTTGTATTGAGGAGTTAAATTTTTTTTTGAAGTGAGTTCTCAAGATCATGATAAAATATTGAAGAGAGCCACATTATATACAGTCATATAGGCATGTATGAAACATGAAGGAGCCATCCAAAACTTAAAATATTGGTGATGTTTAATTTCATTACTTGAAGGAGTTTCTCAAGTAATAAAATATTCATTATGGTGATCTCATATCTATCACATAGTTTATAGTTAGTTAGAGTTGGAAATTTTTATAATGGTAACAATTACCTTAACCTTTTTGAATAAGGTCTTTCTCTTACAAAGTGTCACCTATGGGTAAGAGTTGATGATGTTTCTTTAATCCCTATATATATTATCTAATATCATAAGCCTATAAGTAACATCTTATCATGAGGAGAAGTGGTTAGATCAAGAATAAAAGGAATATTGAGCGACTCCCAGGTTAGGCAAGTGTTTAATGTAGGTATTTAGTGAAGCATAGTGTTTCTGAGTTCAAAAAAGCCTATAGCTTCTAGTGGCACCTAACACATTGGTAGTGAGAGATGAAAACCCAATTTATAGGAATAAGATGAGTTTATTCAATTATTATATTTCAATATTGACCTTATAATGAGATATAAGTATGAATACAATGTTCAAGCATGAATGATACCTATAGGGTCTCTCAAATTCTCCCCTAATTTCCACTTATATGTGACATAGTCAAGACATACAATGAACTAGTCTAAACCATAAACATGCTATCTATTTGATGAATAGAGGTATTAAATGATATTAAATTAGTGATCTCAAGGGAATATGAATGTCTTAAATATAATTTTAAATGCATAAACAATCACCTATAGGTTTCATAATTTCCATCAAAGTGCACCCACGGTCTGACACAGTTTGTAGAATAACCTAGTGTCATGAAACATGAAATTTGGGAGGTTGATAGAGCTAAAGGATGGAATAAAACACATTTAATTAATATTAAATTTTTATTAAATCAAATTTTGTGTGATTCTCAAAAATAAAGGAACATGGTTCTAACCCCACACCTAGCCAAACTAAGTTCTACTTGTAGTTTGTAGACCCAAAGACCAGTTTCATGAGTGGTTTAATGTTGAGGTTAATTGGAGCATTAGAAATCATTATAAATTATTAAATATCATTATTATTACCTAATATATCTCCTCAAGGTATCATTTAAGTCATATAGATAAGGGAGATGCTCTCTATTTTATCTCAAACAGAGAGCACTCTAAACAATATAGTCTATACATTTGATAGATGAATGGTAAAAAGAAGAAATGAAAATATTCTAGTGATTTTAGAATGATGTGAAAAGTTAAAATAGATAGGAAAAACTTGTTTTAAGGCTTGTACAGTCATTCAAAACCTGAAGGTGGGTTATACATCTAGTCACACTTAGTCTAGGTCTTTAGGCCTAAAATTAGGCCTATACCCTAATGACTTCCAACTCTATTCAAATAACTACATGACTTTTATAATACATGAGATATAATTTATGGGAAGATATAAGATGGATTAGGATCAATATTTTATAAGTATTAACTCCAAGTGATCACTTTTAACCTAAGACCATCTCAAACCTACCTAGAATACACTACAAGAGCTCGATATGACAACTTCACTCACTCACATATATATGGAGGTACTAAATGGTGCCCAAATAAGTGTGGAATAGTTTATCAATATTAACTCAAAGTGGTCACTTTTAACCTAAGACCATCTTAGAACTACCTAGAATATACTACAAGAGCTCGATAGGATAACTTCACTCACTCACATCTATATGGAGGTAATAAATGGTGCCCAAATAAGTTTGAGTATTCTTCTATCTCAAACTTAGTGGAATTATTTTTTAAGTTAGACGTCAAGATTTTATGTACAATCTTTAATATTTTAAACCATAAAAAACCCTCTCAAAACCCTTATGTAGACCCAATGGTGAAGACATGAAGGAATTTGCATCCAAAAGGGGTAAGTTGGTCAATAAATTATTTGGAACTTATTTGTGACTCTTGTAGGCTCCTCACTACCCATTTGGTCTATACTATCTCTTGTATGGACATACCTATTTCTCTATTTCCTACAACATTTTAGTGGTTCTATAGGTTCAGAAGGGGGTTGATGGATGAAAATAATTATAATGGGTCTATAGAGAATTATTACCACCTATCATATCTATTGATCACCCTTTATTGAGCATGATAATATGTCTATGAGCTCATCCACTACAGGCATTTCTAAACAAGATAGTGAGAATGAAATGACTACATAGTATGAAAAGTGAGAAGTGTGACAATGAAATGTTTATTTGATATAATAGAAGACAAAGATGTATTAAATAGTTTTCCTAACATCTATGTAATACATCTCCATGATAAAATGTAGGTCACTCAAATAACAAGTGTCAAGACAAGATGAGGAAGGCTAATGAGTGACTATTAGGGAGTGAACACAAGTGTCAAGAAGAAATCTATTAGTTAGGGAGGCATATGAGGGATGTTACATCTTTTTCATCACCTTATCATGATAGTGAAAATGTGTTAAATATCACTATGGTAGTTTTAATCATTGAAATGTACTCATCACTAGGGTATAATTTCAAGAGAGACATTAAAAGTCTCTATGACAAATTGAGGGAAGACGTCATACTTGTGATTGGCACTTGTTCAACAAGACTTCCTAACCTCTTTTTCACATCATTAACTTTATTAATAACTGATTCTCATAGTTTTACACTTGGATTGGTGACTCTTACACTTTTATTCCTTTTTATCTTCTCCTTTTCTCTATAAATGAAAGTCATTTTGGCAATTATATGGAATATATACCTAGTATGGTGAAGCCCTGATGGTTTGACACCTTGTTTTAACTTAGAATAAATTTATGAAGTTGATTTACTCTCTACACATCTTTATTAAGCATTTAGTTTAGTTTATTTTCATGATAAATGATGAATATTTTTTCTCCTTACTTTCATTCTACCCTTGTATGCATTGTGTGAGTGGCATCTCTTCTAACAGATCTCATAAATTGTATTGTTTGTTGATGTGTGCTTGAAGTATGAGAGGGAATAGTAATGTATAGTATTATACCTTGTTTTCACCCACCTTTTGTTATGCATAAAATTTTTCCTCTTTGATAAACACTTATACTAGAAGGTCATAGAGTTAAGGTCAATTTTAGTAGTTTTCTCGCTTAGTGTCTATGCAAGTGTGTTTGTGGATTAATATTTTGGTGTATCACCTCAATAGTATAGGTTCAAATTCTATTTAATCATTCCATTTTCACCTCTAAGTTATTTTTATAGTGTAGTGTGTGAGATTAAGAGACAAATCAAGTGAGATATCCCTTTAACCTAGAGGTTTACCTCTATTATAGGCAACCCATAGGCCTAGAGGTAACCCCATGTCCAAATATGGGAGAGGCTTGAAACCCATCTCATATTGTGAAATATTTGGATAAAATAGGTATAGTGTGTAGCCAATTATTATTTTAATTATTCCCTTAAAACCCTAGAGGGATGTTCACTTGCTTGGTTTGAATCCCTTCTTAGCATATCCTTGTCTACTTATATTGAGCTAGAAAAGGCATTTTAATTCAATTTATTTAAAATAAGGGACCTAGGGTTACTTATGAAAATCCATTTGTACAAAGGTAAGAATGATTAATTTTTATGCATTATTTAATTTACCAACCCACACATTTAAAATTACAATATATATTCTTTTGAGGTATTATTCATCCATTAAAAGAGAATCTAATTTATAATATGTGTGAATCATTTATAGATATTTGTGATGACGCCTTAAACTAAAATGAGACTTAGGACTTGTTATTGTTTCAAATTATATGTAATAATACATTGCATTATCTCAAGTAGATAAATTACATAAATTTAATAAAACTAATTCAAATAAAATACATCACCCTTTATCTTGGAAAAATATATGCACTTAACACACAACATAACTTAATACTTTAGTACATAATATCGAATCTAAATATGGACAAGTCAAATTTTTGCATAAAAGAAAGTAATATAATAATATAGCTAATAATTACACTCATACTATCCATACAATGAAATCATCACTAATTTTTTGTTGCAATGAATGTCCACATGCTATTTTACCTAAAATATTAGATAAAAGGATAATAAAATTAATCCCTAATTATTATCACCCTCCACATCAATTGGAAAAATAAAAAGAAAACCATTTTGTACTTACCATGTCATTCATGGCCCCGACAGTAATAAATATTATACACTATGAGAAAATATAAATAAAATTGCAAATCAAGGAATCATATCCTTTTAAAAATGTCATAACCATGTCAAAAAACCTCCTTGAGATCTAACTATTCAACCAAGTTCACTAAAATATCCAAATCATATTCAAAATAATAATGATCATCTCAATCCTAGTAACAAATAAAGTCACATAAAAAGCCTCTAATGACATAGTAAATAAATTAGCCACCCAAATTTCAGTCCCTAAATCAATAAAAATATAATTTGAGCACACTAATCTACATGCACATGATTAATAAGGTAAGTTAACTATAATTATCCAAACATTCAATCCCCATGATGCATTTATATATCCATCCAGTTGGCTAATTTATTGAAAGTTAAAACAATGGAAAAAATAACAAAATACACTAAGACAACAACATAACATAATTCACAATTTTTAATTCACATAATTCCTAAAATATATAACACATTACCATACGTAATTGTACATGACAATGCTTATCATCTATGCTTATCAATCAACCCTATAATTTATGGAGGAGGACGAGGAAAGTGATGGAGGAAAAAAGGTAGAAGACCACCAATTTTTTGAATTTAAGAATGGGTGGGAAAACTAATCTAGGAATGATGACACCAATGAGGATGCATGAGAAGATCTAATCAACTCATGAGATGACAAGAATGTCATCTCAAAAAAGGGTGAAGCTACAGGCATTGATCTAATGGCTCAAGTGACCATGGAAAGGGCCCCACTATAAAAAGGTTTTCTTCTAATTCATAATACAAAATCCTTGTCTTGGGTAGATAGGGTTTTGGAAATGTGATTATAGGGTCAAGATACCTCTAAATTTCATCTTGAAACTTCTCTTGAAGTTAAGAATTGGGTTCATGTTCCTGACATACTTGTAGATAAAGTAGACTAAATACTGGAAGAATCTCTTCTAACAAAGGTAAATGATTTTAGATGAATATTTATTCCTTCAAAAATTAGGCCAATAATAGATGGAACCCAAAAAAATTGATGGAAGTAGTATCCATTGCTATAAATTTCTTATTTATTATTTTTAAAAACCAGGATGACTACTTAAAAGTTTTAATGAAGGGACCTTGGTTTATGGTAAAATCCAATGTCTCTTTAATGCACTATAAAGCTATTACAAATTTGAATAGCTTAGTAATGGAAGATGTACCTATGCAGGTCTCGCTTCCTAAGCTACTACTTGAATAATGGGATCATACTATTATTATTGGCATAGAAAGGGATCTTAGACAACCTATCATGTGAGAAGAACCTCTTGTATTAGATTACCTCCTACAATAGATTTAATTGAAATATGCAAAAATAAAATAACTGTTACAAATAATAGAAACACATAAAGCTTATATTGATCACAAGCCACTTCGAGGGGACAACCTCCTTTGAGCAAGCTCAATACAATAAATTCATGGATGCCTTCATTGGGCCTCAACACTTATATACTAACTCTATTCTAACAACTACTACTTCCCTTATATGTGGGATAATTCAAATATGCTCTAAGGGATGAATTACAAATCATATGTGTCCATAGAAATTATTACACTAATACTGCAAAGAGAAGGGTAAGGCACGGTTTCCTAACATTATGATGGATCTAGTCACCAAATCCCATTGAATAATGGTTGTAACTAGGTATTCATCCCTTCTGATAAACTACTTCTCCATTCTATCATACTAAAATTTAAATATGGAGTTTGGTATCAAAGTATTATTTATGAAAATAATGATGTGATATGCAATAAGTGCAAAACCCTTATCCATGTCTCAAAATATTATCCAAATATCCCTAAAACTCCCCAAGTAACCAGATAGGTCTAATCTAGAAAATTAGATCCCAAAGGTATGGATAGTATTTCAAAATTGAGTGGAAAAGTTATTGACTATGTCAATCCTATAGCTACTCCTTTGATATATATAACAACTCTAGCCCCAAATCTTGTTGTAAACATTGACTCTCCTTTTTAAAACACCTAAATAAGCCCAAAATCTAAGGTTTATTGTGATACAAGGTTAGACAACCACCCAAAAAATATTAAAAATTAGTGTGGGGACCTTATCCCCTCATCTTCTCAATAGAATCATCCCAACACACCTAAATTATTGTCTATAATAATCATGGGTAAATTATATTTGACCCAAGGAGATTCTCCTATCATTAAACCAATGAGATGCAACCCTTTTGAATCTCTTCACAACAAAATCCCTTTATTTTAATAAATAGATAAGGAATACTCTATACATCAGGAAAATAAACCTACAACAGAAAATACCTTGAAACTAGGAAGCAAAGATAAAACATAAACCACCGTGACTTAGGGAGGCATAGTTACTTAAAATAAGGAATAAGATACCCCAACTAAGGGAAATAAAATTCTTCAAAAAAGGATGGAATACCACTCAAAAAAACTAGGTTAGTGATATATAATCACCCCTTCTAAGGAATCCAAAGGTGAAAAAGAAAGTTTCATCCAAGATAAAACCGAAAAAGGCAAAAGAAAAACTAAGGTAGGGGATGACCCAAACATTCAAGTAGGATTCCAAAGTAGATTGTCAAGAATAAGGAAATAACAAGTGAAATAGCTAAGGGTAGTCAAAGGACCCTTAAATTCATTAGATAAAAATAATGAAACTCATTTCTTGGAATGTGATGGAATTAAATAACCCTATAAAATAGAAGTTAGTTAAGAATATGATAAAAATAAATGAGCATCAGGTTATTATTTTGCAAGAAACTAAAATTCTGATGAAATGTTTGAGAAATGTATCAATATATTATGGATTAGGTCCAACCACATAAGTGTAATCTCTAAATGGGCCTCATGTGGAATCAAAACCATATATAACTACTAAGAATTGGAAGGTGAAGTTATTATTAATAAAAATAATCATCTTTCAATTATTTTACAAAATAAATAATCAAAAGAAGAATGGATCTTATCTAGTATTTATGCCCCCAATTCCATAAAAACAAGGAGAAAAATTTAGGAGGACTTGGTGGCATTTAAAGAATTTAGAAATCAGTAAAAATGGATTGTGGTTAGTGATTTTAACTCCCCTTGACCCCAATAGAAAATAAGGGTGGATTGATAGAATTTTTAGAAAGTTTGGTAGATATTAATTAATTCATCTCCAAAGTAGGCCTAGTAGATGTGGAACTCAAAGGGAACCAATTCACATCGACAAATAGAATAATAAGCTTAGATCTAATCTAGGTAAGTCTTAATAGATTTTTGGTACCTATAAATTGGGATATTCAATATTCCATATCTTTATCCTCTCTTCTTAGAATCGATTCAGACTATACCCCTATCATCTTTAAATGGGAAATGATTCCTGGATTTGAAAATAATCCCTTTAGATTCAAAAACATGTGGATTCATCACCCAAACCTTTTTAAATATTTAAAGGCATGGTGTCAAGATCATTTCTCAAGATTTAATATGTATATATTAGTAAATAAACTTAATCATTTTAAGAACAAATTAAAAATCCAGAATAGGGAAGTCTTTGACAATATTTTTACTCTAAAAAAAATAGATAGAGGAGAAACTACTAATCCTAGAACAATAGTTATCTGTTCATGGTTATAATGAACAATATTGTGTAAATGAAAATGAATTACTCAACAAATAACATAATCTAGAAGCAAAAGAATAAAATTTATGGAAACTTAAGTATAGATGTTTATGGCTAAAAGAAGGGGATAGAAATACAAAGTTATTTCATATACATGATTCTATAAATAGAAATAGAAATTTGATCTTTGATTTACTACTAGATAATGGATGGAAATTTAAGGACATTGATGATATCAATGCCCAAATAATCTCTTACTTCATAAATTTGTTGAAATAAAATGGTTTTCCTAGATTAACTTTGGAATAAAAACTCTTGCATAACATTCCAAGTCTACTAGCATCAGTTGAGAAAACAAAACTCCTAAAGCCTCCTTCAACTAATGACATCAAAGTAGTGGTGTTTTCTATGGAGGGAGGTAAGGTCCTAATACCTGATGGTTTTTCTCTTTTATTTCAAAAATTATGGGACATAATTCACTTGGAGGTAAAAGTAGTGGTTTTTTAATTTTTTAAAGCTAATATTATTCTAAAGGAGATGAATAACACATGCTTGCCTTTTATTCCCAAAAATCCAAGAGCAAATCAACTTAAATATTTAAGAAATATAATTTTATGTACTATGGCATTCAATATTTGTTCTCTGAATCTGCTCAAAAGGATCCAACCCATTCTTGAGAGAATCATTGATGACCACCAAGGGGCCTTTGTTTCTAAGAGATAAAATCACAAATGGCATAATCACTATTCATAAGGCCATTCATTCTACGTATACTTCTAAAAAAGAAGGTATGCTTATCAAGATAGACATGAGTAACACCTATGATAGTGTCTTATGGAGGATATTGGATAAAACATTTGAAAATTTTGGTTTCAATCCCTTCTTTTAAAACCTTATTTATAGTTTCATATCTACACTTGATTTTTTGTGCTTTTTAATGGTGTACCTATTGTCAATCAAGGGTGTGCCCTTTTGAGAAAGTGTGTTATTTCTAACTCCTACTAGAACATGGAATCTCTCCTAAGTGTGGGTGACTTTGGAAGGAAGAGAATATGTAGAGAGGATTGGTTACCTTGATTCACTCACTAAAACTTGTTCTTAAACCTCTTATCTATTGATTCTAATTATAAAAAGGGTGAAATGGATGCTACTTACATTGGAATTGAAATGAAATTTAGAAATGAAGGTGATGTAATAATATTTTATGACCAATTATGCTTGTAATAGACACTCTTATGAAAGGGAGAAGCTTGTACACATTCTATTCATATCATGAATGACTTCTATAATAGTATTTCACAAGGACTTCACAAACTCAATCTTTATATGGAAGGAATGTAAAGGAACTGAATTCACATCTAATTATTAGATTAGAGTAGATATTGACACTTAATATGACCTGTAAAACATCAAATATATTGTATCAAGGTATAAAACTAGGTAATATCATAGGAAAACAAATGCTTCATAATGATATACCAATGGCAAACACATACACTTCACCAAAAACTTGAAAATGGAGGAAAAAAGCTTCTTATTTCTCTCAAAAGGGGAGTACAAAATTTGGCAGTGTTTCATCAAAATCAAAGAGTGATCATAACATTATGGAAAAATTATTAAAAATAGACAATCAAATGATAGGAGATAAAACAACCCCAAAATGGAATCTAAAACTTGGTCTTCACACTCCTTAAAATGCTACGTAGTAATTTATCAAACCTTTTTTTCCATCCATGTCCTTAGGGTGTTGTATAATATAGATTAACATGTGTTTATGGGGTTTGAAAATGTCTTCTACATGATTGGTCAATCTTGACCACTTGGAGAGTGCTTATATCTTTGTTTGACCCCCTATATACTAGCTCCTATATCTTTGTTTAAGAATTAGTCCTCCCCCTTGAAAATAGGAATTTAAAACTTCATTAATTATTCATTGAAACATTATTATAAGAAATTAATGAGGTCTTTCCACCATACATGGGTTATTAGAATCTCTTTAGTGCTTGTTTGACTCCTTCAACAAGCTAGGTGTTAGAAGGAAAGAAGGCTTTTTTGGAGACTTGAAACATTTTCAATATTTTACACCTCCTTCCAGATGATCCTTGAAGTTTTATTGAATTTTAGGTGTCATAGATAATATTTAATAACATTTATAAAGTTTATTATAATCCTTATGCAATGATTTAGTGTTTTGACCCCTTGGAAAGCTCATTTTACCACATATCATAGAAGGAAAAAAGTTGAGTTTGTCTTCAAGAATGCAAATTTACTCCATGGATGGTCTCTTAACAACATATTAAAATTGGAAAAAGGAATTTTAAGCCATTAATTTCTCCAAAATACCTGATTTTCCACCAAAACCTTGAATTTCCTCTCAATCCCTTGTAACCCTCCTAACAAGTAAAGCTCCTTATCTGGGATAATATAGATATTATTATGGAAAAATGAGAATATTTTTGAATACATGTTAATCTCTTAAATATCCACATAAAATTTCATGATCATATTCTAAGTTTAATTATCCTTTCCAGCTCATTCTCTCTCCTAAATTAGGCTTAATTAAGCCTCTTAGGCCTAAAAAGTATAATTCTTGATCCAGAGATTTTCCACATATTTTAAATCACCCAAAATCATATGGTTAACTTTCCATAGGATATCACCAACCTCTATGTCAATTTTGTGGTCTTAAGACCATGTGGAAGTATGCAAACTAAGAAATCACCCTGTCACCTAGTCTCATTTTGAGCCTATTTGGGACTGCCTTGGAAAATGAGCCTAGTTAAACCACCTCTAGAATATCATATAATTTTTTTTGGGATTTAATAGTTATTATACATCTCAAATTACATCATTTAATGATTTGTAAGTGTTTTCTTTCTCAAAACACCTAAAAAACACCAAAAACATACAAAAATAAGGCATTTATGGCAGTTCGTACAAGTGACATCAGAATCAAAGTACATTTATATAAGCTATATTATTAAACATTATCCAAGAGGTTTTAGGATAAATATATGTAATTATATGTGAATTTTAGGTCTAATTCCTTTGACTAGTCACAATCTAGGTTTTAAAAGGGTTTAATACATGTTTGGGATCTAAATGATTGTTTATAAAGAATAGACCACCAAATTACCTCATTTAACTTGTAAAAAATTATTTAATTACCTAATAAACTATCCCAAATGGATTATATACCCATGCAAGGTGTGAGTATCTAAATTTTCTCCTTTAGTGGCATTCTTAGCTATCTTTGAACTTGAGAGAGGTCAAATTTGAGTTTTTGACCTCAAAACTCATTCTCACTATTAGTATAGGTTCATACACCCAAAAATAAATTCTCTCCATGATTATAAATTCCTTTTTTGTTTTCATCACTCATATATATGCATTTGGTATACTAGTTAGGGGTTTTGGGGTTTAGGCTTGTCATCTCTTTGTTATCCCTCAAGGGAACTTGAATTGAAGATTGAAGTTTATTTCCACATGAAAGTGTATAGAGACATTTTACATGTATTTTTACTACCTCTATGGCCCTCCATGATCTCTAGGATACTTTTTTGTGCTTTTGAGCTCAAAATTACCCCTTATTCTCATTACTACCTGTTGGCATAATGGATTGCACCCAGGGCAGGAGGCCGAGCTCCTACCTTTCCACACGCAACAATGGAAACTCCCCTCTCACTTGTGGGACCAGTGAAGCTGGAGGGAAGAGTATCTAGATAAGGGCTAGCTCCCTCTAATGTATCCTTTAGGCCCTAGTCTCTCCTACTGCTAACAAACAAATGTAAAAAAGGTGGGGATGAAAAAGGAAGAGAGATGCTGAAAATATAACCTAAGCTTAAAAAAGGGAAAAGGTGATACACCATAAAAGTTGACCCACCCAGCCTGAATATACACTTTTCATCAAAAAAAGTGCCCATACACGTCATCTGAAGTGGGAAGCTCTTCTACAATAGTCATCTAGGGGTTTGTGGAAACACGAGGAAGAAACTACCAGAGGCGTCCTTAGACACACTTATGGCAACCTAATCATAGGCACCTACATCCCCCTGTAGACACTTCTAGCAGACCTATGGAAAAGAGACTTCAAAATGCATTATACATGTTATGATTGATTTTTGAAAGCATGAAAGACAATGAATTAACACAAAAGAAGAAAAATAGACATATAATTTAAAGTGCAAGTCCAGATAGAGGTAAAAAATCTAAGTTTTGATTCAAGGTAAAATCTGGCAGCTCTGCCTTACAAGCCCAAGAGATTTTTTGGCAAAGTTTTGCCTTAAGGCTAAAAAAGTGGATCCTTCTCAAATGAGATTTTTTTACAATATATAGAGAGAGGAAGAGAACTTGGCCTTTCCTAGGAAAGATTTTGGCACTCTTTTTACAAGCTGGCCCATGTGCACTCTTGAGCCTTGGGAAAAAGGAGCCGTTTGATTGTTAGTTCCTACTTTGACTTTAGCATCCCCAAATTAATGTGAAAACATGGCCATGCCTCTTTTATGCAAATAGACTACTCTCTTCAAGTCATTTATGTGGCTTGTCTGCTGTTTGCATCGTTTAGTGACTGCTTGGCAAGCGTTGTTCCAACTGCAAGAATAAATCCCTAAGTTGACATCTCCTATCGCCACTTAGATGCTTTGTCTTTTTATGCACCTTGTCTCATCCTAGTTTTGTCTCCTTCTACTCTTTCAGCCCTTGGGTGTGATCTTCTAGCAGGTCACTGTGTTTCTTGGGCTCTTGTCATGGTTGGCACTCAGGCAAAATTCAAAAGCAAATGGCTATTTCACTATCTTAAAATTGACATTTGTGCATCTGTCACCTTGAAATTGAATACCCAATGGCTAGTTTGTCTCCTTAAAATTGATGACTTTCAGGATGTCACCATCCTTGGCAAATTTCATCAAGTTTTCTACTTCGTGGGCTTTTGTCCTCCTTGGTTGGGCTTTTCTTTCGGCCTCTATGCTTCGACCTTTTTCTCCACAAGTCTTTTGCTTTAGGCTTTTTCCCGTAAACAAAAAGTCCATAAGAATTGTCCTGGTCTTTGTTATTCCTTGGCTCCCTTTTTAGCTTACAACTTTCCTCTAAATTCCTTCAGGCTTTTTATCTAAAGGAATTCCTTTGGATAAAAAGTCTGTAAGAATTCACCCTCAAACAAAATTTTGAAAACTTACCCTTTATGGCTATCTTCCCTTTGAAGTGCTTCTTGCCTCCATAAGGGCTCCTAAAATTCAGCTTTAGGGTGCTCCCTTGAACCAAGCCGTTGAACCAAAAATGGTTCCATGATTCAATGGTTCAACATTGCACACTGAGCCTTTGTTGAACCAAGCCTTTGAACCTGACTCACTTGAACCAATTGTTAAACCAATCCATTGAACCAGTTCAATGGTTCAACATTGCGCACTAAGCCTTTGAACCAAGCTTGTTGAATAGTCTAATGAACTGAGTGTTGAACCAAATAATGAACCCACCAATTGAACCAAGGCATTGAACCCACCGATTCAACCAAGCATTAAACCTAGTGGTTGAACCAAGGCATTGAACCAAGGCATTGAACTGGTTCAATGGTTCAATGATGCCAACTTTTCTCATGATTTTCTTCAGATAAGAGCTTGAAGAAGCCTTGTAAAACCTAGCTCTCTCTGAACTGATCCTTCATGCACCAAAAGACTAACCTATAGAGTCTATAGAAAACCTCATTGTTGAGTCCATAGAAATCAAAGCTCTATAGAGTCCATAAAAATAGACCTGCAGAGTCTATAGAAATGGACTTGTAGAGTCTGTAGAAATAGACCTACAAATTTTGTAGAAATTCTATAGAGTCCATAGAAATGGATAGATTCATGCAAAATTAAAAAATGAATGGCCTAAATCAATAGGGGAAGAAGGGGACCAATTTTTTTTGGCCTGTTGGGCAAAAAATGGTCAACAAATTGGCTTAGAGACTAGTTGCCTTGTAGTCCATTAGGCACAGAGTCAGAATGTAGCTTTGAAGAAAGGATAGCAATAGCCTAAAAGATCCAAGAATCAAATGTAAAGCCTCTTACCCCAAACACAAAGGAAAACACACACACAAGGCTAAAAACACTGCTAGTGCAAACTGCACTTAGGGAAAGTAGGAAAAGAAACTAGAAACAAAACTACTATGTACAACTAACTAGGTACATCTACTTCCTTCCTGGATCAAAGGGAAAAATTCTTAAGTCCCCTTCTTAGCAAGAAGACTTATGGTGCCAGAAAAGTGGCTGAATGAAAAGGAGAGTTGGTGACCTGTTCCTCTTGCCTGCCACTTGGGTTGGCTTGTATCTGGGTGGAGATTCAAACATGCTTCCAACATATACGTACTTTATTTGTTCTTAGAAGCTTGCTTCCTGTTAGTTCTTCATGTTGGTGTATCTCATCAAGAAATCATTTTCTACTGGCTCATCTCCATAAGCCCCTTGATATGCATCATTGACTGGCTTGTTCTCTTCTGCCTCATGCTCAGGTTCCATGGTATGACCATCCTCCTTGATGATTTCAAAGAAAGTATCTTCACATTCACCAACCTCCTAAAAGGATAAATCTAAAAACTTGTAGCCCCTTTACATACTTATTTGAGTCCCAATGCTGCCTTCTCCACTCTTATCCAACTCATAGCCCCCTTGAATAATAGTGCAGCTTGCCCCAATGACTTCAAATGAATCATTCAAAACATGAATAGGAGATTGTCCATGCTCTTCCATGTCACATAAGGTGATCTCTTCCTCATCTGTACTCATGAAGTCTCCTTGGTTAGTCATAAACTGAGCATACTCCTTTTCACTTGCTTCTTTCAAGACAGGTTCCTCCTCGAGAAGGGAAAAAATGGAAAGCTGATAGATGAACTCATGTGGAAGAGGAAGAAATCCTTGATCTAGAATCAAATGATTCTCCTCTTTCCATTTGGTCAGCACTTCATCTATATCGGGCGTGGCCTGGTAGCTTTCTTAGTGGTGGATGTAGTGTGTTCAGACATGGATTCTGCTATTTGGTTTGAAATGTCCATCACACATTCACTGAGGAAACTTGCTCCAGACTCCAACCTTGAAATCCACATATCTATATATTCTTGGAAGAGCCTTTCTTGGAGGTCACAATCATCATCAAGAATAGGAGTAGCCTCATCTTCTTCAAGGTTTTGAGCAAAACCTTTCTCCTCTTCCTTTCTACCCCAAGATTCCACTATTTGCCTCCAACTCATGATATTGGGTTTGGAAACTTGCTCCTGTGAATAGGAAACAACTTTATCTTCTTCAAGGTCCTGAGTTGGTTCATGATGTTCCTTCTTCCAGCTTGGAATTTGGAGATCATGTTGAAAGATTTGAGGAGGTTGGGGAAGATTTGGGAGGGTTTGCTCATGTAAAAGAATAGTTGTCTAAAAAGAGGCGTGCTAGAAAGTTAGGCATATAGGATTAGAGGCAAGATCGATTGATGTATCGGATGAGTTAGAATGAGCAAGTGTCATTTGATAGAAAGGATTTGGCACACAAGAAAGAGTTTTCTCTAGAATAGGAGGGGGCAGATTTTGGGCCAAAATTCCTTGATTTTTGTCCCTCCACTTTACCAACACTTCATCAATATTGGAATCAGCTTGAGGGTTGGTAGGAGAGGTATCTATTGGTGCAGTCTCCCCTACAAGGTCTAAAAAATCCATCTCCTTTTCTCCAAGTAGTCTCATCTTAGCTTCCAATTCTTCAATTTGCTTAGCTAGATTATCCTCATTTTGTACCTCCTAGAGCTCATAGGAATCATTATAGAGATGGGGAGTACATGAAGGTTGCCATGAATGCAAGAATCTTCCTAAGGAAGGGTGGGAGGGACTTGAAAAATACTAACCTCATTTTGTACCTCACACTCTTGTATAATGTCTTTCTCCTCCTTGTTGTTCCATGACTCAACCACTTTATTCCAAATCAAGACATTCAGACTGGGCATCTCTTTTTGGGGTGATGGGGCATAATGTGAGAGGGTAGTGAGGGTTTAGATTCCACTTCCCTTGCTACCAAAATGGACTGCTACATCTAAAGATTTTCCAGTTCGATCTATCTATCAAGATTAGCCTGAAACACAAGATTTACTATTTTGAAACTCTCCTCAACATGATTGGGGAGATGACTTTGACAGGCTTAACTTGGCTCATAAGCAGGGGCTGTATATGATTGATATGATACTTAGGGCAGCAAGTCTGTAGGTTGATAGACTTGGTAAGGCTACCTCTTTAAATACTTAGCTTCTCTTTCAAAGATGCAATCATACCACTCACATCCAGCATCTAACTTGTAGCCTTTGCTAGTTGGCTCTTTTAATAGGAGTCCATTCACTCTTAACCTAATCTAGTGCATTTCTCACTTGATGGATGACATGATTAGGAATTTGTTGACCACATCCCCTTTTGGTGTCAAGATCTATTACATACTTTTCATATCCTAGCAGTGCTCATTTGAAGGTAGAAATGGGTTGATTGGCAAAGAGACTGGGTTGAGTGGGAGAAGTGACACAATGAGAAGAGTAGGCATAAGGCTAATATAGCTCATGATAGGGCTAGGACCGGTCATATTGGACCTATAAGGACCAATATAAGGCTAGTGATGATCATAGCCATGCAGCTAATGAAAATAGGGTCCATGGTTCTAAACGATGGGGTTATACATACTAGAATATTATTTCTTGATGGTACGGTACTAGAGCTACTTAACCAATTGATTTAACTCAAAGTCACCATTGGTGTTGATGTAAAATCCTCCAAAGGCTGGTTGGTTAAAGAACACACCAAAAAATCTTCAACTCTTTGGACAAAACTTGTCCTATTTGTTCCCACTAGGCATGCCAAAAATTGTTGATGCAGTGGATTGCACCTGGGGTAGGAGGCTGAGCTCATGCCTTTCCACATGCAACAATGGAAACTCCCCTCTCACCTATGGGACCCATGAAGCTAGAGGGGAGTGTCTCTAGATAAGGAATAACTCCCTCTGATGTATCCTTTAGGCCCTAGTCTCTCCTACTACTAACAAACAAATGTAAAAAAAAGGGGGGATGAAAAGGGAGAGAGAGATGTTGAAAACAAAACCTAAGCTTAAAAAGGGAAAAGGTGATACACTAGAAAAGTTGACCCACCTAGCCTAAATATACACTTTTCATAAAAAAGAAGTGCCCATATACTTCATCTGAAGTGGGAAGATCTTCTGTAATAGTCAGCTAGGGGTCTGTGGAAACACAGGGAGGAAGAAAATACCAAAGGCATCCTTAGACACACTTATGGCAGCCTATTCATAGGCACCTACATCCCCTTGTAGACACTTTTGGTAGACCCGCAGAAAGGAGACTTCACAATGCACTGGACATGTTGTGATTGATTTGTCAAAGCATCAAAGACAATGACTTAACACAATAAGAAAAATAGACATATAATTTAAAGTGCAAGTCCCAAGAGAGGTAAAAAAGCTAAGTCCTAATTCAAGGTAAAATCTGGTAGCTTTGCCTTACAAGCCAGAGAGATTTTTGGGCAGAGTTTTGCCTTAAGGCTAAAAGAGTGGATCCTTCTCAAATGAGAATTTTTCATAATATATAGAGAGAGGAAGAGAACTTGGCCTTTCTTGGGAAAGATTTTGGCACTCTTTTTGTAAGCTAGCCCATGTGCACTCTTGAGCCTTGGGAAGAGGGAGCCATTTGATTGTCAGTTCCTACTTTGACTTTGGCTTCCCACATTAATGTGAAAACATGGCCGTGCCTCTTTTCTACAAATAGATTGCTCTCTTCAAGGCATTTACATGGCTTGTCTACTATTTGTACCATTTGGTGACTACCTGGCAAGTGTTGTTCCAACTACAGGAATAAATCCCTGAGTTGACATCTCCTATCACCACTTAGATGCTTTGTCTTTTTATGCACCTTGTCTCATCTTGGTTTTGTCTCCTTTTGCTCTTTCAGCCCTTGGGGGCAATCTTCTGGTGGGTCACTGCATTTCTTGGGCTTTTTTCATGGTTGGCACTCAAGCAAAATTCAAAAGCAAATGGCTATTTCAATGTCTTAAAATTGACATTCTCACAATCGTCACCTTGAAATTGAATACCCAATGGCTAGTTCATCTCCTTAAAATTGATGACTTTTAGGACGTCACCATCCTTGGTAAATTTCATTGAGTTTTCTGCTTCATAGGCTTTTGTCCTCCTTAGTCAGGCTTTTCTTTCGGCCTCTATGCTTTGGCCTTTTTCCTCGTGGGTCTTTTGCTTTAGGCTTTTTCCCATGGATAAAAAATCTACAAGAATTATCCCGGTCTTTGTTATTCCTTGGTTCCCTTTTTAGCTCATATCTTTTCTCTGAATTCCTTCAGGCTTTTTGTCTGAAGGAATTCCTTTGGATAAAAAGTTCGAAAGAATTTCGCCTCAAACAAAATTCTAAAAACTTACCCTTTATGGCTATCTTCCCTTTGAAGTGCTTCCTGCCCTCTGCAAGGGCTCTTGAACTTTAGCTTTAGGGTACTCCCTTGAACCAAGCCATTGAACCAACTAGTTGAACCAAAAATGGTTCAATGATTCAATGGTTCAACATTGCATGGTGAGCCTTTGTTGAACCAAACCTTTCCCGCTTGAAGCAACTGTTGAACCAATTCATTGAACCCGTTCAATGGTTTAACATTGCACACCGAGCCTTTGAACCAAGATTGTTGAACCATCTGATGAACTGAGTGTTTGAACCATATGATGAACCCACCAATTGAACCAAGGTGTTGAACCTACTGATTGAACCAAGCATTGAACCTAGTGGTTGAACCAAGCGATGAACCAAAGCATTGAACTGGTTCAATGGTTTAATGATGCCAACCTTCCTCATGATTTTCTTCAAACAAGAGCCTAAAGAAGCCTTGTAGAACCCAACACTCTCTAAACTAATCCTTCATGTGCCAAAAGACTAACTTGCAGAGTTCAAAGAAAACCTCATTGCTAAGTCTATAGAAATCCAATCTCTGCAGAGTCTATAGAAATAAACCTGCAGAGTCTATAGAAATAAACCTAAAGAGTCCTTATAAATGGACCTGAAAAGTTCATAGAATTTTTTTAGAGTCCATAGAAATGGAAAGATTCATGCAAAATTAAAAAATGAATGGCCTAGATCAGTAGGGGAAGAAGGGGACAAATTGTTTTTCCCCTGTTGGGCAAAAAATGGTCAACACTACCCCCTGCCAATAGAGTGGGCAAGGTCTGAGACAAAATAGTGGGTATATTTGCTATTAGTATGGACTTAATGTGTTAATTATTGTATTTTTAAACTCATAAAAATCCATTGTACCAAATCACAAGGATTTATTATGCCCATATAACCATCAAAACACCATCTTACCTCATGCCTTGTTGGGTCTGCCTGTGTGTGTTAAGTTGAGGAAGGTCATCTTAGGTTTAAGACCTTAAAAATCACTTTTTCATTAGACATATCTATTAAAAATGTCTTAAATGACATATTAAATTTATCCATGATGATTATATATAATAATTTACCTCTCAAATTGGTCCAAAACATAGAGTTTCATCATTGAGGGTTTGTATCCAAATAATCATTATTGACCCTAGAGGTCAATTTTGAGTGTTTATCTCATTATATCACTGTATGAAAATTGATTTAGGAATTAATGGAATATATATACACTCTCTCACATTTTTAATCATCAAATTATTGGTGAATAACATGTTATGTCACCTTAATTAAGTGGAACCTTTAAGTCACTAGATGACTATATTAGCAAACTGTGTATATTGACTTTATTTTTCCCTCAATATATTTAGATGGACATGGATTCTATATATTTAACATCTATAATATCTCATCTATATTAATTTTTAACACTCAGTTCCTTGGATTCATAACCCTTGTCCATATCTCCACTCTTACCTTTGACTGATTTTAGGTCATTAGATGATTGTAGGTGGAGATTTGATGTGTTTACATATTTTGAGAAGTAGGGATTTCCTAGGGATATTAACCTTATTTTGAAAATTAATAATAACATATTATACCCTTTTTGGCTTGAAAAATCCTCTTGATCTCATAGTCTATATTTCACAGTCAAAATAAAAGTATAACCTAAATGTAGGTGCTTTTTTAGGGTATTTAAGAATTAGGCATTATAATTTGGAAATTGGTGTGTTAATCATGTTATGTCTCTTGAATAATAGAAATAAAAGGAATTAAATTCATTATATGACAAGGTATTCAAACTCATCAATGTCATTTTTAAATCTCATTTAGTTTTAGGTATAGACAATACATTGTATTGTAGGTTGATATTTGATTCTGTACTCAATCCCAAGATTATTTGACTATACAAGTGACCTAGATGCTATTTTATGGGTTGTAATTTGTATTAATATACATATACATTAATATTTTCATGTCCTAGGTTTTAATTTATTATCTTGAGGTGTTTATTTGGTCCATAATGAGGACCTAGAAGCTTGAGGCCTGTAGGTCTCAATTACTTATTTTAGGACTACAAAGAGCCCTTCTTGAGTTATTTAACCTAATCAACCCTATAAAATCCAATAATAACTTATTATCATTCCTTAAATGATCCATATAACATATGAAAATCATTAAGTCACCTTCAACTCACTTAACTCATAGAGAATTATGACAAGTATATGACTATAGGTGAAGGTTTTACTATTTTTTTGGCTATAGCTATCTTTCAAGATGCAATGAGACCTAAAAATGTCTGTATTGACTTTAAACTCTTATAATATATTTAAAATAAACTAAACTCATTCATAATCTCATAAACAATATATCACACACTAGCATATGACTGACTATGTCATTAGACCATGGTTGTAGGTCAATATTAATGCTTGTATGGACTGTAGGTGACCATCTTGGTTTCTCTTCACTTTGTATAATCCTATTTTGATATTAAATAATTAATAATCTATAAATTATTTACACTCTATTCAAACCTCCTCTTTAAATTCAATATTGAACCTTCATCATCCATAACATAAGTTCACTTACATTCTATTTGATTATGCTTCAACCAATAACATTGTAGGTGGTCATTTTGGCATTTTTAGGCCTGTAGGAAGAGATTCAATCTACATATAATAAGATCACTAGATTTACTCTAGAATATGATCTTATCCTAAAAATCCTAATGGAAACATTACCTCAAAAATATTTTATTCCTGATACTTCCTTGAAAAATTTAGTCATAAAACAAAGGACTATTATAAGTACCCAGTTGTACTCATTGTACGGACTGTAGGTGACCATATGAACCATGATTGGATTTTGACAAATGTGATAACAAAAACACTCACTGAGACAAAACCAACCTTAATCAAATTTTATATAATCATAAAAAAACTTGATAAACATGGGGATCAAAGTATTTGATAATTACCTTAAAAAATCCTAAACTCTACTAAATTGAGTTCTAAGGAGGTTCTCTTCATGATTTTATTGTACCTTCATAGCCTATACCTCATCCTCATACCTTAATTTTTTCTAAACCATCTATGACTATTAATGTAACACCCTTAAGACACTTTTAAGGAACACACAATCTTCTAAAGAATCTCTTAAATCGGAAACACAGTAGCACACAGTCTTTTAGTGTTATTTTAGGCATTAGATACTCTAAAATAAATTACTTACTATGAAGAGTGTCTATAGTCATATTTAATACCATATGATAACTCTCAAAAAATATAATTACCTCAAAATTAACCTATTAATCTTCATGAATCTTCATAACCTTTTTTACATGCCATATTGTCCATCTAATTTGCTCATTAGGCCTATAATTGAGATTTAAAATTTTAAAAGAGAATGATATTAATAACTTACATATAATGTATTTTGAAGGTAAATATACACTCCTTAACATTTTATAATCCCTTAAAAATCATGATAAACTCACTAATATGCTTTCATACACTAGGAATCTCATTAGACCTACTAATGTACCTTGTGGAAGGGCCAAATGACCAACTAGACTATCTCAAGAAAGACCTTTTCTAGATGAGTGAATTGAAATTTTTATTGTATTAAATATATGTATTTTATTTAAAACATGAGATCAAAAATTCCTAAAACTAATATATTTAACTGATATATCAAACACGCCTAAAAATTGCTAAATCTCAAGTCAAGACAAACAACCAGTTTCCTATCAAAAAGCCATTTATCAAGAAAAATTAATTTATGATTCAAACATGAAAAAGGTAATATTTAAACCTTAAATAATTCTGATAAAACCATTTTTTTCCATCAATCTTTTAAATAATTATTAAATAGAGACAAACATTGATCCTCTCTAGATGACTAGGCCATAGTGACCCCCTTACACTCTTAGTGATTGTTCATAAAGATGGAGGAATTAATATGAAAACCAATGCCACTAAATTTAATTTAATTTTGGTCCCTATAGTTAAATAATATATTTTGACTTGAATCTCTCTTTACTTCCTGTATTGATCAAAAACTGATGGCCCTTCTAGAGTTGCTAAAGAGGTCGATATGAGAGATAAATCAGTTTTATTCATTTTAAGACATAAAACCTCTTAAAAATATTTGTTTTAACCTTTTAATGGATAAATAAGGTCTTTAATATGTCTGATGTTTAATTTTACTTTGAATAACTATACAAATGGCCTTAAAATAGACCTTTTTAGCACTAAAACTACCAAAATCACTTGAGAATTCTAATGAAACTAATGAAAAATATATCCATTGTATTTTTTATTCATGAAAAATTAATCCATGAAAATATTATGATAATATAGTGTCATTGACAACTAAAACCTACTCTAGAAGTCATAAAATGACCCAAAATGCAATAATCTGGGTCATGAAGTTAGCCAACATGTCACCAACTAGTTTGGTCAATTATACAACATAAGATGACTTTTAAATAATCCATAAGGCCTCTTAGGATGTTTTAGACTCTTTTTATATCTTGACACAACCTAAAACTAGTCATAAAGGTGGCTGGACAAGCATATGGGCATGATGATCAAAATCTTAATTTCATCAAAACTACATTAAAATTTGTTGATAAAGGCTTTGGATTACTATTTGAAGGACATTACAAGACAAAATACCAATTAACAAGGAAAAAAACATGATAATCAAAGTTTTTTATGATAGAGGTGATAATTTGACCTATGAGGCCAAACTTTTCAACATTTGGTGACTCTACTAGGAAACATGACTACTATGCTTGAGAACCATACCATTTACATCTATTTTAGACTCATAAATTAAATTTTACATTTTTTAATGATAGTAAAAACTATAACCCTTGAATACAATACTCTTAACTTAAAACAATATAACTTTCTCCTCCAAAATAAGGGAAGAAAACACACAAAAAAAAGAAAAACTAACTAACAATGCAAATGTGCAAGAAAAGAACTTTTTTGAAACAAAACACAAGAAAAATAATGTGCTAGGATAGAAATTGGAGGAAAATAAATTAAATAACTATGTATAAATAAATTATCTCTCAATAACAATGTTTTAAATGTATCCCATTAATTGGGATTGAAATCTCCTCACCATCCATCTTTACAAGTTAGAAGGCATTGTGGGATTTGCAACTGGAGATTATGTATGGGCCACTCCAAAGAGATTCAAACTTAGTATTCCTTCCTATTTTAGCTCTCTCCTCATCCCACTTGAGAACCAAATCTCCTTCTTTAAAAATATATGAATAAGTTCCTTTACCAAAGGCTCTCTTCACTTATGCTTGGTGAATTTCCATGGATAACATGGACTAATTTTTAATCTCTTCTATCTCTATAAGCTTAGCATACCAAAACTCCATTTGTTCATTGTCTAACAACTCAAGTTAGTGCATTAGTTATAAATTAGAAAAATCAATAGAAATGGGTAACCTTGCTTTCTTATCATAAACTAGATTGTATGGAGAGTTGGATATTGACCTTTTTTATGTGAGCTTATCAACCCATAGAAATTATTTCAACTTCAAATTCCATGATCTCTAATTATCTTCAATATTCCTTCTTATGAACTTTAGCATGTTCTTATTTGTGGAATCAACAAGGCCATTGCCTTGTGGATAGTAGTTTGATGAAGTGTTGAGGTAAAAACCATGTTGAACACCCCATTGGATGATCATATCTCCCACAAAAGACATAACATTGTCTCAAATTATGGTTAAGGGGACCCTAAATATCATAATTAAAACATTATAAAAGTCTAACACATTGGATCCATTTACTTATTTCAAAGCTACTACCTCTATCCATCTTGTTAAGTAATCCATCGAATTAAGGATCCACTTATGACCTAATCTTCAAAGAGGTTTAATACAACCAATGAAGTACAATCCCCATTAGATAAAAGGTTGATCCACCAAAATTTGTTGGAGAGGTAAGGCTATAAGTCTTAATTTTCCTAAGAACATAACACATTACTTGCATTTCCTAACCTATGCATGATAATAAATTAATATACTTGTCCAATAGTACCCACCTCTCATGATATTAAAGGCTATAGTTCTTACTAAAAAATGTCCTCCACCATGTCCATCATGTAACTCTTCAAGAAACCTTTCTATTTGGTTTGGTTTTATATGTATACAATCAAAAATGCATCATGTCTATAAATTAATCTTGGCTCAGAGAAGATAGAGCATACCTACACTTCCTATTAGGAAAAAATTGTTAAGTGGGGGATTGACCAATATGGAGATCCACTATACCTGATTAAGCCATCACTTATCATAATACACCATGTTAGGAAGGGTTCTAAAGCCTATAGGCTAACATAATCATGCAACAAACCTAAAAGAATCCTAGGTTTAATGTCCAATTTATTCTAATAAATAATAAAGTAAATATAATCTAGTGCACACAAAGCTTATAGTATATATTGGGGGTTAGAAATAAAACAAACTAAAATAAACATGCATAGAAGACATATACTCACATCAATGTATGCAAAATCCTAATGCATGAAAGAAAGAAGCACAACTGCATTATCTCTCTACTCGTACAAAGGATAAATAAATTTAGGAATACTTACCTTTGAAGATGAACCTACCAAGCCTCAATCTCTCCCTTGGCCATGGTTCTTCACAAGAGATTGTTTTGGTATGTAAAGATAACAAAGATAAATCAGCTCTAGGCTACACAACCTATCTAACATCCAAAAGACTTATCCACAAGAAAATATCTATATCTCCAAAGAAAGTATTGAAACCTAAGCTTTATTCCTCAATTAGAATGGTTAACAAGTAGATGTTCCTTCACACTTATTCTTCTTTGCTTCTCTTCTTACAAATGGTTAGAAATGAACTTGTATATATAGGTACATCTTTCCCTAAATCCTCCCAAAAATCTTAGCTATATAGGGTTAACCTAGTTAACCTTGTGTGTTTTTAGGGATAATTCACTAGGTCTGAGCTAGGTTGGCTAAAGGTTAATAAACCCAAAAAGTGGAAAATACCTCTAGACTATATAGGGTCAACCTAGTTAACCTAATACAATCAACTATCCAAAAGGGAATTAAGGCAAGAAAAGGAGGATAAATCATGGTAAAATATTAGAATGGGTAAGGCTAAGAATAATAAGCTTAGGGTAAATAGTTTTAGGATATGAGTATGTAGATGGCAAGTGGAAAAAGGGACAATAATCTTATGAAGCACCAATGGTCCACCCACCCATTTCCCAGTGCACCCCTTAAGGCATGCAATCAGAGAAATTAAAACTCGATAGGTTCCTACAAGATACAAAGTGTTAGTAATCAAGAAAAGTTTGAAAATAGAATAAGATAACACATAATGTTGATGCTAAGTAAAGTGCATTAAGTAGTAAATAAGATAAAAGAAATGATAGAATTGAAAAACACATATCTTTCCTTACCTTAGTGTTGTAGATAAACAAGTAGACTATAGTAAATGTGAAGGTGTGCTATGTGAAGAACACTAGGCAAACCTATAGCATAGGCTCAAGTGTAGATAATGCATCTATGGGGATATGTAGAGGGAATAATATCTTAGATGGCCTCCTTATAGAGTACTATTCAAAGGAGTCAAATTGAAGCCTTAGCAGGCAGCATGGCTAGGCCATGAGATAAACAAGATGGGGCCCAACCATAGAGTTGAAACATTGTATATATGGTTCTATTTGTTATATCAAAACTCAAGGGATGTATATATATATATATATATATATATATATATATATATATATATATATATATATATATATATATATATATATATGATGTATTATTTTATCATATTGATGTTGATTGTGTATGTGTTCATTATTATGGTTGTGGTTGTATATGATTTGAATATATTTCTTTCTAGCACATGTATTTAGATTTTTTTGTATATGTTATAAGAAAAATATGAGATGTGGTTTATTTTATATCATTATGAAAAACACATGAATGGTTAAAAAGAAACATGCAAAAAGAGCTTGGTAAAATATAATCAATCAAAAATGTACTACACACTATTTCAAGTTGGGAAATGTGTAATAACAATAAAATGACTAAGTATAAAGAACCAAGGGATGGTAAAACAAGATGGTAAAAATATATTTGTTTTTAAACCAAAGTAAAATATTTTTTCACCAAATAAAAACAAGTAAAATCATACTAAATCATTTTATGAAGTATGAAAACAATGTAATACAATGGAAGGTATGTAAATGGGCACAAATGGTATAAAAACAAATCAAATTAACTCAATCAATCATACTATATCACTTTGGGAAGTATAAGAGAAAAAAAATTCGTAAAATATTGGTCTTACATTTATCACACTAATTCAAGCTAAGAAGTATGACAAATTCAAAAAATGGTTATATTATTACATGTACTCAAAAAATAAGAAGATAAAAGTGAAATAAAAATGAAGTAAGCATAAAACACACTAAATCAAGATGAGAATCATGTTAATGATGTGTAGCTTCCTAATCAATCACATCTTATCTCATATTTGAGACATGTAATTTTTTTTTGTGACATATATTTTTGTAAAAATTTTGTGAGGGATGTCATGTCCTATTCATGGTCTTACAAAGCAACTCATAAAGAGAACACCACTAGGGTGGGAAAATCAAGACAATCGGGTAACAAAGGATGTGGGTAATAAGAAGGAAAAAGATGGTAATTTGTGAGGATGTCTGGGTCTTATACATGGTCTTATTATGTAACTTATAAATGAAATCCCAAGGGGAGTGATTAGTAGAAAAAACAATACTTCTCAAGAGGAAATATGAGGGATATAGGGAATGAAAAAAGATAAGACTTAAGAATCTTATGAGAAGACCTTAGGAGAAAAGAGGCATACTAAGGACATGAGAAGACACTAAGTGACTAGTGACCATCAATGTACAAAGGAAACTTGTTTGCTATAGACACAAATCTTTGTAGGAAAATAAGCATGATGCTAAGATCAACTCATGAAGGTATTATTGACTAAATTTGACTTTTAGGTCAAATTGGGACCCTTATAGGTAAAAACTTGACTTTTAGGTGTTTTAGGGGTCCAATACATATGTCACAAGGTGTTTTATAGGTTAATAAATGTCATTTGATGTTATACTAGCCTTGATCCTTAGTCATTTTAGTCCTTTTAGTCATTTTGAGGTCAAAAAAGGGAATTTAATGAGTTTTATAGATTCTTTGGGAAGTGTGAAGGTTATAAAATGTTACGTCACATGCCATGTGTCCTCAAATATCTTAATAAACTATTGTTAACTTAAAGTGGTAGGTACTTCAGAATAAAGAATAGTTTTCTTGGGAAAAATGTGAGTTTGGCACTTGTATGGCCCATGGGGAATTGTGCCACATGGGTGAAGATCATATAATGTCCCTTAAAATTACTCAAGCTTATTTCCACATTTTAAATTCTCTAGAAGTGTAATTTTTGGCCCAAAACCATTTTGCTCCTTTTTCACCCTTCTTGCCAAGCAAAAGCAGTCTTTAGGTTTGTACTTAGTATATATAGCTAAAGAGGTTTCAGGATAAAATATTTTTGGAGATGGTATTATAATTAGATAAATTAATTTTAATTAAAATATTTTTAATAATGGTGTCCTATGATTTATGAACCATCCTCATGAATTTGACTATGTTTTTTTGCTTGTTGTTTCAGCTAAGTCTGACTAAGTATGTCTAAACTAGGGGGTGAGATTGACTCTAGAGTATGTGAAAACTCTTATAATATGATTTCCATTTTTATTTTCATGTTTCATTGTGTTTGGATCAGCAAGTTATCTAATATTTCAAGAAGGTGCCGCTATGTGTAGTCTCAGTCTATTTTTCTCTTGCAACCATTTTGAAAAATGTGTGTAGAACCTATTGAGGATGTATATGGAGGTGTTTTATAATTATAATGATGTTTAAAACACTTTAATATGAGGTAAAAAAAACTATAAACCTTCACTTGTCAAGGAGAAGAGACTGTGGGAGTCATAATCAATCACTCACACATTCTACCATTAGTATGATTGATTCAGGTGCCATGAAAGAAGAATGTCACATTGAAATGAAGTTTTGACTTGTTAAAAAAACTCAAAAGTTTAAGGGAGTTTATTTAAACATTTTAAGGAGGTAAATTATTTTTAAAAGTGAAGCTCATCTTCATTGCCTAAGCACACAATCTGCCTCCATAAAACTAAATCTCCACCTATAGGGGTCTCTTGGATAACATCATGCTAAGATAGGGAGTTTGATGATTGTTTAAATATTTTAGGATTGTTAATATTTAATTTGTATACTTTATGAAATTATAAAACTGACCATAACCATGTATACCTCTATGTTGTTTAAACTCATGTTGATTGCTTGTACTTGACCTTGTCCACCTATAAGAAACCTTGATAGAGAGTTGAGGACCCATTGTGAAGTGTTTAAAAAAGTAATGAAACTATTCATAAATTTATAGTGTGTTGAAGGTATATTATTAGACATTTTTGGAAGATTAAATTGGTATGAAAATTTGTAAGTCACTTTCAAGGAGATGACTGTAAACTCAGTGATCTTTTTCCCAAAATTGTCAAAATAAAGCACCTAGCTCTTTTGGAGTGATTTCATAACAATGTCATATTGAATTTTGATCACTTATAATGCACTAATATTGTATATATATCATATTATATGACCTCTAAAAATTTTTGAGAGAAGATGAGCAATGGATATTAATTGTTGAGAGGCTCAAACTTGTCAATTTATACATTATTTTCAGTTAGTGTTATCTACAAGATGTGAGTTACAAAAATACCTATTAAATCAAAGGTTTAACATTAGATAATTCCACCATAATATAATGGTTATATATTACCTAATATATCTTTCATGGAATATATATCATCTAAATAATACAATGTGCTATTTATTGCTTCCCATGTACACTTCTAATCTGTACACTTAAAAAAATGTGTACCTATAGCTATAGGTAGATAGTGACCTAAACATGATACCTTGGTGGTGTTTTATGGAATACAAGGCTAATAAATGTGTATAAATATGAATTTTGACCTTAGGGACTAAAGGAGGGATCTTAAACAACATGTTTAGGCTCAATTACATCTTATGTGCACCTACAGGAATAAAAAAGGTAATGTTTTCACAATCAGGATAAAGATAGCCCAATTTGGTGAATTCTAAGTGTGTATGAAGAGTTAAGTGGTGAAAAAAAATATGGTAACCTAAATAATGAAATGATGACTTCCATAATCTCCTAAAAATGAAAATTAGGCTTACATAGACTCCTTTAGGCCCTATAAACACCTAGAATTGAGCAGACAAATAGTGAGCAAGTTTGGACTCCAAGTGATGGAGAAGGACTAGGCAAGGGTTATAATGAAAAGGTGATTGAAATAGATTGATAATGGGAATTAAAATATCATTAATGTAATTTAATTAAGCAGAGCATAAAATACCCTTTTCAAAATCAATCCACAGTTAGTCTATGACTGTCAAATACACAGTCTATTTTTTACACTTTCACTCTTGGAATTTAAGGATTTAGGAGATTAAATTAATTTATTAAAATATCAAATTTGGTGAAGATGGTATCCATAAATTATATAATTCTATCAAAATTTCATATTATCTGAGTAAGTAGGGTAAATACCCTCTATTTTATCTTAAATAAAGGGTACTTTCCCTTAGGTGCAAACCCTAGTAGTTTTGGAAATGGAGATGAATGGTGATCCAAGGAGATGATGAACCTTTATATTACGTATATGAGGCTGTAAAACACCAATACATACATATAAAACCAATAAATAAGGAGTGAAGATTAGTACGGTATCCCAAACCCTCAAATTTGTAGATAGGCATACCAGGCATGACTAAGCCTAAAGGTCTAAACGAGAAGACATTTTAACTTGATAAAACATGTTTTTATGGTGATTTAATATATATTAAATATTATTTAATGAATATAAGTCCAATAAGATGGTTTGGATGGAAAAGATTGCACTCAGATCTATTAAGCAAGGTTCAAGCCTAATGTCCAAATGAGAGGTTAGTTTCAATTCTAACATGATATATGCTTCTTATCCTATTGGATAATGATTATAGGGTGACCATAGGTTTTTTAAATATTTAAATCTAAAAAGGAAGCATGAGGAACTTAATTTTGAGCTCAGAACTACATTAGACCTATGTAAACTGGAGAATCAAACTTGATGAAGTAACTTTGGAGGGTCACATCTCCTTAAAGGATTTACATGGAGGTAAAAGTCAGTTGGAGGAGTTATATATGGTCCTAAAGATCAATTTTGTGGCATTAGTTATATATTTGGATGTCATACCTTATGAAACATCACTAAAGGCCAAAACTGATCAAAACCCTTGTTAAATCCTTGTAAAGATGAGTTTGAGGAAATGGGAGAGATAATGAACCAAAATGGAATAGTTTATCTATAATGATGATTATAGGTTATAGAGGACTAATTCAAGATGCCTACCATCAAAATTAGCTATATGGAATCTATACAGACATGGCACAAACAAGGTTTTCTTGACTATTGTGTGTGTTGTGTAGGTTCCAAGAGGTTTCAAGAGATGCCAATCACATGGGAGAAAATTTTGAGACTTAAAATAACTCCCCATGTAAATTTAATGACTTGAAATAACTCTTAAGTGCCTCAACTATTTGCTTCATCTTAGTTAATCAAAACTAGGATAGTGGACATGTGAAAAGGGTGGAAAACTTAAAGTGGGATGATTTTAAGGTGTGTCTAAAGCTTATAAATCCATGGAGGGTCTTGAAAATTATCATCCACACCCTCCCATGAATTTTCATTTAAAATGAATCCAATTTTGAGACCAAGTGTGTAGGGTGCATGAAAGAAGAGTTTATTATACTACAGATGATGATAGCTCATTTTAGGAAGGTTATAAATGACCAAGACTACAAGAAATGCATGAATAGGCATGTATTATATCCTTAACATTTATTATAATCATCATACATATCCTTAATAATTTTTGGGATGTTAAAATAGGCTCAAATTATGAAGGTATTTTTTTGAGCAAGAATAAGGATTTTTAATCCACTTTGTAAGAGTTTCATGCCTTGTATGGACACTTGTACTTATTAAACTTAAATGGTTCATCCCAAATCATTTTCTCATGCAAAATCAACTTATTCTCTCATCTTTAAAAGTGTCCTTGTGACCCTTAGATTTCTCTCTCTCTCTCTCTCTCTCTCTCTCTCTCTCTCTCTCTCTCTCTCTCTCTCTCTCTCTCTCTCTCTCTCTCTCTCTCTCTCTCTCTCTCTCTCTCAAGTTCTATAATAACTAGCCATTTTAGCCATTATAACTTATGCTCCACCTAAGTATGGAAAAGCCTTGATAAATTTCATACCATTTTATCAATGATAATACTTATTTTTTACCTCTTCATTGTTAGGTGACCCCTTATCCAACGGAAGCACAATTGATTACTTTCTTACAAGCAATTAAACACAGAATTATACCAGAATGATAAAGTAACTAGAAACTTGAGACAACAAAGAATTTGAGAGACAATACACACTCTTGTATTAAATATTACTAGAAGAAAATACAATAAGGAAGATGCCACTTCTTCCTCCACCTCAAAGGCTTGCCACACCTTAAGACCTTCTTCCCTCTCTCTCTTGCTCAACACAACTCTATAGCCTGAGTTATTATCCCTCCTTGAATGCTTCAGCTGATCTCCTTGACCTTGCTTGCTTCAATGCTTTTACTTGCCTACTTGATAATTACAATACATGCCTTATGGGTCTTTAAATAGGATCCCATGCTTACAAAAATACAAATCTAGTTACAATAATTAGACACGTAGCTCATGACTTAAATTAGTCCTTGAACATGTAAACACTCACTTCACTTAACTGACTGTTCGTCAACAACAGTTCTGGAACACATAGGCGACCAACGCCGGTCCCTGCTTGCCTAGTTCTGCCGACGTCGGCTGACTTCTTGCCATCGTTGATTGCCTTCTGCACTGCATCTAATCGACATCGGTCATGATGCCGATGCTGGTGCTTTTGGTTCTTTAGCAACCTCTTCTTCATGTCTGCAAATAGTTGAAGCTTTTAGCTCCACACCCTAACAATCTCCCACTTGGAGATAAATAGTTTCTATTGTACTTGTACCTATACACCATCTATTTTGTTCCCTTGGCTTTGTATCCCTCTTCAAAGTTACTCTTGAAGACCAACCACCACAAACCCTGTGATGCTATACCTGTTACTTATGCCAAAAGAATTTTGCTGCTCCCAAATTCTTCATGACATACTTCTGAACCAACTCTACCCTTAGCTCAAAAAACTCCCTATATATGAAACCCTGTAACAAGCAACACAATATAGTAACAAGATAATGTAGCTAATATTATCCAACCTGGTAAAGATAAAATACAATTGTCAAACCTCCATTGTCCTACAGCCTAATCAAGACCATATATCATAGCCTTCTATCTCATGTGTCCATCCACTCTCTTTTCTAAAATGGGAATCCGTCCCTCTATCCAGTACTTTCTTCTAGCTGACAACTCTACCAACAAATACCTGTTTGGTTCTTCTCCAAGGACTCACACTCCTCATCCATGCCAAGCTCCCACTATTTCTAGATTCTACCTGCACTACTTCTTCCATCTTCCTAGTTCATGACTATTAGTAAGTAATATAAAGAAGGTGAACAACAAATATGAGGTTCACATACCTTTTTTGACCTCCATATGGGTGTTTGAGTCTCATTGATAGCTAGCTATCCACCCAACATCCATTTTAGTGACCGATCTCAGCCATCTCCCAATCTACTCCCGACTGATGTCGGTTCCCTGCACTGACCCTGACTGCCGACATCATTTCCCTGGCTGACGCTGGTGTCCCCCCTATCGATGTCGGTCCTACTGACTAACGTCAGACTTCTCCTGCCTAACCTATTGACCTTGTTGGTCTGCACATGACTGATGTTGGTTTCTATCTGGCTGACGTTAGTGCCATGGGAGCACCGACGTTGGTACCTGTGTTTTTTTGTAAGTGATGAAATTTTCATCTGCGAGCTCATCTTGGATCAAACCTCTATCCATACTACCCTGCTAAGATTTATTCAGCCCCTGTGACTGATCTCTATCCTTCATCTCCTCCATAAACACCAAGGCTTCTTTGTTTCTGTCAAAAGCATCAAATTTTCTTTTCCTACAATGAACTCTATCTATGCTTTCTGAATCTGAACACATACCTTTTGAATCAAGAACTTCCATTCCCTTCTTATTCATGTGACCAAGCCTATTAAGCCACATATTTGAATCTACAGCTGAAGTAGATAAACTAGAAGTAGAATCAACAATACAAGTAGATAGATAAAGAGTACCTACTTTCTTACCTCTTGCTAAAACAAGTGCTCCCTTGATAACCTTCCAAGAATCCATTGTGAGGGTTATTGTGCATCCCTCATCACCCAACCTTCCTACAAAAATCAAACTCTGCTTCAGAATTGGAACATGCATGACCTCCTTCAACACCCATGTGTTGTCAATCTGCAATCTCAGCTGCACTTTCCTTTTGCCAACTATCTGACAAGGCGTACCATCTTCTAAATAAAGCACTCCAAAGTCTCCCTATTCATACTCATGGAACAAATCTCTGCTTTGGGATGCATGAAAAGATAAACCAGAATCTAAAATCCATGATCCTACCTGACTATCCAAAGAAAGTATGAGAGCATCCTGTACCACAATATTTGCATCCTTTGCTTCTTTAATACCTGCATGTTGGTTCTCTTTATCTCTCAACCAACACTCCTTCTTTGTATGTCCTTTCTTTCCACAAAACTAGTAGGTAATACCTTTGGATTTGGATCTCCTTCTCGACCTTGATTTCCCTTGCTCAACCTTCTCCCTTTGCCTTCCCCTGCTTTCTGCACTTAGAGCATTCCCTGATGATTCACCTGTGCTTCTCCTGCATATTTCCTCATTCAAGATCACACTCACAACATCATCAACTTTTAAGATTTTAGAAGCAGATGCATAATTACTTACTACCATAACCAAACTATCCCAACTTTCAGGTAAAGAACATAAAATCAAGAGAGCCTTTACCTCATCATCAAAAACAATATTGACTGAAGCTAATTGGTTTACCAAACCATGGAAATCACTGAGATGAGTATGTACCGATCCACCTTCCTACATTTGCAAAGTAAATAGCTACTCCATAAGATATACCTTATTAGAAGCCTAGGGCTTTTCATATAAATTCACCAAGGACTTTATCAACTCTTCCATTGTCTTGCACTGTGATAAGCTAGAAATCACAGACGATGCAAGGCTCAACCTTATGGAACCGAACACTCCATTATTCATCCTTCATATCTATGGGCTTGCATGCAACCCAACCCAACGGTAAGTACAAATCCTTCTAATACAGATAATCCTCAATCTGCATCCTCTAATGTTGATAATTCTTGTCGTTAAATTTCTCCATTTGTAGCTTACTTTCTTCTGCCATTGCTGAACTCCCACTCAATCAAAAAACCCTATGAATGACCTATAATAAAAAAACAATACCCTACTTCCTGTAAACCGTAGCTCTGATACCAATTGATAAGTGATCCCTTATCCGACGGAAGCATAATTGATTACTTTCTTATAATCAATTAAACATGAAATTATACCAGAATGATAAAGTAACTAGAAACTTGAGACAACAAAGAATTTGAGAGACAATACACACTCTTGTATTAAATATTACTAGAAGAAAATACAATAAGGAAGATGCCACTTCTTCCTCCACCTCAAAGGCTTGCCACACCTCAAGACCTTCTTCCCTCTCTCTCTCTTGCTCAACACAACAACTCTATAGCCTAAGTTATTATCCCTCCTTGAATGCTTCAGTTGATCTCCTTGACCTTACACCTATAGATCTCCTTGACCTTGCTTGCTTCAATGCTTTTACTTGCCTACTTGATAATTACAATACATGCCTTATGGGTCTTTAAATAGGATCCCATGCTTACAAAAATAGAACTCTAGTTACAATAATTAGACACGCAGCTCATGACTTAAATTAGTCCTTGAACATGCAAACACTCGCTTCACTTAACTGACTGTTCATCAACAGCAGTTTTGGAACACACAAGTGACCGACGTCGGTCCCTGCTTGCCTAGTTCTGCTGACATCAGCTGACTTCCTACCATCATCGGTTGCCTTTTGCACTGCATCTAATCGACGTCGATCATGCTACCGACGCCGGTGCTTCTGGTTCTTCAGCAATCTCTTCTTCGTGTCTACAAATAGTTGAAGCTTTTAGCTCCACACCTTAACATTCATGACTATTCATACAATTTTCCACTTGAATGTTGGATCTTGCTTAGTGAAGACTATGGATTCCCTAGCATGTCTCATTCTTTTATCCTATTTATAGGTGGAAAGCTTCTTCTTGCAAGGCATGTGAAGTTTTCAAGGAAATGTCAAGGATTGAGTGAGTTATTCTATTCACTAGTGCCATTCAAGGCCTCTTGTCTAGTCCTCTTATCTTTTCATGTTCATCCATAACCTCATAATGTAACATTAATGTGAGAAGATGCAAAATGAAGGAGTGTATGTTTCGTTAGTCCTTTGTTCTCATGTGTAACATGCTTCTAGTTTAGATTCATCATATTATTTGATTTATCACCTCCCTTAGAATATTTTCCTTTCATTTATCTCTCTCCCTTCCCCCCCCCCAAATTTTAGGTGTAGTAGTGATCCAATGCGGTGCATTAAGGGAGATAGCCTTATCTAGAGATTCACCTCATTCTTAGGCTCACCCACAACCTAGAGGTGTTTCCATTATGCCACTTGGATGAGGAGATTTTAGGAATTTCCTCAAAGTGTGTAAATCCAAGTGACAATTTTTTTGGCACACCTAATGGGATTCTTAATCTAGGAGGTTAAAATATTTTTGGTGTTGTCTTTTGACAATTAGCCTTTGGAGGCATTTATCCAAGCATCAATGGTGACTAAAATGTTATGTGAACTAGTCAAGCAACCTGATTTATCCTTTGAAGATTTTTGTTAACATTTTCCTTTGTTTTCTTGCTTTCAATGAGGTTTCATGGCTAATTTTGGTGTTGAGTTTTGCTTTGCATAAGTTGGTGAGGTATTTATAGCTTATGGCATTCCTAATCAACCTTTGTATGATTCTTATCAGTATTAGTGTGATTCTTACCATTTACAACCCCATAATGATCCTTATTAGCACTATTTATATCCTTGTCATGAGTTGTATCAGTCCTCTAGCTAGTCTCCTTAAAATCTTGCTTCTCCTAGTCAACCTATCCACTTCTCAACTCAATCCATTTCCACCTTCAAGGAAAATTTTTTGGGGTGTGAAAATTATATGTTAGAGATTTATACACTAAGGGGACATGGGCAAGATGTTACTATTCATTCCATTCATCAAGTGAGAGATTCATTAGAGCTGGTCAAAAGAGAGTGGGCACCGAGCCAAATTGCAAAGGCTCACAAGTGAGATGTTAGACGTGAGTGGCCTAGTTTCATCCATGGAAGATAGGCTAAAATTTCATGAAAGGTAGCATCACCAAACCTATAATACTTCATTTCCACTTTCATAAGGTTTCTATTAGTCCTATATGGTTCCCACTCGTGAACCCAATCAAGCTTATCAAAGTCATCCTTTTCCCAATTAGTTAGAGGAGATATTTGAAAAGAGAACCCTTATTTTTGAATCTCATATTGATAGGTAGATTGAGTTGGATAATATGCATATGTATTAATCCATGTAATCAAAAAAATAAGGTGAATATAATCTCTCATTTCCCTCTCCAACTGCATCCCCACCTCAATAAGTGACCTCTAGATATGAGATTCCAAGTTGGAGACAAGGTGGAGAATTTAAGCCTAAGGAGATTCCAAGTTTCTTGAACACTCCATCCACTCCTCAAATTGAATCACCACCTTAACAGGAGACTCCTAATCCCCATATCCTAACATAGAATTATATAGTGGAGTCATTTGGAAAGAAAGAGGAGAAAAGTCTTGATAAAGAGTGTGAAGTTGAGAAGGAGCTTGATATTATGAAAACCCCTCCCACCCTTCCTCAAGAGACCTATTGTCTTCCATGTCAACCCTTTTGTACTCCTCTTCCTCATGAAGATTCCTATGAAATTTAATAAATTATTTTACAAGAGAACCTATCTAATAAAATTAAAGAGTTATATTCAAGAATGAAGTTGTTATGTCAAGGTGTGATGGAAGGTTTAGACCCAAAACAAGATCATATGCCTAAACACACCCCATCTAACCTCCCTCAAGATAATGATCAATCTAAATCAGATTTTAATGAATTTATTGTCAATTTTAAGTAATATGACCAAGTTATCTTAGCCCAAGGTTTGCCTCTCCTTCCTGGATAACTCCCAAAAGAATCCCCTATAATTCATTCTCAATCTGATTTTGAGTTATTTGTGCCACCTCAACCAACTAGTTCATCTTTTCCTCACCCTATCACCATTTTCATTGATGAACCTATGGTATGGGAACCTAAGGATGAGTATTTTGTTGATAAAAACTCAAAAATCTTTCTTGAAGAAATTCTATCTCCTTAGTAACCTCATTAGACTAAGTCACATGACTTCAAAATGCCTAGTCTTAAAATCACAAAGGAGAAAGAAATGGATGATATTGTATCCCTTGGGAACCAAAGTCCTATTTTAGAGGTTGAGATAAAAATTTAGATCCCTCAATATTTTATAAATGTTAAATAAGAGATGGTATCTTTCATGGAAAGTTCTGATTTGGTTAATATGGAAGAATGTCTTCCTTTTTCTAAAGAGGAAGAAATGATCATTAGCTCTTCCATAAATTTTCAAGATACCATGGATGGTAAATAAAAATTTCTTAATAATACTTTGGATGATTTATTTGTATTTATTGGATTAGGTTACACTCCTCTTCAAGGAAGCTATGATCTAGTAAATAATGGAGTGAAAGCAGCCTTGGCACTCAAGTGAGTGTGCAAAGGAAAAGCAAACTTTCAAATCTATCCTTTCAAGAGGCATATAAATTTCATGATGACATGTTTGAAATCATAAAAAATGGATATCATCCTCTTAAAAAATTGAGATAAATGCATCATATCTTAAAGGATGGAATAAGATTCTATTGGCCTCAATCTTCCAAAGAACATGAAACTACCCCTCTTGAAGCCATGCCTACTAAGGAGATACAAGTTGATCATGAGATGAAGAGTAGGGAATAGTATGAGGTATGTGTAAAATTTCAAGAGTAATATATCTCTATTGGAGACCTATTTAAAGATGATATACTTGAGAGAAGATAAAGTGAATTGCCAAGGAATAGGTTTGATCTATAAGACTTTCAATCCAAGGAGAAACATGTTTGGTACTATGTTTCATCTCATGAAGAAGAAGATTAAAGAAACTTTCATTTTGATCCTAGAAAGAAGGCATGCTTAGTTTTTTTGAATTATAGTTTGTTTCCTATTTTCCCTAAGTTTCTTGAGCACATGAATGTGTGTCTTGTTAGTTTGTTTGCTTTACTTTTGTGTGCCCTTGCTTTGTGTGGTTAAGGTAATCAAATGGTCTTGTCTTGATCAAAGACTGTAGTAAAAGTTATCCTATTTTATCTCAGAATTCAAATGACTCTCTAAGCATAATGGATTGATAAGGCTACTAGTCTAGTTAGTATAGCAGGCATACTACCCCTATGAGTCACTAATTTGTTGACTAAATTTGAATTTTAGGTCAAATTAGGACCCTTATAGGTAAAAAATTGACTTTTAGGTGTTTTAAGGGTATAATACATATGTCACAAGGTGTTTTATAGGTTAATTAATGTCATTTGATGTTATAATAGCCTTAGTCTTTAGTCATTTTAGTCCTTTTAGTCATTTTGAGCCATTTTGAGGCCAAAAAGGGGAATTTAATGATTTGTACAAATTCTTTGGGAAGTGTGAATGTTAAAAAAGGTTATTTCACATGCCATGTGTCCACATATGTCTTAATCAACTATTGGTAATTAAAAGTGGCAGGTGCTTTAGAAGAAAGAAGAATTTTCTTAGGGAAAAAGGTGAGTTTGGTACTTATGTCACCCATGGGGAAGTGTGCCACATGTGAAAAGATCATACAATGTCCCTTCAACTTCCTCTCTTAGTTCCAAATTTTAAATTCTTTTCAAGTGTCATTTTTGGCCCAAAACCATTTTGCTCCTTTTTCACCATTATTGGCAAGTAAAAGTAGTTTTTAGGTTTGTACTTTTTATGGACAATTGAAGATGTTTTAGGGGAAATGCTTTTGATAGATGGTAGTATATGTGTGTGTGTATACATACATACATACACACACACACACACACACACACACACACACACACACACACACACACACACACACACACACACACATACATACATATATTATATATATATATATATACATATATATATACATATATATATACATATATATATATATATACATATATATATACATATATATATATATACATATATATATATATACATACATACATACATATATATATATATATATATATATATATATATACATACATACATACACACACACACACAGATATATATATATATATATATATATATATTGGTGGATTGTGCTTTATGAACCATCCTCATGAAGATGACTATGTTTTTTTACTTGTTGTTTCATATACCCTATAGGTTGTGCTTCATTTTGGAAAAGTCCATATAAACCAGTGGTTGAGGTTGACTCTAGAGGATGTGAAAAATCTTATCATATGATCTCCATGTTTAGTTTCATGTTACATGGTGTTTGGATGAGAAAGTTATCTCATGTTTCAAGAAGGTGCCACTATGTACAATCTCAGTTAGGTTTTCTCTTGCAACCATGTTGAAAAACATGTATATAACCTATTTATGATGTATATGGAGGTGTTTTGTAATTATCATGATTTTTAACACACTTTAATATCAGGTACATCAATTATAAACCTTCACTTGTCAAGGAGAAGAGATTGCGGTAGTCATAATCAATCACTCACACATTTTGCCATTGGTATGACTAATTTAGGTGCCATGAAAGAAGAATGCCACATTGAAATGAAGTTTTAACTTGTTTAAAATCCTAAAAATTTGAAGGGAGTTCATTTTAACATTATAAGGGGGTACACGATTATTTAAATTGAAACTCATCTTCATTGCCTAAGCACACAATCTGCCTCCATATAATCAAATCTCCACTTACATGGGTATCCTTGATAACATCATGCTAAGATAGGGAATTTGATGAATGTTTAAATATATTATGATTTTTAGGATTGAATTTGTATACTTTATTAAACTATAAAAGTTACCACAACCATGTATATACTCTCTACTATTTAAACTCATGTTGACTGCCTATTCTTGACCTTGTCCACCTACAAGAAACCTTGACAGAGAGTTGAGGACCCGTTGTGAAGTGTTGAAAAAAGTAATGTAACTATTCCTAAATTCATAGTGTGTTGAAGGGATATTATTAGACCTATTTATAAGATTAAATTTATATGCAAATTTGAAAGTCACTTCCGAGGAGATGAGTAAACCTAGGGATCTTTTTCCCAAAAATGCCAAAATAAATCACATAGCTCTTTTGGAGTGATTTTATAACACTGTAATATTGAACTTTGATCACTTATATATATATATATATATATATATATATATATATATGATAATACCTCTACAAATTTTTGAGAGAATATGAGCAATGGAGATTAGTTGTTGAGAGGCTCGAAACTTATCAATTTATGCATTATTTTCAGTTAGTGTTATCTATAAGATGTGAGTTACAAAAATACCTATTCAATTGAAGGTTTAACATGGGACCATGCCATAATAATAGAATGGTTATATTTGACATAATGTATTTTTAATGTCATATATAATCTAAAGAAGATAGTGTACTATTTCTTACTTCCCATGTACATTTGTAGTTTGTACATAGAAAAATGTGCACCTATATTTGTAGGTAGACACTAAACTAAACATGATAACTTGGTGGTTTTTTAGGGAATATTAGGTTAATACATGTGTATAAAGGTTAATTTTTAGCTTAGTTATTAAATGATGGATCTTACACACCATGTTTAGGCTCAATTACATCTTAGGTGCACTTACAGGAATAAAAAAAGGTAGGGTTTTCACAGTCAGGACATAGATAATCTATTTTAGTGAATTCTAAATGTGTATGAAGAGTGAAGTGGTGAAAAAAATATATTAGCACCTACATCAAGACATGATGACCTCCTTAATATCATAACAATGAAAAATAAGCTTACATAGACTCTTTTAGGTCCTATGAACACCTACAACTAAGCAAACAAACAGTGAGTAGGTTTGGGCTCCAAGTGATGGAGAAGGACTAGGTAAGTGTTATAATTGATAGGTTATTGAAATAAATTTAGAATGAAAATTATCATCTCATGAAACTAATTAAATTAATTATAGTATAAGGGACCCTTTTCAAAATCAATATACAGTCAGTCTATGACTATCAAATACACAGTCTATTTTTTACACTTTTAGTCTTTGAATTTGAGGATTTAGGAGGTCAAATGACTTGATAAAAAGATAAAATTTGGTGCATATGGTCTCCATAAATTTAATAATGCTATAAAAATATAAATTATCTAAGTAAATATGGGAAGCACCCTTTATTTTGTCTTAGATAGAGGGTACTTTCCCTTAGGTATAAACCCTGATAGTTTTGGAAATGGAGATGAAGGTTAATACAAGGAGATGATGGAAATTAAAAAAAAATTAATAGGTTTTTGAAAACCTATTAACACATATAAAACTAATCAAGGAGTGAATTTTAACAAGGTATCCCAAACCCTCAAATTTGTAGATAGGCATACTAGGCATGACTAAGCCTAAAGATCCAAATGAGAAGGAACTTTCACTAATACCCTTATGTGGGAATTATAATTTTATAAAACATGTTTTTAGGGTGTTTTAATATGTGTTAGAGATTATGGAATGAAGATAATTAAAATAGGATGGTTGTGGAGCTAAAAGCTTCAACTGTTGTAGACATGGAGGTTACTGAGTTCTAGGGATACCGGCGTTGGCAGTATGACCGACGTTAGTCAGGGGTGAACAGAAGGGCAATCGGCATCGGCAGGAGGTCGACCGACATTAGTCACCTCCAGGCAGATAGGGACTGATGTTGGTCACCTGTGGTATTTTTAGAACTATTTGTTGCAAGGACAGTTAGTTCGTTAAATCAAGTGTTTGCATGTTAAGGGCTAATTATAGTCTCGAGCTGTGTGTCTAATTATTGTAATTAGAGGTCTAATTTTTGTATGCATGGGATCCTATTTAAAGACCCATGAGGCATGTATTTTAATTAAGGCAAGTAAAGCATTGATGCAAGAAAGCAAGGTCAAGGAGATCTGCAAGGTGTAAGGTCAAGGAGATCAGCTGAAGCATTCAAGGAGGGGATAACAACTTAGGTTGTTGAGTTGGTTATGGTTGAGAAAGAGAGAGATGAAAGAAGTCCTTGAGGTGTGGCAAGCCTTAGAGGTGGAAGAAGAAGTGGCATCTTCTTTATTGTATTTTCTTCTGAAGAGTTTTTAATACAAGATTGTGTATTATCTCTCAAATTCTGTGTTGTTTCAAGTTTCTAGTTACTTAATCATTCTAGTATAATTCCGTGTTTAATTACTTATAAGAAAAGTAATCAATTATGCTTCCTTAGAGGGGTTCCTAATAGTTGGTATCAGAGCTAAGGTTGCAGGGAGCAGGTTATTATTTGATTACAGGTCATTCTCAGGGGTTTTTGATTGAGTGGGAGTACAACAATGGCAAAAGAAAGTAAGCTACGAATGAAAAAATTTAACGGCAAGAATTATCAACATTAGAGGATACAGATAGAAGATTATCTATATCAGAAAGATTTATACTTACCATTGGGTGGGGTTACATGCAAGCCATAGATATGAAGGATGAAGAATGGAATGTTCTTGATCGAAAGGCTTTGGGATCCATAAGGTTGAGCCTTGCATCGTCTGTGATTTCCAACTTATCACAGTGTAAGACAATGAAAGAGTTGATAAAATCTTTGGCAAATTTATATGAAAAGCCCTCTGCTTCAAATAAGGTATTTCTTATGAAGCAGTTATTTACTTTGCAAATGCAGGAAGGTGAATCGATATATACTCATCTTAGTGATTTCCATGGTTTGGTAAACCAGTTAGCTTTAGTCAATATTGTTTTTGATGATGAAGTAAAGGCTCTCTTAATTTTATGCTCTTTACTTGAAAGTTGGGATAGTTTGGTAATGGCAGTAAGTAATTCTGCATCTGCTTCTAAAATCTTAAAAGTTGATGATGTTGTGAGTGTAATCTTGAATGAAGAAATACGCAGGAAAAGCACAGGTGAATCATTAGGGAATGCTCTAAGTGTAAAAAGTAGGGGAAGGCAAAGAGAGAAGGTCGAGCAAGGGAAATCAAAGTCAAAGATGGGAAGGAGATTTGAATCCAGAGGTATCACCTGCTGGTTTTGTGGAAAGAAAGGACACATAAAGAAAGAGTGTTGGTTGAGGGATAAAGAAAATCAACATGAAGGTAAGAAAGAAGCAAATATTGTAGGTATTGTGGTACAGGATGCTCTCATACTTTCTTTGGATAGTCAGTTAGAATCATGGGTTTTAGATTCTGGTTCTTCTTTTCATGCAACCGCAAATAGAGATTTGTTCCATGAGTATGTCCAGGGAGAATTTGGAGAGATTTATTTAGGGGATGGTATGCCTTGTCAAATGATTGGCAAAGGGAAAGTGCAGCTGGAATTGCAGCCAGGAAACACATGGGTGTTGAAGGAGGTTATGCATGTCTCAATCTTGAAGCAAAGTTTGGTTTCTGTAGGAAGGTTGGGTGATGAGGGATGCACAATAACCCTCATAGTGGATTCTTGGAAGGTTACCAAGGGTGCACTTGTTTTAGCAAGAGGTAAGAAAGGAGGTACTCTTTATCTATCTACTTGTATTACTGATTCTACTTCTGGTTTATCTACTTCAGTTGTAGATTCAAAGATGTGGCTTAATAGGCTTGGTCACATGAATAAGAAGGGAATGGACATTCTTGAGTCAAAGGGTGTGAGTTCAGATTTGGAAAGCATAGATCGAGTTCATTGTAGGAAAAGGAAATTTGATGCTTTTGACAAGAACAGGGAAGCCTTGGTGTTTATGGAGGAGATGATGGATAGAGATCAGTCACAGGGGCTGAATAATTTTGAGCAGGGCAGTATGGACAGGGTTTTGATCCAAGATGAGCTCATGGATAAAGAAGTCATCACTTACAGGAACACATAGTTACCAACGTCAGTCACATGAAACTGGCGTCGGTCAGGTAGGTACCGACATCGATCATGTGTAGACCAGCAAGGTTGGTAGTGTCAGACAGGGGAAGTCTGACATCAGTTAGATAGGAACTGACATTGGCAAAAGGGACACTGGTGTTGACCAGGGAAATGATGTCAGTAGTCAGGGTCAGTGCAGGGAATCGACATTGGTCGGGTGCAGACTGGGAGATGGCCGAGATCAGTCACTGGAATAGATGTTGGGCAGACAACAAGCTATCAAGAAGTCTCAAACACCCATATGGAGGACTGAAAGGGTAAGTAGACCTCATATTCATTATTCACCTTCTTTATATTACTTGTTGCTTACTGATGGTCAAGAACTAGGAAGATGTGAAGAGGCAATGCAGGTATAATCCAAAAACAGTGGGAGCTTGGCATGGATGAGGAGTGTGAGTCCTTAGAGAAGAACCAAATAGGTGTTTATTGGTGGAGTTGTCAGCTGGAAGAAAGCATTAGATGAGGAATGGATTCCTAGGTTAGAGAAGAGAGTCGATGGATACGTGAGATAGAAGGCTAGGGTATATGGTCTTGAGCAGGCTGCAGGACAATGGAGGTTTGACCATTGTATTTTTCTTTTACCAGGTTAGATAATATTAGCTACATTATCCTGTTACTATATGTTGTTGCTTGTTGCAGGGTTACACATGTAGAGAGTTGTTAAGCTAAGGGTAAAGTTAGTTTAGAGGTATGTCATGAAGAATTTGGGAGTAGCAAAATTCTTTTGGCATAAGAGACATGGAAGATCACAAGTTGATTTTGTCTCCAGTGGGAGTTGTCAGAAAGTTTAGATGTGGTAGGGGACTTGGATGATAGGTATAGCATCACAGGTTTTGTGGTGGTTGGTCTTCAAGAGTGATCTTGAAGAGGGATACAAATCCAAGGGAACAAACTAGATGATGTATAGGTACAGGTACAGTTGCAGTTGTTTATCTCCAAGTGGGAGATTGTTAGATTATGGAGCTAAAAGCTTCAACTGTTGCAGACATGGAGGTTGCTGAGTTTTAGGGATATTGGCATCAGCAGTATGACCGACATTGGTCAGGGGTGAATAGAAGGGCAACTAGCATTGACAGGAGGTCGGCTGATGTCGGTCACCTCTAGGTAAATAAGGACTGATGTTGGTCACCTATGGCGGTTCCAGAACTGTTCATTGCACGGATAGTTAGTTCGTTGAACCGAGTGTTTGCATGTTAAGGGCTAATTATAGTCTCGAGCTGCATGTCTAATTATTGTAATTAGAAGTCTAATTTTTGTATGCATGGGATCCTATTTAAAGACCCATGATGCATGTATTGTAATTAAGGCAAGTAAAGCATTGAAGCAAGAAAGCAAGGTCAAGGAGATCAGCTGAAGCATTCAAGGAGGGGATAATAACTCAGGTTGTTGAGTTGGTTGTGGTTGAGAAAGAGAGAGAGGGAAGAATTCCTTGAGGTGTGGCAAGCCTTAGAGGTGGAAGAAGAAGTGGCATCTTCTTTATTGTATTTTCTTCTGAAGAGTATTTAATACAAGATTGTGTATTGTCTCTCAAATTTTGTGTTGTTTCAAGTTTCTAGTTACTTAATCATTCTGGTATAATTTTGTGTTTAATTGATTATAAGAAAAGTAATCAATTTTGCTTCCTTAGAAGGGTTCCTAACATATGTGTTAGAGATTATGGAATGAAGATAATTAAAATAGGATGGCTTGGATGGCAAATATTACACTCAGACATGTTAATCAAGGTTTAAGCCTAATGCCCAAATGAGAGGTTAGTTTCACTTATAACATGAGATATGATTATTATCCTATTGTATCATGATTATATGGTCACCCTAGGTGTGTTAAATCTTTCACTCTATAGAGGAATCATGATAAAATTAATTTTGATCTCAAAACTACATTAGACCTATGCAAAGTGTAGAATCAAACTCGATCGAGCAACTTTAGATATTTTCATCTCCTTGAAGGATTTTCATGGAGGTAAAATAGGTTTTGAGGATTTATATATGGTCCTAAAGATAAATTTAGTGGCATTAGTTGGAGAGTTGGATGTCAGACCTTTATGAAACATCACTAAAGTTCAAACCTGCTCAAAACCCTTATAAAGACTAGTTTGAGTAAATGAGAGAGATAATGCACCAAAATGAAATATTTTTTTCCAAAATGATAATTAGAGGTTGTATATGACTCATTAAATACCCATACCATAAAAATTATATGTATGAACATGGTATAAATAGGGTTTTATTAACTATTTTATGTGTAGTGTAGGTTCTAGGAGGTTCTAATAGATGCCAACCACATGGGAGTAAAGATTGAGACTTAAGATAAGTCCCCATGTCAATTTCATGCCTTGAAACAAATCCTAAGTGCCTTAACTAGTTTATTTATCTCATCTCATCAAAACTAGCATAATGGACATGATGGTAAGAAGGGTGGAAAACTTCAAGTGGGGTGATTTTAAAGTGTGTCTAGTGCTTATAAATCCATGGAGGATATTGAAACTTCTCATAAAATCCCTCCCACATATTTTCATAAAAAAATGAAGCCAATTTTGAGGCCAAGTATGTAGGGTTCATGAAAGAAGATTTTCTTAGACTGTAGATGATGATAGCTCATTTTGGGAAGGTTTTAGATGACCAAGACTAAAACCAATGCATGGAGATTCCTGTATAATATCCTTCCTCTTCATTCCAATCATTATACCTATCCATAATCTTTTTTTGGATGTTAAAACAAGTCTAAATCATGAAGGTAGTTTTTTGAGCCAAAAAAAGGAGTTTTATGCCACTTTACAAGAGTTTCACACCTTATATGGACACTTGTACTTCTTGACCTTGCATGGTTCATCCCACATCCTCTTATCATGCATACATAACTTATTCTCTCATCCTAAAAAGTTTCCTTATGACCCTTGGACTTCTCTCTCTCTCTCTCTCTCTCTCTCTCTCTCTCTCTCTCTCTCTCTCTCTCTCTCTCTCTCTATTTATATAAGAACTAACCATTTTTGGAATTGTAACTTATACTCCACCTAAGTATGGTGAAACCTTACTCATTTTCATACCATTTCATTAATAATACTACTATTTTTTTACCTCATCATGACTATTCATAGTGTGTTCTATTGAATTTTTGATCTTGTTAAGTGAGGACTATGGATTCCTTAGATGTTGTCTCATTCTTTCATTCTATTTGTAATTGGAAAGCTTCTTCTTACAGGGTGTGTGAAGTGTTCTAGGAAATGTTAGGGATTGAGTGAGTTAGTCTATTCACTAGTGTCATTCAAGTAATCTTGTCTAATCTTCCTATATTTACACATTAATCCATAAACTCATAATGTAACATTGATGTGAGAAGATTCAGATTAAAGGAGTGTATGTTTGGTTAGTCCTTTGTTCTCATGTGTAACATGTTGCTAGTTGGAAGTCATCATATTATTTGGTGTATCACCTCCCTTATAATAATTTAATTTTAATTATCTCTCTCCCCCCCCCCAAAGTTTAGGTGTAGTAGTGATCCAAAGCGGTACATCAAGGAAGCTAGCCTTATCTAGAGATTCACCTCATTCTTAGGACCACCTCATTCCTAGAGGTTTTTCCATTGTGACACTTGGATGAAGAGAGTTTAAAAATATCTTAAAAGGGTGAAAATCCAAGTGACAATAGGTATATTAGTAAAATAAAATGTAAATTGGACCTACCTTCCCATGTTGTGTTTTTTGTTCTTTAGGGCCCCTTACAGAGCCATCAATCTACTACAAAGATTGGGTACTTGTGTGAGAAATAAGGTAGCACTAAAAGATTTTTTTAAAATTCTCCTCTTTCAATCTAATGGCCTACCACACCTCAAAGGACCTCATCTCTATCATCAGGCCAACTTTGGAGTTTGAGCTTCAACTAGAAAAAAGAGATGTGTTTTGAATCACATCTTTTAGTGTGATTTGACTTTTAAGAGTATTTTTGCCTTTTATATCATTTCCTTTTTATTTAAAAATATTTATATTTTAAATTTTTATGGCTTTTTAAGATTCCTCCTCCATAAAAATTTGGAATGACCAATCATGAGAGATGTAGTGATACACATGAATGAGATGTAGGCTAAGGCTAGAAAAAGATAAGTAACCAAAGACAAATATTGATTATGACACTTAGGATTAATAATGAACCAACACATGATCTCAAGTCTCAACTATGTATATGATTAGTTTGTGAAAATGAAATAAGGGAAAAAGGAGATCCAAAGTGGACTAGTGAAAGGAAAGTGTAATGAGATGCATTGTTTGATAACTGATTAAATGGTAAAAGGAGACAAGACCAAAGGGAACATGGTTTTTATAACCAAGTCACAATTATAATTATTTGTGAAAAATAGAGATAAGAGAGTAAACAATCATGGAGACATAATAAGAGAGTTTTGAGAAAAAACTCAAGACAAAAAGAGGAAGCAATGATAAAGAAAGGAAATCATATGTGAACATAAATGAAAATATAAGCAAGATATAGTACAAAAATTAACGAATCACCATATAAGAAAAAAATATGAATTTGATACAATGTCAAATGATATAATAGAAAGATAAAAATAAAATTGGAGCACATGTCCAATCAAAATTTAAATGTAAAGGTACCGTGCATGTGCTCATAAGTACTAATAAATCTACCCACACACATTATCCAAGACATCAAATAAGTCTCTATGAATTTGGATATGAACTATTGCTAATGTCTCATCAATCTTTGCTAAAAACTCATTAAAAACTTATTTTCTAATCTCCTCAATTGAAAAATTAGGAATGATTGAAGGATCATGTTAAGGAAAATTAGACAAGGGATGCTTAGGAGAATTCATGGGAGTGGGATATATGAGAGATGTAGAAATCACCTGTGGAGAAGGATCCATGGGTGAGGGGCACATAGGTGGAAAAGGATCCATAGGTGAGGGAAGGTACACAGGTGAAGGAATAATATGTGGAGGCACAAAAGGTGATGAAGGGAACATAGGAGGGGATGTAACCACTGGAGGTGGATCCATGGGAGAATACGAAGGAGCCTGTTTGAAAGAATGATCTATGGGAGGAATGGAAGAAGGTCTAGAAATAGCTATAAAATTATCCTTAAGGTGTTGTTGAAGGATGTAGTAATGATCAGTGTGATGGGTGCCACATTAGTGTCATAGATAATACACCTCACCATACTTAGGTAAATATTTAGGAAGAACCTTTAAGGGAGGTATGGATTTGTTTGAAGAATGAAAGGAAGGATTAAAAATGTCAATATATTGTCATAGCTTGTGACAATGGATAAAAAAATGATTGTCTATATGATGGAAGCAATAGATACACTTGTGAGAATTCTTAAGAGAAGCACTCGTAGAGGGAGGTATAATAAGAGTGGAAGAAGTTGGAGAACACTCATCAACCCATTTAGTGGGAAGATATCCATCTTGGGAAAAGGAAGGAAACCATCACCAAGGGAAGGTGGTGATGGAGGAGGAATATAACTAGGCTCAATAGAAGAATCAATGGGATGTAAAGTAGGGGTAGGCTCAACAATAGTAGGAGTGGGTATAGGCTCAACTAGATTAGGAGAAAGAATGGGCTAAGCTATAGGAAGAGTATGAGTGGATTTTGATAAGCGATATATGAAGGGATGGGAAGGATCTATAGAAGGTTTAAGGAGGGTTGCACTAATATTAGGAGTAAACAAATGATGGAAGTTAGGGAACCTAGTAAATCAGTAAGATTTAGTCATAACATGATCCATGAGCATACTCCTACAAGGATCCTAAGAAACTATAGGTGTTAGCACGATCTCTAGCCTAAAATAGAGAGGAAAAATACTAAAATTAGGAACTATAATTGAATGAAGATAGGAAGATACATAAAAAGACTTAAGTAAAGAAAAATGATAATAGATAATCTGAGCATCATAGGCTTGGACAAGACTACCTAAGAGTGGATCATCTAAGGAATAACCATAATCATAATCTAGGGTGTAAAGTTCATTGCCACAAGTAGGCATAACCTTGTCATCTAAATAAGTTTGGTGAATATAATTTCAAGTCTTTGTTAAGACTATGAGAATATCATTGTAAGAAGGTTTATGAGAATGAGGCTGTAAAGAAACAGGAGGCTGTGAGATGAGGTGAGGTGAGAGATCAAATTTTTTAATTTTGAGGTTAATCTCATTAGGCTCATTATCATCATAATCTAATAGGTTAGAAGGAATGTCCCAATGATTTTGTGATGCCCATTATAACCTTGGGTTTAGTTAATGATAAAATTAAGATGTTGTGACTCATAGAATGGAATGTTAGGCAAAAGATTAAGAGTAGGGATCTTTAAGACACCATAGTCTTGTAATTCTTTGAAATTCCAAGGGTTAGTGTCACCTTAAATATTTTTAATGGTTCCATTATGAGGGAATTTAATGCATTAGAAGGCAGAAGAAGCAACAAGTCTCATACGATGAGTCCATGGCCTACCAAGCAAGATGTTATAAGAAAGAGGAAAGTTAAAGATCATCAAGATCATCACCTTCACATGAATGGTGATAGGTGGGATGGTAATGAGAAGCTACACATAACCTAGAGGAGGCATTTTCATTTTATCATATCCTTGGTAAGTGTTTCATGTAGACTTCATATTATATTATGAATATCCAAGAGTTTTAATGAAGCTGAGAGAGGCAATGTAGGTATTATATCCTTCATAAATTAATGCACGCTTAACTTATATATAACATATTTAAACACTAATGAATAAGAGATGATTATCTACATGAATCAAATTCTCCTTGGGAATCATAGAAGCTATGGGACATTTTTAAGGAAAGAGAAGTGTTTATAGTTTCATCAAAATTTATAGACATCTCATCACATTAAAGTAATATACTACCCTTGGATCTAGATAAGGCTTCCTCCCATCCTACTAGGGGAGGATGAGGGACATTAATCTCAAATAATATTTTCACGATATGGTTTCTATGATGGGGAGAAATCCTCATAATCTCAAGGAATGAAATCTATGATGGGAGATTAGTGAGTTCTATAATGGGATCCCACTCATCATAACCCATAAGAATGTTTTTAGATATAGGTGCATAATTATTAATGAGGTCCTCAAAAGGAGAAACTGAAGTGCCTTAGAATTTATGTTGATAAGAAGGAGAAGATTTAGAACAAAGTTGAAAATCATGTTGAGATGATGAAGTAGTTGATTCAAGTTGATTTTGAGAATTGGAAGATGAAATATTAGTAGAATCTTGATTTTAATTAGTGTTAGAAAATGATGGAAGAGTGGTAGAAATAGAAAAGGAAGGGTTATCCAAGGGAGAATCAGAAATTGAATCATCAAAAGTAAAAAGGTCATCTTTCCCCAACTCATTTAAATGAGTTGGAGAAGAATCCTAGATAACACGATATGTTTTAGATAAAGGAGAAGTATATATAGGTTAAGAATCTATAAAATCAACCACTCTTCACATATTGGTCATGTTAACCACATTCTCTTAAAAATTTAGTTCAACAAGACTTTCAACATTATTGGTGGAAGGGATGGCTTTATATTGATTGTCTTGAATAGGTTGATGATTAAGAAGAGAGTCTTTGTAAATAGCTAAATGAGCATTTGCTTGATTTAAGGCTTGAGTTTTATCATGTGATTTATAATCCTTGAAAGTGATTTCATAAGCTTATTGATGCTTTCTAATGATAGAATTATGATCAAAATTAGGACCAACAATAAATTCCATAGATAAATTACAAAGTTGTCTACAATTCTCATAATAATGACCCCAACTAACGTGAAACAAATAAAACATGTTAGGATCATACCAAGATTTTAGAGGATAGGTAGGGTCAAGATCTCATGAAAGAGGCCTAGGTAGAAACATAATAAATTCAGTTCTAGATAGAGATTTATAAACATTAAATTTGTTTGGTAAAGATAAGTGAGGATTGGTATATTGTTGAGAATGGGGAGTTGGTTTCAAAGATTAGTTGGGAACAACAGTTAGAACATTGTGAATGGTGTCATAAGAATATGGAACATCATCATTGGTAATATTGTGATTGTTTTTCTTAAGAGACAAGGACCCATAGAAGGTTGTGGTGGCTTGAATTGACCCATATGAAAATATTTTCATTTAACTTGGTCAATAGCCTTCTCTAATTTACATGGAGAGAGAGTGATATTGAATTTTAGGAAAAATGGAATTGGTAAAGAGATGGAAAATATTGTCATCAACCATGTTATGTTCACATTTATTTGATAAAGTTTTCCACCTTTTAACAAAGGCTTGAAAATTTTCATTTTCAAGTTGTTTGTAATTTATGAAGTGGGCCAAAGAGTTTTTGGGAAGATCACTAGTTTGGAATTCTTGAATTAAAATCATTCACTAAATCCTCCAAAATAGTAAGGAAATGAGTTCTAAGTTGGTTTTACCAATCCAAGGCATCACCTTTGAGATTTTTGGTAGCATCCAAGGTGTTAAATTTTACCCAATCCTTATAAATATATCCAAATGTTTTAAGATGAAGGGTGGGATTGGTTGATCCATTATAAGAAATTATAGGTGTGATACCTCCAATATAAATATTAGAAATTTGACTAGTGAGAGGTTTATTTTGGAGATGCTTAATGGTTTTGTTGACTAAAGGAGGTTTAGGAGTGAGATTGCCTTAATAATCTTGAAGGGGAGGAGGGGGAACATTTTGGTTATGTATACCCCAAGTTGATGGTTGAAGATGATATTAAAGATGAAGAAAGTGGTTTTTAATTCTCATCATTTTATTTGTGTTATGAGCTTGAAAGGTATTCATTTGATTAATTATTTTTAATAATAGTTGATCTATTTTATTATAATTATTAGAAGCATTAAATTTGGTATTGGTGGCTTGGTTACAACTATTAGTGTTAATAGGAACTTGAGAAGAATTATGAGAATGTGAGGTACTAGTGATAAAATTTTCTTGTGTATAAAAAGATGGACTAGTGAATGGCTAAAAAGAAGAAACACTAGTAGCATGATTACCTTGGGTATAAAATGAAGCACTAGTGGAAGAATTAAGGATAGTGGACCTTACGAGAGGCCCACTAGATGTAGAACCTACCATGTTAGTGGATATACTAGGCATGGAGGTTGAATAAGTTAGAGAACAAGAGGTCATGGTATGAGAAGGGGTCATAATTGAAGGAAGATGCTAAGAATCAAAGAAAGTGTTACCCCCAAATCTAGTTGAGAATGTAGGAGTAGGTGAGTGAGGCTCTTCAACTTGACCATCAATCATAAGATTGTAAATGGTAGAAGGGTCTTTTCCTCGATGTTGAGGAAATTTAGAGATAAAGAAGAGCATTGCAAGGGTATACTCTAATTTGGGTTGGTCTTCTAAAGAGAAAAGAGTATGATGTTATGAAGAGGTATTACGAGAGGCCCCATAGTTCATTTTACAAGTGGAAATGTGAACATTACTATCATCCAAGAGAAGAGCCCTACTCTATCTATGGGAGACCCTATGAGGGTTGATAAAATTCCTCATGTCTATTGAATACAACTTATTATTGTCATCAAGCACAAATTACATGATGAAGGGTAAGAAAGAGAGATGAGAAATCAAGAGAATAAGAAATGAAAAAAATATATAGGGTCGATTGGGTTGACTAACATAGAAATAAGGTCTATAAACTATACAAGGTTGACTAGGTTGATCCAGTATATTGAATATGGGCTAAAAAAGGTATAGGGTTGATTGGGTCAACCCAATATAGTAGATAGGGCAGTTTAGAAACTAATGATAGATTTATGAAATGAAAAAAGATAAGTTTTTCAAGTAATTTGAAAATAAATAGCTGAAAGGAAAAAAATAGTCAATTGGATTCACATTGGTCAATCTAATTGAGGCACATAGCAGAAAACCTTGTACCAACACTAGCTAATACAAGTTGTTGCAATACAAAATACAATTGAGCAAAGAGAAAGAGAATGACTTGGAAAGTAAATATAAACTAATTGGTCAACCTAAATATTTACTATATTATTTAAGAGATGATTTTAAATGTGATGGAAAGTTAGCTATAAGGAACTAGAATGGGAATCTAAGGATGGTTTCAGTTAGTTTGGGCTGAAAGGGACTGTAGTGGTAATGATATAATCTTGGTATTGGGGCCTGGCCCCTCGATTCACACACTGTAGTGATAAGGGTGTCAGGTGCTTAGCCATAATATACCATTAACCATGTTTTATAGTTGACCCAAGTATCACGTTGGCTTCCCCCTTGGTGATGAAATCCAAGTAGGATGGCCTTGGGTAGAAAAATGTTAGAACGCTTTTTTAGACTATGTGATTTGACCATATGTGCATAAAATAGAAAATAATGAACTAAAATAGTAATTAAAAACCAACTAATTAATCTAAGTGATCCATTCTAAGCATGTAAGCAATAAGAAAAAAAAGTGTGAATTAATTACTAACATATAAGGTTAATTCTAAATTTGAAACAAGCTACAATGTTGATATGGTCAACAACATATGCATAATATATAGAACAAGGTTGATAGGGTCAAACCTATACTATATAAGTAAGGTCTCAAAATGAACAGGGTTGGTAGAGTTAACCTAGTTATCCAAATAACACACAAAACACAGAATTAGGTTAGTGATGTTGATCCAATTGACTGTGCAAAGGCAGTTTTAAAGATTAAAAATTAGAAAAGGAAAGATAGTAAATAAAAAGCTAGAGAGATAGAAAGGAAAATTAGTGGATTAAATATGTAGAGAATGAATATTATTATTTAATAACCTTGATATATGCTTGTAAATTCTACTAATTGGGTCAACTAGGTCGATCAAGCTTTACAAAAACTTACTACTAAATGCTTGAAATGTATAGGGTTGACTTGGTCAACCTAGTATGCTAAAAATTATGTTTAATAAAATATAGGGTCAATTGGGTCAACCTATTAGTCTAAATTGGATGTCTATAAATATGAAAAATTGTACTAGGTTGATAGGATCAATCTAGTAGCATGTACCTAAAAACTTGTGCATAGAAGTTAGATGTTGGATCAATAGAGTCGATCTAGTATGATAGATATATGATAAAAATAATGATGAAATAATTAAATAAAATAAAAAATGAAAAAATACTGCAAGGGTTAGTTCACATGGTCCACCAAAATGTATGCAATTAGAAATGTATCATACTTATAAATCAATCCTAGCTCAGGGATGATAGAGCATACCTAGACTTTCAATTGGGAATACATTTGTTAAGTGGGGCCATGACCAATTAGGGGATAATTTATCACAATCCAACATTCTAAGAAGGGTTCCAAAGCCTATAATCTAACACAATCATGCAACAACCCTAAAAGAGTCCTAGGTTTAATGTTTAATCTATTCTTATAAAAAATAAAGTAAATCTAATCTAGTGCACATCAAAGCTTATGGCACAAAGTGGGGGTTAAAAACAAAACAAACTAAACTAAAAATGCATAGAAGACATATACCCACATCAATGTATACATAATCCTAATACATGAAAGAAATAATCACAACTGCATTATCTATCTACTCTTACAAAGGAGAAATAAAGTTAGGAATACTTACCTTTGAAGATGAAGCTATTGAGTCTCAATCTCTCTCTTGGCTAAGGTTATTCTCAAGAGATTTTTGTGGTATGTAAGGATAACAAAGATAAATCATCTCTAGGATACACAACCTATCTATGCATCTAAAAGAATTAATTACAAGATAAGATCCGTATCTCCAAAGAAAGTATAAAACCCTAAGCTTTATTCCTCAAGTAGAATAATCAATAATAAGATGTTTTTTTGCACTTAATCTTATTCACTTGTCTTCTTAAAAATGGTTGGAAATGAACTTGTATATATAGATGGATCTTTCCCTAAATACTCCCAAAAACATTAGCTATACAGGGTCAACCCAGTCGACCCTATATGTTTTTAGGAATAATTCACTAGGTCTGTATAGGTCGGTTAAAAGGCTAACAAACCTAATAAGTGAAAAATACCCCTAGACTATACAGGGTTGACCTAGTTGACCTAGTATAACCAACTATCCAAAATGGAATTAAGGCAAGAAAAGTAGGATAAATCATGGCAAGAGATTGGAATGGGTAAGGCTAAGAAAATAAGATTAGGGCAAATGGTTTTAGGAGATGAGTATGTAGATGACAAGTGGCAAGAGGGACAATAATCTTATGAAGCACCAATGGTCTACCCACCCCTTTCTTAGTTCCACCCTTAAGGCATGAACTTAGAGAGATTGAGAGTTGATAGGTTTTTATAAGATACAAAATGTCAGTAATCAATAAAAGTTTTAAAATATTATGTGTATACACTATACACCTTAGCAACATACTATTGATGTCTTTCTTGAAAAGCACACCATCAACAAGTATACATGGAATAGATTTAAATATAAATTATCTTCTTCTTGAATAAATTAAATTAGGAGGATAATAACCATCTTGAATATATCTTATCGAGTCATGAAACCAGCTATAATATGAGGTATGATAAGCTATAACTTCTTCATCATTCAACACCAAAATTGTCTTCTTAGCCTCTTGCAAGTCTTGAGATAGATGTTCACATAATTATTTACCTCTATTCATCTTTATGACCTTGATTTCCACATCATACTCCATTACTCTTGTTATCTAACCTTCCATCTTCTCATTTATATCCTTGTTCAAAAGGAACTCCATGATACTTGGATGGGAAACCATTAGATGTATCCTATTGTTAGATAACAAGTATCTAAAATTCTTGAGAGATATGATTACTGAAATAACATGATTTTTAATAAAATAATACCTTGTCTCATACTCTTCCAAACCTTGAATAAATAAGACTATTGGATGATCTAAATCCTCATGATTTTTTTGCATAAGAATACCTAAAATGGTGTGCACATTAGGATAAGTGTACAAGATGAAGTCTTTTGAGAAATCTAGATTTATGAGTGTAGTATCACTAGCTATGGATTGATTTATCTATTTAAAAATATTCATTCCATAATTAGACCATCTAAAACATTGATTCTTATTAATCATGGTTGTAAGTGGCATAGCTAAAGTAGAAAAATCTGAAATATATCTTATGAAATTGATTTTTCCTAGGAAGCTTTGTAATGCATTTTTCTGTTTAGGTAAAGAAAGAGAAATAATTAAGTCTATCCTTTCAGGATCTATGCTTAAACCATGTTTTGAAACCACATGTCTAATAAGATTACCTTCATGTACTGATAAGACACATTTATTAGGGTCAAGAGACACCCTAAATTGACTACATCTTTCAAACACTTATTTGAGATGGACCATGTACTTACTTTCACTCTTTGAAAATATGGTTATTTCATCCAAATAGATAAGAAAAAATATATTAATAAGACCTTAAAATGACATATACATGGCCCTATTAAAGGTTTGTCTAGCATTTTACAAACTAAATGGCATCTTTTTATATGCAAAGGTCTCTTACTTGGTACTAAAGGTTGTCTTAGACTGGTTTTCTTCCTTAACCAAAATCTTATTGTAGACACTATACCCATCCAACAAAGATAACCTTTATAAACTAATAACCATCTACAATATTTGTTCTATCGATGGTAATGGATAGTGATCAATAAGACATGCCTTGTTCAAATCTCAGAATTCAACACAAAGTTTAATCTCACTATTCTTCTTCTATACTAGATCAAGGTTTGCCACCTAAATAAGTGTTTGATTATAAAAATGATGGTTGATTCTATGAGCTTATGAAGCTCAATCATCATCAACGGCTCAAATTTTGTATTTATGGGTCTTTGCCTTTGTCTAACTAGTTTGTTTTTAGCTTCTATCTCAATGGTGTGTTGAGATAAACTTGGGTCAAATCCTTTTAAATCACTATATTTCCATGTAAATACATTAGAAAAACTCCTACATAACTCAATGAGGGATTATTTTTGTGAAGGAGTGTATACTCTACCCAATTTCAAACTCTTTCTAGATGTAATATCCACATTGTCATAATGTTCTTCTTTAGTTGAAAAAGAGGACTTATCTTTACTCATCTCATCATCTCCACTAAATATAATTTAAAGTATGACCAATCCTTTGGGAAACTTATTGGACTTCAGTTGAACAATCTGATCCCCATACTACTGCAACAACTTTGATTGATTCTTGGAAGAGAATTCAACCTCCTCTTTCAAAAACTTGATAATATAATTGTCATCCTCAAAGGTTTGCCATTTATCGTGATTATCTAGAATGGAAGGCTTAAAAAAAACTTAGCCTCAAAACAACTTTGATGTGTGATTGATTTTTATCACTTTTTATATCAGCTAAAATACTTAATTGAGCCCCCATGGCAACCAACCTATCCACATGTTTATTCTTTTCTCTTACTACTGATTGAATATCAAATGCCTAGAGCTATTAAATTAAGTCCCAAAATATATGATTATAATATCTAAGCAAGGTGTTTTTACATACATTAAGTCCTCTTACTTGGTAAACTATAAGTTCACTATCACCAAAAACCTACAAAATGTTGATTCTCATCTTCCTAGCCCATTGCCAACTATGGACTAGTGTGTCATATTCGACAACATTATTTGATTAACCAAACTAATTTTTAATTAAATAAAAATAACTTTTATTTCTTGGAGATATAAACATCATTCTAACCCTAGTACCATGCTTTTTCCTTGATCCATCAAAGTATAGCTATCATAGACCATTACTAGATTTATCATCCTTCACCATGGCTAGAATTTTTGCATCATCTTCATGATGACAATAAACACCAAATCCATTATCCTTAATAAATTTTTATGGATAATGATAATTTAATTTTTAGTCCCATTCATCAAGGGATAAATCTAGAACTCTCTTAAGAGGTGAATTGGTTTCCACTTCACTAGCTTTTACATAGTTAGTGTTTACAACACTTGACATGAAATACTCTAAGTGGAAATGTGCAATGGGATCAGAATGGATAGTTAACCTTATACCATACCTATATTTTAACATCAAATATGTCCAATCATTTGATAGGTAACCACCAATATTTGAGGTGAAGTCTTTAGACAAACACATGGAAAAATAAGGAGGTAAGTCCACCACCACTACATCCTATTGAATAATGACATTTGGGAAAGCATGGAATGTCAAATTTAGAGAATTTATCATGCCTACCATATTTTTTGGTGATAAATATATGTATAATACCCATTTTATTTTTGGTTCATACACTGAACCAAGCTTATCAATAATTTGTTTGGGTATAACAGTGCTACTAGCTCTACTATCCACCATACAGTTGTGAACTAACACATCACCAACTATTAAAGAGAGATAAATGGGAGGTGTTTTTATTCATTTTAATTATCCTTTACTAGTTTTTAACTCTTTTTGTACTTTTTAGATGTATTATCTTGTTAACTGATCTAAATTTTCTAACACTACTCTCTTTCTCAGTTGGTTTTGATGACAACTTGAGAGCTAAAATTTATCATATTAGCATGTCCTTTTATCCTAGGATTTTTAAGTAATACCACATGACCATAATAGAATTTGACATATTCAAATGATCCATAATACTATAAATAAATATACTTAACTTTAGATACACTTTTTGAATAGCTCATTGATCCTGAACTTATAGTATTTGATGAAAACTACTAACCTCTACATTCTGATTTTTTGTGATATAGGGGTATCAAACTAATTATGGACATTATTAGAAACATTAGGATGTGTAACTGAAGTATGATTCACATCCTTGTTTTCTTAAATATATCTCTTTTTCACTCTAGTTAGAGCTACAACCACATTGATTGAGGCACCAAAATAACCAACTTAATTCAAGGCCACATGATCATCAAGCTGCCAATTAACAAAAGTGGAATCTAGATACCCTTGCACATGATTCATCTTATCCTATTATGACACACTTTCATTATGTTTACACTCTTGAAGAGAAGACTCTTCTTTAGTCATTTGAGTCATCACTATGGATTGGTTGACCAATGTTTATTTTTGTATGTAATTTTGATTTGAAGTTTACCATCCGAAACATGGCATTATGTTATTCTAAGATGCATATGGCTTGGCTTGAGTGATAACTCCTTGAGCTTGATAGGATGGTCTATATTCTCTAAATCCTTGATAGGGTGGTCTTTGTCTCTAAAGGGCTAATAGGTAGGTTTATTAAGTGCTTGGTAAGTCCTATTTGCTTAGTATTACTACCTCTTTAATTAGACAATCTCATTCCTAAAGGATTGCAACATTACTTTGAGCTCTCCAATCTTAGTTGATTGTCTAGGAAGGGCTAAAATTTGTGCCTGGGAGGATGGAATAGGATCCATAGGAGGAGCTTGAAGGGTTGGTATGGGTTGTTTTTTAGGGGAAAAGGCATAAGAGGTCTATGTGACAATTATCCAACCTGTATGAAACTATTATCAACTTCTATTGATACTTCATAAGTATCTGGGAAAGTAGTGCCACCCATTAATTGGATCATGAAAATAATGTTTGAATTGAAGCCTCTTAGATAATATAATAAGGCATATTCTGGGATGTCTTGATCAATAGAGGTATCTTAGTCCATTTTTTGGAAGCTGAGGTTAAAGTCAGTCATGAACTCATGAGGAGCCCTCTTATGGTGGTTAGTTTTTCAACTAAGGATAGGTGATTATATTTGTCCTAAATTTTACTGACTAATATTGCACCTAAGTCATCCAAATAAGTAATGGATTTTAGTGGGACATTTATTTACTATTATAGTGCTTTTCCTTTGAAGGAAGAAACAAGTAGTCTAATAGCCATATTCTCCAGAACAACATAGTGGACTAAACAGAGGTTGGCAACATCCTTGATATTATCCTAAGAATAATGGGATTATATTAAGATTTGATACTAGTATATCATCAAATTAGGCAAGATTCAATGGGCTTCTTCTATTAAATGGGACAAACACTTGGTTTCTTATGGCCATATGGATGGTGGGAATTTTACTGGCTAGAATAATAGGTTGACCAGGAGAGAAATTTATTTCTAGGATAAGGGTTTGTCATATTAAACCTTGTTATTTTATAATAATTAGAAGGTAATTTAATGAATTTAAAATGAATACCTTTACTAGATGATCTTATGATAACCTTTGGCATGAAAGTGCTACTTGTCTACTATTAATAACTCTACAACTTCAAGGAATCCTCTTGTTCAAATGATGATAAGTGTCATTTGTTGTTACAAATGCTTTCCCTAAGATCCAAAATTTATCTATGCCAAGTAAAATTCATCCCATTAGGTTTTCTAAAAACTATTGTCAATCAAGGGTGTGCCCTTATGAGAATGTGTGTTGTTTCTAACTCGTGCTCAAACATGGAATCTCTCCTAAGTGTGGATGACTTTTGAATGGAGAGAATATCTAAAAAGGGCTGGTTATATTGATTAAATCAATAAAACTTGTTCTTAAACCTACTATCTACTAATTCTAACTATGAAAAGGGTGAAAGGGATGCTACTTGCAATGGAATTGAAATGAAATTTGGGAATAAATATGATGTACCAATATTGTATGACCAATTATGCTTGTAATAGACACTCTTATGAAAGGGAGAATCTTGCACACATTCTCTTCACCTTAGGAATGACTTATATAATAGTTTTTCACAAGAAGTACTGACAAACTCAATCTTTATGTGAAAGGAATATAAAGGAATTAAATTTATATCCAATGATTAGATTAGAGTTGATATTAACACTTAATATTACATATAAAACATAAAATATATTTTATGAAGGTATAAAAATATACAATATCATAGGAAAATAAATGCTTCACAATTCTATATTAATGGAAAACATATACACTTCACCAAGAACCTAAAAAATTAAGGAAAAGAGAATCTTATTTCTGTCAAAAGGTGAGTACAAAATTTGGAAGCTTTTTAGCACAACCAAAATCAAAGAGTGATTATAAAATTCTATAAAAATGTGTAAAAATAGAAAATCAAATGATAGGAGACAAAGCTACCTCAAAATAGGGGTCTCAAACTTAGTCTTCACACTCCTCAAAATGCTACATAGTACTTTATTTAAACTTTTTATTCATCCATGTCCTTAGGGTGGCATATAAGAGAGAGTATCATGATTTTAGGAAGTTTGAAAATGTATTCTTCATGATTAGTCAAGATTAAATACTTGGAGAGTGCCTATATCTTTGCTTGACCCCTATATAATAACTCTTATATATATGTTGAATAATTAGTCCTCCCCCTTGAAAATAGAAATTTAATACTTCCTTAATTATTCATTAAATCATTATTCTAATACATTGATGAGGTATTTCCACCATACATGGCCAATTAGAATATCTTTAGTGCTTGTTTGACTCCTTCAACATGTTAGGCGTTGGAAGGAAAGAAGGCTTTTTTGGAGACTTTAGACATTATTAATCTTTTCCAATTGCTTCTAGATAATCCTTGACTTGTTAATGCCTTTTATGTGGTATATATAATATTTATCAAATTTTACAATCTTATTAGATTCCTTATGCAATGATTTATTATTTTAACCCCTTGGAAAGCTCATTCTTCAACATGGTGTAGAAGGGAAAATTTGATTTTGTATTTAATAATGCAAATTTACTCCATGAATGGTCTCTCAATATCATACCATACTTTTAATAAGACATTTTAAGCCATTAATTTTTCCAAAATTTGCACCAAAACCTTGAATTTCCTCTCAATCCCTTATTTCCCTCCTAACAAGTAAAACTCCTTATCTAGGAGAATATAGAGATGACTATGGAAAATTGAGAATAATTTTGGATACCCATTAATATATTACATCTCTACATAAAATTTCATTATCACATTCTAAGTGCAAGTGTCATTTCCAGCTCATTCTCTCTCCTAAATTAGGTCTCCTAAGCCTAAAAAGTATAAATCCTACTCCAAAGAGTTCTTTAACATGTTAAATCAAAAAAATTACTTTGATTCAATTTACATAGGCTATCGCAAACCTCCATGCCAATTTTGGGTCTTAAGACCTTGTGAAAGTATGCAAACCAAGAAATCACCTTGTCACCTAGTATCATTTTGAGCCTATTTGGGACTGCCTTGGAAAATGATCCTAGTTAAAAAACCTATAAAATCTCCCATAAAATATTTTTGTCTTTAATATTTAGGATACATATAAAATTGCATCATCTAATGATTTGGAAGTGCTCCCTTTCTAAAAAAACCAAAACCATGCAAAAATAGGGCATTTATAATAGTTCATATAGGTGACATCAACATAAAAGTACATTTATAGAACCTAATTGGAGTCATAAGAAACATAAAATAGTTTTTAGGATAAAATTGTGGCATAAATGTACATTTGAGGTCTATTTCCCTTGACTGGTCACAATTAAGGTTTTAGAAGGGTTTAAGACATGTTTGAGGTCTTAACAATTGTTCATAAAGAATAAACCACCAACTAACCACATGCCACTTGTAAAACCTTATTTAATTACTTCCTAAACTATTCCAAATGGACCAGTTCCCCACAAAAAGTGTGAGATGTGGTGTGAGTATTTGAAGTTGCTCCTTGGGTGGCATGCTAGCTCTCTTTGAACTTGAGAGAGGTCAAATTTGAGTTTTGGACCTCAAAACTCATTCTTACTTTAGGGAGAGGTTAAGAAAAAATAAAAATAATATATCCATGTTTATACATTCATTTTAAGAGCTCATCACTCCTTTGTATGCATTTGGTATACTGGTCAGGGGTCTTGGGGTTTAGGCCTGTCATCTCTTTGCTAGCACTCAAGGGTACTTGGATTGAAGACTAAATTTTATTGCCTCATGAAAGTTTATGGAGAAATTTTACAAAATTTTTTACTATGTAAAGGTCCCTCAATGATTATTTTATATAATATTTTTGTACTTTTGAGCTCAAATGGACCCCTTGGTCTCATGACTGCCCCTTACCAATGGAGTGCGAAAGGTTTGAGATAAAAAATGGGTATATTTATTATTATTATGGCATTAATGTGACCATTATTGTAATTTTAAAATAATAAACATCCCTTTTACCAAATCATAATGTGTGATTGTGCCCATAGAACCCTCAAAACACCATCTTACCTCATAACTAGTTGGGTTTGCCTGTGTGTGTTAAGACAAGGAAGGTCATCTTGGGTTTAAGACATTAAAAATCACTTTCTCATTAATGTATCACTTCATGTTATGAAAAGGTTTGAAAAATAACCAATGGAATTTTCAAGTCTCATTTACTTTTAGGCATGTACCATACACCATAATGTAGGTTGATATTTGACTGTCTACTCAGTCCCAAGACTATCTTTGACTATCCAAGTGACCTAGCTACTCTTTGATGGATTGGACTCTGTCTTCATATACATTTTTGATCTTCAATAGAGAACACACTCTCCATTATTTATACTCTATTCAAACCTCATATGCATATTGCAAGTCACTATTGCATCTTCATCATCCATACCATAAGTTCACTTATATTATATTTGACTATGATTCAACATATATGGCTGTAGGTGGCCATTTTGGTATTTTTAGGCATGTAGGAAGATATTCACTATACATATCCTAAGCTTACTATATTTCCTTTAAAATATGATCTTATCTTAACCTTAAAACTCCCAATGGAAACATTAGCTCAAAACTCTTGTATTCATGATGTTTCCTTGTAAAATTTAGTCATAAAATAAAGGACTATTGTAAGTACATGGTTGTACTCACTATATAGACTATAGGTGACCATATGAGCCATGATTGGATTTTGACAAATGTGATGATAATAAAACTCACTGAGATGAAATCACCCTTTATCAACTTGGAGATAAGCATCCAAAATCTTGATAAACATGGGGATCAAAGTATTTGATAATTACCTTTAAAAATGCTAACTTACCTCAAACTCTACTAAACTAAGTTCTAAGGAGGCTCTCTTCATGATTTTATTGTACCTTCAAAACATTAATTTCATATTCATCCCCTCATGTTTTATAAATCATATATGAATATCTATGTAATACCCTCAACACACCTTTAAGGAACACACAATCTTCTAGGGAGTCTTGTAAATTGGAAACACGATAACACACAATCCTTTAGTGATATTTTAGGCATTAGAGACTCTAAAGTGAATTAATTTCTCCCAAGAGTGTCTCTATTAATTTTTAATACCATATGATAACTATAAAAAAATATCATGACATAAAAATTAACCTCTTCATCTTCATGAATCTTTATAACCTTTGTTACATGTCATGTTGTCCATCTAGTTTGCTCATTAGGCCTACAACTAAGATTTGGACTTTTAAGTGATCATGATATTAATAACATACATATAATTTATTATGTAGGTAAATATATACTCCATCATATTTTATAATCCATTAAAAATCATGATAAAATCAATAAGATGCTTTCATACACTGAGAATCTCATTAGACATGCTACTATACCTTGCAGAAGGGCGAAATAACCAACCAGGATATCTCAAGAAATAAATTTTAAAGTTAAAGGTACCTAAAAAAATTTATTATATGAAATATATTTATTTTACCTAAAATATGATCTCTAAAAATCCTAAAAATAAATACATTCAATTGATATATCGAACATGCCTAAAAATTGTCAAATCTCAAGTCAAGACATGCAACTAATTTCCTATCAAAAATCCTTTTACCAAGGAAAAATAGGTCATTATTAAAACATTAAAAAGGTAATATTTAACCCTAAAATAATTCCCATAAAACCATTTTTATCCATCAATATCTTAAGTGAATAAATGGAGATAGACTTGGACCCTATCTAGATTACTAACCATAGTGACCCGTTTAAACTCTTAACGATTATTCATAAAGATGGGGGAATTAATTTGAAAAAAAATGACACTAAACTAAATTTAATTATTTCACCTATCATTTACCAATATATTTTTAATTTAAACTCTCTCTCTCCTAGTTGTACTTAGCAAAAGCACATGGCCCTTCTTGAGTTACCAAGGAGGTCGATATGAAAGATAAACAAGTTTTCTTCATTTTTAGACTTGAAACCTCTTAAATGTTTTTTTTTTTTACCTTTTCATGGAAAAATAAGGTCTTGAAGATGTATTAATCTCAATGTTACCTTGAATAACTATATGGATGGCCTCAAAATAAGCCCTTTTAGCACCAAAACTTCCAAAATCACCTAAGAAGTCTGTTGAAATTGCTTAAAAATGTATACATTGTAATTTTAATGAATTAAAAACACATAATGTGCATATTATTATAATATATTTTCATTCACATGCAAAACCTACTCCAAAATTCATAAAATGACCTAAAATATAATAAACTAGGTAATGAAGTTAGTCAACATATCATCAACTAGTTTGATCAATTATACAACAAGATATGAATTTGACATAAGAAATAAGGCCTCTTAGGATGTTATAGACTTTTTTCATATTTTGACACAACCTAAAATTTGTCACAAATGTGTCTAGAAAAGAACATGGCCATGATGACCAAAACCTTAATTTCATCAAAACTTCTTTAAACTCTACTAATCAAAGATTTAGATGATTATTTCAAGGACATTACAAGACCAAAATACCAATTAATATGTTAAAAAAAAATAAAAAATAAAAGTTTTGAATGATAAGGGTGACAATTTAACCTGTAAGGTCAAACTTTCAATAGTACCCAAAGGTTACTTCTTAGCCACTATAGGTCTAAGATAAGGGGATCCCTTATAACCATATCTATTTATTATCCTTGCTGAAATTTTGGGTGGACATATTCAAGATTCCAAAACATAAGGTCTCATCAGTACAATCACATGGCCCATAACATTAGTCTGGTTACTCATGAGCAATTTTTTGATGACACTTTATTAGTTGTGGAATTATCAGTTACTGAAGCCATAATGTTCAAAGAAATAATTATTGACCATGAGAAAGTATCTAATAAGTGAATCAATTTATATAAAATCTCAATCTTCTTCATAAACATGCAATCAATTTTTCAAAAGAAATTGGCCTCTACATTTGGTTTCAAGATAAACACCTTTCCTTCCACACACTTGGGGATACACCTCTTTAAAGTAAAAATGAATGTTGAATATTGGAATCACCTTATTGATAGAATTAAAAATAAATTAGCATGATGGAAATTCCATATAATTTCTCAAGTAGGTAAGCTAAAAATTCTTAAAAGCTCAATCCAAAGAATTTTGATTTATTTTATTTCTATTTTCAAGTTGCCAAGTAAAATAACTAATAAAATTTAACAAAGCTAGCACAAATTCTTATGGAATTTAAAAAATAAAAAATAAATAGATTCCCACTTGTGCAATGTGACAAAGCATGCCTCCCTAAATCTAATGGTAGATTGGGTCTCAAAAAGTAATTAAATATGAACAAAGCCATGATTGCAAAATTGGGATGGAAAATCCTAAAATAATGTAAATAATGGACCCATATTATTAAGAAAAAAATATCTGGAAGGCAATAATGAGAATAATATCCTCTGGGAGGAAGGTCTAGTATATGGTTCAACTTTATAAAAGGCCAACTCTTGTGGAAAAAGAATCCTTTAAAAGGATGTAGGTTGAATATTGGTAATGGGTATATAGTGGATTTTTGGGATGATCACTAGATTTCTCCAATCATATTAGGGAATCAAAACTCAAAGATAAACCTAAGATAGAGATTCAAAACCTCATGGGGAGATAAATTTAATAACTATTGGTCATTAAAAAATGGGATTAATACATGTAAAATTCTCTAAATTGATTCAATTAATGAGGAATCCAGGGCTTTACTTTGGCTAAACTTGCAACTTCAACATATTCACATCCCTTGTCTCCTGAAGGAGGATATTCTAATCTAGCTATATGAAGGGAGTGGATATTTCTCTATGAAATTAGGATATATGGTGGATCTACAACTTAAATAAGGATAGGAAGTTTAGTTCCCCCATTAGATTAGAAATTTAATTCATAAGATCAACATATTTTTCTAGCTGGTGAAGTACAATAGGACACTCACCATGAACAATTTAGTTAATTGGGGAATTAACATCCCCAATAATTATGCCCTCTATCAATATTCTAAAGATTTTTTAATCATCTCTTATTGGAATTCACTTTTAGCTCTTTTATCTTGGATATTCTACTTCAACACTTCTTTCTTTCATAGGTGCAACCCAGTTATCTTCATAATCTAGTCATTTAATGGAAATCACCCTGGGGTCTATCCTACTTATATTTCTTGTGGTAATTTTCTCTACCACACTTCTTTTGGGCTATCTAGAAAGTGAGAAATGATCATATTGTCACAAATATAACTTTTTTATGGGCTTTATTTTTTATCATTTGTGTTCCTTAATATTAGAGAATTGGAATGTTTTTCATCTTAAGGACAAGGATAGTTATTCCTCTATTTGGTCTTCCATCTTTTATTGTTGTAATATATCATATATTTTATAAATTCCCAAGTCTCTATAATTTATACACTCAACCAAGTGGTCACATCCCTTGAGTTGGTAGATGAAACTCAACTTTGATGGAGCTTTTAAAGGCAAGTTGGGCAATGCAGGTGGGGGAGGTGTTATCAAGTACCATGATGGGGAAGTGATCATTGCTTGTGCTAGACCTTGGGGCCACCAAACTAACCATGTTGTTGAAGCTATGGAATCCCTTTGGGGTATTCAAATTATTTCTCATTATTTCATCCCTACATTAGTTATTAAGGAAGACTCCTTTAATATCATAAATGCTTTATCGAGGAAAATCATCCCCTCCCACACCATTAAGTACATAATCAATTATGCGAATTTTCTTATTTATACCTTTATTGAGACTTATATCATCCAAATCTACCATGAAGATAACACTATCACTGATTTATTAGCCAACTATAGGTTCAAAATTGGTAAGATGGCCATGTGGGATGGTGCTAACTCCATCCTATCCCAAATTTTAAATATTATTAACAATGATGGAATGTATGAGTCATAATTGTCATGTGAGCTAATCACACATGGGAACTTTAATCCTAAATGTGTAGAGCCTATTTCCCCTAAAATATTATCATTAGCATATCAAATACTAAAAATATTTCATTTAAGAAATTAATGACCTATTTCAAGTTTGATAGTTGTAGATTAAGTATAGAATTACCTCTAATCCTATTCCAAAAAGTAAAAATAGTGTTCAAACTCAAATGGGGGCAATCAAGATTGCTTATAACCTATTTCATGTGCTAAAGTTAAGGGGAACAAGAAGGTTTGGTAGAAAATTTGTAAATGGGGCCTCATTAACTTTATGCAAATGATTAAAAGACATAATTGGGATCTCTCAAAGTATTTTATTCTTTCATGGAATAAATGGATAGTTATTTTGAGGGGTGTGAAAATTATAGTGACTAAATAAAGTATTGGGGAAGTGACTAGGACGTCTTGTGAGGGTGTAAAATCTTTCAAAGATAAGAGCCAAAAATTGGAGTTCATGAAGAAGTTTTTTCAAATGGACACCATGCTAAAGACAAGAAGGTCTTTCTATAGTACGATCTCTCTCAACATTGGTTGAAGATATGTTTACATATAATGAAATATTTAATCCTAGAAGGTAAGTATATGCTGAATTTCTTCCACCACTTTTTTCTTCTCAATCACTTCTATGGGTATAAAATTAGTTTATCTTTTTACCTTTTAAAATCCTTAGAATTCATGACCCTTGCCTATTAGGTTAGTCATAATAATGAAATCATCCACCATGGCCTCATAGTTTTGATTGTTTAATATGGTGTAACCATGCATGGGAGGCATATCCCCCTATATAAATACTCCACAATTGAAGACACCTCAGATGATTACACCCATTTTGAAGACAACCTAATTGAAGGCCCTTCTAAGAATGAATCTAGTCTAATAGATAAATAAAAAGGGTCCCCTACCCATGCCATCCCTAAACCCTTATCCCCATTTGATAGTACCATAAATTTTCCCTTCAATCACCCCTTTGACTTTCCTTTACCTCCATAGGAAAAAAACCCAAATCTATTTCCATACCTTGGAAAGAGGAAGATGGATCTAGAAGCATGGAAACCAACAAAATGGAAGATATGAATACTAAATGTATTAGGAAGTTAGGAATATTTATGGATAAAATGGAATGTATTAGGAGGGCCATGGCCTCTCTCATAAAATATTGTAATGACATTAAATATGAAATTGTCAATCTTAAGCAATAATTGGATAGGGAGAAGGAAAATAAAGTCCCTGTACCATATAAATAAATCAATGCTAGTCGAGGTAAGAACATAATGAAGACACTCAGACTACTTTAAAATCCAAAAGGAAAATCAAAATCCACTAGAAGAAGTCCAAATAGGTTCTCCTAGAAGGACCCTCTAAATGAACTTGAGGAACAATTAACAAAGAATTATTACTGGTGAATACTAAGGAAATAAATCAAGTTGTATCTCAAGAGAAATCTAGTTTAGAGGAGTTTTTAGTTTCTATCTTGGGTTATTTCTATTTTACTATTTTTTCTTAGTTTATTTTACTATATGTCTACATCAGTTTAGCTGAAGAAATTCTATTATGTAGCTCATGGGGTTTTGTTCTTTGACTATGGGTCTTTACTTGTTTTAAACTTATGGTTGTTAGAGCCTTGTAAAACCAACTTTATTTTACCTACTTAATAAAAAATCTATGCTACCTTTCTATTCTTACCTTACACATATATTTGGGGCTCTCATGTGTTTCCTATCTTTCTATACTATGATTTCACATTTTCCCTCATACTATGTCTACTTTTGAAGGGTAGCTTCATGCTTTCAAAAAAATTGCATTTTTAATTTACACATATACATTTCAAATATGTAAACACTATAAAATTGGAAGTATCTACTTCAAAAATATACAAACATCAAAATATTTTAAACACTCATAACTTAATATATCCAAGCATTTAATCATGTTGCTACTTTACTATCATTACATATGTCATCTATTTTATGTTCACTTTTCAATACGCAATGCATTTTTAGAATGTATGTGAGTGTGATACATCACATAAATTTATATGGTTTTGATGATGGGCCATCCTTTTACCCAATATCCTTTCTAAGTTGTGTGCATATCAAAATTTTATACAAATAATTTTACAAGTTATATTTATCGACAACCTCTTTTTCCATGTTGAGTTATATATAATACACATCTTTCTATTCATTAAAAATTTGCATATGTTACAATCAATATATTATTTGTTAACATTGACATGAATACATCGTATCTATCTTTGGTAATTACTATATTTATGTGACATTTACATATCCCTTGTGTATGGCCTTCAATCCTTATTTGTGACATTGTTTGTTAATAGACTATCATACACATACAACTTACTTTTAGATATTTTTATACATTTTAATATTACACTCCATTTTAAGATATATGACACTTTCAATACTTACAAAATATTTACATGCTTTATCTAAAAACAATTCAAGTTATCTACATTCTTTATACATTGTTATATTCAATTATAGTGATGCAATGCAATAACCAAACTTTTCATATGCATCAATGTTACATATCTTAGATTATAATACAATTCAAATACTCACATGTTATTAATTGATTACATATTTTGTGAATGCTCTCACTTTTTATTTTGACATAAGTGATTTTAAATCTACATAGCTCATCTTAAAAGGGGGGCATCATATTGGGATTATCTTTTAGTCAATCCATCACAAGGAACTTATTTTAGATTCATAACAACATACACTATGAAAATCATTAATATTATGGCTGAATATGGCCTTCATATAGACTACACTCTTAAAAATATTTGAGAACAAGTTCACATGTAAAAATAAATAAACATTTTAAAATGTCAAATTATCACTCTATACAATGCATGGGGCATGATATTGGTTCATGTACTCCCCTCTTTTGTATTTTTAAACAAACAAGTTTTCAATAAGTTAAAATTCAAATCTAGATCTATTTGTAGTGGTGTGATTCATATTTTTCAAGTGGACCATGTTTGAGTTTAGTGATGTTCCACATCTTGGTTTCACTTTAGAAATCTATGTACTAGATGTAGACACCAATATCGTGTCAACCCCCCCTTGGTCCCTTTCTAAATGTTAACACTCCTAACCCACACTTGAACCCCTTTCACCTTGGACACCTCGCCTTGGACACCTCACCTAGACACCTCGCCCTAAGACTATTTCTTAACCCTATGAGTCACCCTGAGACTAGGTCCTCCAAATCCTAACTACCTAGGACCTATTCTCACTCCATCCTAACTCCCTAACCAACTCTCATGCCTCATAAACCTGTGTTTTGATCATTCTCTAATAGAAAAGGCACTTGGTGGGTGGAGAAATGGGCAAAAAGCTAAAAATAGCCCTTTTACCCATTCTTTCTCATCCCATACATGGGGCAACTTACATCTATTTTTGTCTTGCAGTTCCTTAGAACAAACCACAAGACAAAAAGGGGAAAATATAGACACTAATATCATGTCAACCCCCCCTTCGTCCCTTTCTAAACGTTAACACTCCTAACCCACACTTGAACCCCTTTCACCTTGGACACCTCACCTAGACACCTCACCTAGATACCTCACCCTAAGACCATTTCTTACTCTATGAGTCACCCTGAGACTAGGTCCTCCAAATCCTAACTACCTAGGACCTATTCACACTCCATCCTAACTCCTTAACCGACTCTCACACCTCATAAACCTATGTTTTGACCATTCTCCAATAGAAAAGGCACTTGGCAGGTGGAGAAATGGGCAAAGAGCTAAAAATAGCCCTTTTACCCATTCTTTCTCCATCGATGTCAGTCAACCCTCAGCTGATGTTGATGGTTTCATCAATGTCAGTTACATAAACCAAGCTCTAACATTGAGCTGCCCATCACCTTCTTGCATATTGACATGCACACTCTAAGATCAAGCATCAAAATTTGACTATCACTCTCCTAGCTACCGAAGTGCTATACAAGTCATTCCTAAGATTGGATTGAAACATTGTACAAGGACCTCGACATCAGCCACAATAGGAATAAGCATTCTGACACCTCTGGTTCTTTACCCAATAGAGCTAAGTGTTTTGTTCTCATTTCAATATTTTAGAAGGCATTGTTAATTAGTTTCCATTTACTATTTCTAAAATACTATCAAGAGACCTGACTTCTTCCATGGAAGGGCTGAAAGGCCTTCCTCTTATTATCACTCCCTTTCTCACACTAATCCTCCACCTACCCTTCCTCAGAGCTTATTCACCTTCCCATAACCCTGTACAAACCTCCTAATTTCTAGAAACTCTTCTGTCCATCACAGAAATATTCCAAAACCCATCCAAGGCCCACTACCCCTAGCGACATCAGCAACCAAACTAACATCAGTAGCATTAAAGATTGACCTCGATAGATAAACTGACATCGATGACTGGGCAAACTAAAAAACCTATCCGAATAGCCCATAGACCAGACAATACCTTTGACCAATGTGCTGTAACATTCTCAGACACACGGATTACAGGGAATAGGCACACAACATTCTACCTTTCCATTTCTTTAAGTCTTTTATCATTTCTTTTTATACAAAAATCTTTTCTTTAAATAGTGGACTGTAATCCCTTAGGGATCTTTACACTTTCGGGACCAAGCACATAGCTTGGCAGTCCAACATATCCTTTTCTAACATCTTCTTTGTTCAAGTCTTATTATTATTGCAGGTGTTTCCTCCATAGCCAAAGAAGAGCTCCCACAAAGCTTAGATACGGTGCACACTTAATCCGGGTATCATCAAACCCCTAACTCTTAACCTTAGTTTCTTCTTATCTGAATGTAATTAGTAAAAAAACTTAGAGAAACATTCTGGCACACCCAGTGGGACCCTTGAATTTTTCCTTGGGTTCATTCTTTTTCTTTTAAAAAAGAAAATTTTCATATAAATGCATTAGGAAAAGATTCTCTTCTTACATCCCCTCTTCTTACTTTCCGTTTCAAAAGGAAATCTTTAGTAGAAGTTAAAAAGAACATCTCTTTTTCTTCTTGTTACTTCTTGTATAGAGTAGTGAGAAACTCATACTCTTAACCTCTTCTCCAATTGTTTGCATTTGAACAATATATTTCAATTTGGGTTAAAAACTACTGCATTTCATTCTTGCTTGAATGCATACTTACCCCACTTAGTAATTAAAGCATTATGAATAAATTGTAGTTCACAAATGTTACACAACCAAACCACAATCACATCAAATCAAACATTTAAACTTACTTGAGACAAGGCCCGTCTAATATTTCATCACTTAGTGGATACCTTACCCCACCTGGCGATCCTACTTAGATTTCACCACCAAGAGGAGGACCCACTCTGTTCTCTAGTAGAGTATAAACTATAGGCAAAGTATATTTTGGCTAAGCAGCCCAGCTCGGCTCTGGGTTCGTGAAGTGAAGGGAGCAATCCCCAGCACTAGGCCACATACTGAACCTAACATAGATATTTTGAGCACCATAACATAACCTGAAACCAACCATAGACTTCCTCTCTAGGACCTATTCTACAAGCCCAATTCCCAACACATTCTCTTAAGGCATAAGCCACCATGACTCTAAAATTTATTCCTAAGAATCTAATGTTTAGAGGTTGTTTGCCTAATCATCTATTTTGCTATTTTTATCTGAGTGTTTGAGCTGGTAAGGTCGTACCATTTTGAGGTCTAAAACAACTCAAAATATCTTCTTCTTCCAAAAACTATTAGTTTTTTGTGATTCTAGAATTACACAAAAATTGACATCGATCTCTTCACTGACGTCAGCACTTAAATTCATCGACATCAGTTAACTCACCAACCTTGGCAACATTTTATAATTGACATCAGTTAATCAACCAACATCGGTCATTGTTAATAAAAAAATAAAAAATTATTTCCCAAACAGTAAGCTTAAAACCCAAATTTCTTATTGTTCAACACAAATTTTGGTTTTCTAAAACTAAAACACCTAGTTTCTAGAACCTAAATCCCTTTCGCCTTGGATGGTTTTGACATGCAGTCAAGCCAAATCTCTTGTTAACCACGCAAGTCAATAGCCACTCCCACCTTTGCCCTTTGTACCAAGTCATCTAATGGAGTATACTTCAGATATAGAGCATACTCCTATCCAACCTACCCCTAATCAACCTCCTATTGTTCTTGAAGGGGATCAAGCTTTTGAGAGGTTCCTTGACCACAACATCAAGGCTCTCCAACATTATCTCGCTAGAAGCCAAACACAAGATCTTTCAAGTAACCCTATTTATGGGATGCCAACTTTTTTGGCTGAAGCAGGAATGATATCAACAACATCCACTACCCAACCTATGGTCACTCAGGCCATTGCCTCGACTAGTAACCCAATCATGGCCAATGTTCAATATTTGGCCTCCCCTTCTATCCTTTCTAGCCCTACCTCCATCGAGGTTTTCATACCCCCTCAACCACAAACAATTTAACCAAGTTTGACACCCTTTCAGAACTTGATTGTCTCTATCCCAGCCACTCTTGCACCTATAAACATGAGAGTGGCTACTCATCCTTTAACTAGTCTCACTACCATTTAACCACCCTTGGCAGCATCTAGTCAAGTTGTGCCCTCCAACTTCATGGCACAAGCCCCTTGGCCTTGACATTGGCCCCTATGACAAATTATCAATATGTTGCACCTACACAAAGGCAACTAAGTATGTCATACACCCCTCCCAACACCTTCCAGGTACCCTATAACTTAGGGGGTGCCCCTCATGCCAATCTAATTAAGATGTTGATGGATAAGATGTCTAACCTTGAGACATCCATTTTAGGTTCAAAGAATGTTCTTTCATACGAACAAATCTACAACAAACCTATTCACCCTTTAGTTCCTATTCGACCATACCCTAGCCAGTGGGAACTCCCAAAATTTACTCACTTTCAAAGTAAAAAGGACCCACAACAACATTTATGAGTGTTTAGACATGCTTGCTATCTCATAGTGCATGATGATGCGTCATTACTTCACACATTCCCTATGTCACTTTCTGGCACCACCCTTGACTGGTATAGATCCATTACCAGTCATTCTCTCTTCACCTTCACTCAACTCACTTAGTTATTCCTTGACCATTTCTCAATCAACATCACTAAGAAGGTCTCCATCACAGACCTTTATTCTATTAGACAATTCGAGGATGAGTCAATAGCTAACTTCATCACCCATTAGAGAGGTTTGATCAACCAACTCTCCTTCTCACTACCTCAACCTGAGCTCATTGAGCTCTTTTCAAGAGCATGTGCCAAGCACATCTCGTCCACTTTGCAGGTTCAAACTTTTTGCACATTTGATGAAGCTTTCACTATGGCCTGAAAGCTTGAACTCTATGCAATCAAAGAAGATAGGGTCAAATTGCATAGCAAAAATACCAACGTGAAATACAATGACCCTTCTTCTTCCAAACCTTCTTCCCACTCTAAGTCCAAGGGATTGTTGAATGCTGTGGTCCTTAGGTCATCATCTTCTACCACAATCAACCAATCTGAGCCCTCCACTTTGCAAAGCATCACAAGACAATTCCAACAATGGTATGAATAACAATGATACACTCCAATAGGAGAATCATATGCTTCTGTATTGGATAAATTAGTGAAGCAAGGGGTCCTCAACCTCCCTCAAATATAACTAGTCCAATTTGACACCTCATGAGCCATCCCTGCATGGTATAGGGAAAATGACTTTTGTAACTATCATCGTGTCAAGGGTCATGACACAGATAATTACAAAACCCTCAAAAACATTATTCAAGACTTGTTAGACAAAGGGGACCTTGTTTTGGATAACCCTAATGCACTGGCCAACCAAAACATGGATGTCTTTAGGCAACCATTTCCTAACCATCCCCTAAGTTAGAACAATGTTCAGACCATGGTCGATGACCCTCAAGAGCGCAACATACACACAATCGATATGGTTTGTCCTTTCATTCCTAACCAACCTCTCCTAGAATCTGAACAAGTTAGTCAACCCATTTCTCCACCATGGGTAGAAGAGCCTATTTTACCCATATCACCCCCATGACATCAAACACCTCCTCTACCTATTCATCTACCACGTGAGGATCCTATATTACCTATTCCTCTTGCCCCTACCTTCCCTTTTCTTTTACCATTAGAAGAAGTTACCATTCATACCCCACACCCTCATGTAGAAGGGGCCATCATCCCTCTAACTCACCCTTTAGAGGAGCCTTCCTCTCCTATTTGTCCTCCACCGATGGAGGATAGTCCTCAATCCACCCCTCTTTCACACGTAGGAGAGTCTACCTTGACCTCTCCCATATTGGAGGATGCTTTGATGGTACCAACGTTGGTGGCCTCACCCTTATTCTTCTTATCACCAATAGAAGATCATATTTTCCACCCTCCTAGATCACACATGGAAGGCATGATCATCCCTGCGCTCTATCTGCTTGAAGAGCCAAATTCTCCAATCCCTTCTCTGCCAAGAGAAGAACTCACCACTTCACCCACCTTGGCCGAAGAAGATCCGGTGATGGTTTTCTCTTGCCTTTGGTGCATGATCACTACATCCAACATGTATCCACTCTTGAAATCACCCAAATCCCCTGAAGGATTGATTGTAAAGCCTCGTGTGATGTCATCTAAACCCTTCTCTTGATTGGCAAAAAACTTAGGATTTCTCCATTCTAGGAACCTAAAACATGAGCCATTATGGGAGTGACTTAAGGCTCCTTATCTTACACATTCTGATTCACCTTATACTACCAACTCTTCCACAACAATTTACCCCAGAGTCTCTGATGAGGATCGGGCTTCCACTTCTAAATCTTCAGAAGCCTAGCCTTCCATGTCTGAACCCAAACCCTCACAGGCATCCACCATGCTGAAATAGATTAAATCTCTCGGTGTTTGCCTTGTATCAAACCTCACTCACCCACAAGTGAAGGTAGATTTGAACCTCACCCTGCATAGTAGTGTTCCTCACACCATGCTAAAGAAGGGTGCTAAAACACATTGGTAGACTCCTCCCCCATCTTCACCATTGCCCTCTATTTTGGGTCCACATCCTTCCACTTTAACAAGATTACTCCCTATTCCAACACCTCACAAAAACAAACTACCTCCATTACTCCCTCTACCCATCAATTACATACTTCTTCCAAAGAATTCGACACCTCTCACCAAGAAAGTGTCATCTACACATATGGCCACACCACCAACTAAAAAGTCAGTACAAAAAACTCCCCTTACAACTCCTAAACAGAAGTTGTCAATCCTTACTACAACAATGAGTGTAGACCCATTAGTGGGTTCCTATGCTTCATTGTTATGCCAATTGTTGCAGTCTTCTAGCATTGTTCTCCCACCATTAAGCCATACAACCTCTCAAATCAAAACCATCCTGGTTCAATGACACTCAAATCTACCTATATCATCACACACTTGGGCATGATACTGAGCGTTGCTGTACACTTAAGGTTGTCATTCACCAACACTTGGAAAGAGACAACCTTCTTGTTGAGGATTCTTTTGACAAATTACCGACACCATCCCATGCCTCCCAAACCTCTTCACTTGAATCGGGATCCCTATGCGAGATTATGGTCCCTCTACCACCTTCTCCCCCTTTATTTGAAATCAACACTATTAATGTGGCCACCAGGTCCCAAACCCTAAAGGATAAAGGAAAAGAATAGGTTTCTATCCCTTGGACATATCCATTTGCCAAGCCTTCTCCACCACCAAAACCCAAGATTTCTATCTTGGGCACATCTCAACCAACATCTTCGAGGGCAATTCGTGACTCCATGGTGAAACAACTTCACCAAACCCCTGTGAAGATGTCTTTGTATGACCTGATACAAAGCTCTCTGCAACATCGCCAAGCCTTAATCAAAACTTTATAGGTAGTGTAGGTCTAACCTGAAGACCTCCAACCACTAGCCACTTTAGTCAAATCATTACGAACTATTGCCTCCATCACCTTCAATGATTCTAAGATTCCAAACTACAACCTAGAAGATCAGGATCTTGCCCTCTCAAACTAAGCCTGTCAGGGAAAAGCTTCACAGGATGCATCCTCATGTCACACTCCTTGTCAAAGAGGAGCTTCAATGTCTTCTCTCCATCTCATTTATCGAACCCATTGACTATCCACAATGGGTGTCAAACATTGTCCCTGTCACAAAAGCAACAGGGGGAATTCAAATTTATTGCGACCTCAACCTAGCTTACCCAGAGGATGGCTTTCTTTTGCCAAGCATCGACCAACTTGTTTATATCCTTACATGAAGTCCTCTCTAATGATGACTTTCATCAAGATAGATTAACACAACTCAAGTTACTTGATGAACATTGTCTTGCCACTCTTAATCATCTTCATATCTACCAAAATCACATCAAGCATGCCTACAACAAAAATTTGAAAGAGCGAGATTTCAAAAATAGAGATTTCAAGCATGCCTACAATAATATAGAAAGAAGAAAACAAGGAAAGTTTGCTCCTAATTGGCTTAGACCTTACATAATAATGCACAAGTATGGATCAGGCACTTATCGTCTATCTTCTTTGGCCAGAACCTGAGCCCCTTAATGCTTGGCCTCTGTGACCATTCTACTGTTAACCAAGTAATCATTCACTTGATGTTTAACTTGAGCTCATCCCTTGAGCAACCCCTATCATCCTCATTCCTATTCCTTTCAACCCTTTTTCCCTATAAACATTAGTTAACATTTTTTTAATGCTTTGTCCTAATAAAAGGGAAACCCCTAAAACCTCTATAGTCTAGTCCATGACTAGGGATGCCTAATAAAATATTAAAAGGTCATAAACTATAAATGTAGACTACTCCCTCGAATGATAGTTGCATCATTGCTACAATTAATAGACTACTCCCTTGAAGGATAGCTATTCAAAGACATCTAACCATACAAAGCAAAATATAGACCACTCCCTCAAAGGATGGCTATGCCCAAATTTTTCTAAAAACACAACACCCTCTCAGAAGCTTCCCGTATCGATTAGCTTCAAATGACCACAAAACAAAACAACATCCCCAAGTAGACTTCCCACATTGATCAGTCTACCAAAAAAATGACTGATAAACTATTAAGTCATGGACTTGCCTATAGCCGTTCTCAGGGTCACCTATAAAAGGGGCAAAGTTATCCCTGCTAAAAAGGGTTATGCTATCCTCACATATCACATAATCAAACCTATTACCCCACAATACCTAAGGGATTTTGAGCTCACTTAATGTCAAGTGATTAGGGTACTTTTATAAACAAAACCAATAGTCAATGACATAATGCATGAATGGGTCTTTTGTTTGCAAAAATCCTATCTATGCTATCATTATGGTCCTTGTCAATGAAAGATCAACATGCCTTTCACTTCTTATACACCTTCCTCACATGCCAATAACATGAGAACCAAAACATTTTCCAACTACTAACACAACATCATGATTTATTTAATGCAATTTGTGTTATATAAATTATCATAGCCCATTCACATTAGTTTCTATATAATACACATGGAAACTATCAATCAAACATAATTTATGTCAAGCATATACCATCACCAATATGGAAACATGCTAAGGCATAAATAAATTCATTTCATTTTTAGCATACACCATCACCAATATGAAAAATTGCTAAGGATGAAAACCATGTAACCTATGTTACAACATACACCATCACACAATATGGAAAAGGCTATAACATCATCATACACTCAACATTTCAAGCATGTACCATTAAACATATGGGAAATGCTAAACCAAAACAACTATCAACCTCTTTAACTCTTCTTCCCTTTTTGGGAGAACTACATTGGCCTGAGGCCCTTAAAATAGGGGCTATGTAGGTAGCACTCAGTTGACATGGGGTCTTCTGAGGTTAGCTCAGCCATTCATTTGTCTGTCTACCTAATGGACCAACTCTCTAAACCCTAGGCTCACCAGCTATCCTACACTTCCCAAAATCATGACCAACAACCAGCCCTAACACTGTAGAAGTCACCTTTAACTTCTCATGGGGCACATTGGAGATCATATACATCTCCTTAACCACAACAAACAACCCTTGAGATCACTTATATCTTAGCCCAACTCAACAAATGATCTCAGAGATTACGACTATCTCCTCACACCACGTCCACTTTCAAGACAACTTTGCCTTGGTTGTTTTGATTGCATATGCTACCTCACAAATAGATAGCAAATTGTACGTGCCTCTCACACCTATTGTCAGATTATGACCAAGTTGATCCCCAATATTTGTGACATTTTTGTGTTTTCTAGGAGCACTTCCTAGACCAGATACTTGGAACACGATGCCCATTAGAGCTACAACTTTGATCATTTAACCCAATCAACTACCACTAATAAGCTAGGGATCGGTTACTTTGATTTTATCCTTCCTTAACCATTGGAGCTATAGCTTTGATCGATTAACCCAATTAGCTACCACTAATAAGTTGGGGACTATTAGGTTGTGGACCTAAAAGCTTCACTGATGCAGACATAGAGGAGGTTGTTGAGAGGTTTCTAAGTTGCAGATCAACTGACATTAGTCTGATCAACTGACATCAATCATATCTAGTGAGCAGAGCAACCAACATCGATCAAGTATCGGCTGACATCAGTCATCTCTAGCCAGACAAGGACTGACATCAGTCACCTATGTGGTTTTAGAACTATCGGTTTCATGAATAGTTTGTTAACGAACTAGTTGTTTGCATGTTAAAAGCTAATTTTAGTCTTGGAGCTGTGGATCTAATTATTGTAATTGGATGTCTAATTATTGTTTGCATGAGATATATATAATAGACTCATGGGATATATTTTAAAGTGTGCTAGTTAGAGTTGAGCTTGGTTAGCTCCTTCAGTGTGAAGAGAGCAAGGGTAGCTCCTCTTAGTTCCATAGGAGAGCAATAGAGGAAGGCAAGGTAGATCCTTCCAATTGTAAGATCATTTGAATTGTAGGTTGTTACAAGTTCATGGGAGATCTACATGGTAAGTAAGATCATTTGAGTTACAGGTATTTGTGTGTGCGAGATCTAGGCTTGCAGGTGTTGCAAAACCAAGTTGATTTACAAGTGGCAGCAAGATCAAGGAGATCAGCAATACAACCGGTGTAGCAAGCTCAGGGGAGATCTACTTGGTGTACAGTGTGTACTCAGTCGTGGAGTACATGGAGTACTTGTGTACTGGTAGTAGTGATATTGACTAGTGGTACTGGCAGTAGTGATACTGACTGGTTGGAGGTGAACACCAGCTCTGTGTTTGAGTTGTGTGTTGGGACCATAATTGAGAGAGTAAGCTCTTGAAGAGATTTATTGTTTATGCCCTAGAGGTGTGTAAGGAAGAAGACTATGTCATCTCATTTGTTGTATTTCCTCCTAGAAGAGTATTAATACAATTGGGTATTGTCTCTCATATTCTGTGTTGTTTCTAAATTCTAGTTACTTGTTACTTCTGGGTAAATTCTGTATTTAGTTGCTTGTACATGGTAATCAATTATGCTTCCTAGATCCTGACAAAGTGGTATCAGAGCTAAGGTTGCAGGGAGCAGGTTTGTGTTTGATTACAAGTCACTCTCAGGGGTTTCTGATTGAGTGGGAGTATAGAAATGGTAGAAGAAAGTAAGCTAAGAATGGAAGAATTGTAGCAAGAATGATCAATTATGGAGTTATGGAAATAAAGAGCAGGTAAAGAAATATTGTTGGTTGGTAGAAGATTAGAATGAAGGAACTAAAGAAGCAGATGTTGCAGGTGTTGTTGCATAGGATGCTCTGGTATGTTCCTTAGATAAAGTAGAATCTTGGTTTATAGATTATATTGCCTCTTTCCATGCAGCCCCAAATAGAGTATTTTTCCATGTTAAGGTCCATGGAGACTTTGAAAAGATTGATTTAGGGGTTGGTGAGCCTTGTCAAAGTATTGGCAAAGGGGAAGTGCAGCTGAAATTGTAGACAGCCAACACACAGGTGTTGAAAGATGTCATGCAGGTCCCAGTTCTGAAGATGAGGCTAATTTCTTCAATAAATTTGGGTGATGAGAGATGCACAAGAACTCTCATAGCGGATGCACTTGAATTAGCTAGTGGTAAGAAAGTAGGTACTCTTTATCTACTTGCTTGTATTACTGATTCTTCTTCTATTGTGAAGACGTGGCTTTGTAGGCTTGGTCACATGAGCAAGAAGGAGATGCATGTTCTTAAGAGGAAGTCAGATGTGTTTGACAAAATTAAGAACTGGAAAGCCTTGGTATTCTTGGAAGAGATGATGGACAGAGATCAGTGGATGGGACTGGATAACTCTGAGCAGGGCAGTTTGGATAGGGTTTTGATTCAAAGAGATCTCATGGGTAAAAAGCCATCACTCACAGGAAAACATAGGTACCAGCGTCGGTTAGGAGGAACCGACATCGAATAGACAGGTGCTGATGTCAGTCATGTGCAGACCAGAGCTGGTGATGTCAGGTAGGGTAAGACCAATGTTAGTTAGGGAACTGATGTCAGTGATAGGTAGACACTGATGTTAGTCAGGAAATTGGCATCGATAGTTAGGACAGTCGCATGGAACCAATGTCAGTTAGATGCAGACTATGTGGTGACCAGGTCGGTCATTAGAACAGATTTTGGGTGAACAAAAAGCTGTCAAGGAGTCTCAAATGCCCATATGGAGGACTAAAAGGGTAAGTAAGCCTCAAATTTGTTATTCCTCTTCTTCATACTTGTTGCTCACTATAGAGTAGGAAGGATCTAGGAAATAGTGGGAGCATGGCATGAATGAAGAATTTGATTCCTAGGATGCAGAACCAAATGGGAGATTTGGTAGGGTTGACAGCCAGTATAAAAGCACTAAAAGATGAATGGATTCCTTGGTTCAAGAATAGAGAGAATGGACATGTGAGATGGAAGGCCAGGTCATATGGTCTTGAGGAAGCTCCAGGATAGCGGTACAGGTTTGATAGGTGGATGATAAAGCATGGCTTTAGTCAATGTCATTGTAACTATTGTGGTTTCTTTACCAGGTGGGTGATGATTGCAACATCATCCTATTACTGTATGTTATGTGTTTGCTTGATGCAAGGTTACACATACAGGGTTTTTTTCTGAGATAAAGGTAAAGTTAGTTCAAAGGTGTGTCATGAATAATTTGGAGGAGCAAAATTATTTGGCATGAGTAATCTTAGAGACAGTGAAGATCACAAGTTGATGTTGTCACAGGATGATTGTGTGAAGGTAGTGCAAGATGCAGAATGGAAAGTGCACCTATGGATGGATAGTTCATAGAATAGGGTCCCCAATCACATGATGAGGTTGAGTACATGTGTACTCCTTGATATTGCCTCAATAGTGGGAGTTGTCAGCAGGTTTGTGGCCAATCTAGGAAAGAAGCACTAGAAAGTGGTTCAGTGGGTTCTTAGGTATCTGAGAGGGACCAGCAGTAGGTCGACATGCTATGCAGGGTCAGGGACTTCTCTACATGGGTTTGTAGATGTGGATATGGTAGGTTACTTAGATGATAGGTGTTACACCATAGGTTGTGTGGTGGTTAGTCTTTAGGATTGATCTTGAAGAGGGATACAAGCCAGGAAACAAATTAGATGGTGTACAGGTACATATATAGTGTAGTTATTTATCTCTAAGTGGGAGATTGTTAGGTTGTGGAGCTAAAAGCTTCACTGATGCAAACATGGAGGAGGTTGTTGAGAGGCTGCTGAGTTGTAGAGTAACCGATGTCAGTCTGATCAACTAATGTTGGTCATATCTAGTGAGCAGAACAACTGATATCAGTCAGGTATCGGCTGACGTCAATCATCTCCAGCCAGATAGGGATCGACGTCAGTCACCTATGCGGTTCCAAAACTGTCAGTTTCATGAACAGTTTGTTAAAGAACCGGTTGTTTGCATGTTAAAGGCTAATTTTAGTATTGGAGCTATGGATCTAATTATTGTAATTGGATGTCTAATTATTGTTTGCATGAGATCTATATAATAGACTCATGGGCTGTATTGTAAAGTGTGCTAGTTAGAGTTGAGCTTGGTTAGCTCCTTCAGTGTGAAGAGAGCAAGGGTAGCTCCTCTTAGCTCCATAGGAGAGTAATAGAGGAAGGTAAGGTAGATCCTTCCAATTGTAAGATCATTTGAATTGCAGGTTGTTGTAAGTTCATGGGAGATCTACATGGTAAGTAAGATCATTTGAGTTGGAGGTATTTATGTGTGCGAGATCTAGGTTTGCAGGTGTTGCAAAACCAAGTTGATTTGCAAGTGGCAGCAAGATTAGGGAGATCAGCAACACAATCAGTGTAGCAAGCTTAGGGGAGACCTACTTGGAGTACGGTGTGTACTCGGTCATGGAGTACGTGGAGTACTTGTGTACTGGCAGTAGTGATACTGACTAGTGGTACTAGTAGTAGTGATACTTACTGGTTGGAGGTGAACACCAACTCTATGTTTGAGTTGTGTGTTGGGACCCTAATTAAGAGAGTGAGCTCTTGAAGAGATTTACTTTTTATGCCCTAGAGGTGTGGGAGCCCTAGAGGTGTGTAAGGAAGAAGACTGTGGCATCTTCTTTGTTGTATTTCCTTCTAGAAGAGTATTAATACAATTGGGTATTGTCTCTCATATTTTGTGTTGTTTTTGATTTCTAGTTACTTGTTACTTTTGGGTAAATTCCACATTTAGTTGCTTGTACATGGTAATCAATTCTGCTTCTTAGATCCTGATAGGGACTAGTTACTTTGATTTTAGTGCTCTTCGACCTTGCCTGTGACAATTTGACTTGCCTATCAAGTGAAGTGGTATACATGCAATCTCAACTATTATAACATTCACACTCCAACCTCACCTTACCCATCCACTACCTATCAAATCAGCCCCCGATTTTAGGTTACCTTCTATAGATTCTTGATTTGAAGGGGAATACCTCATCCCATACCTAGGGCAACCTACACCTATTTTTGTCATGTAGTTCATCAGAACAAAACACAAGACAAAAAGGGGCAAATGTAGACACAAATATCATGTCAACCCCCTCTTGGTCCCTTTCTAAATGTTAACACTCCTAACCCACACTTGAACCCCTTTCACCTTGGACACCTCACCTAAACACCTCACCCTAAGACCATTTCTTAACACTATGAAGCACCCTGAGACTAGGTCCTCCAAATCCTAACTACCTAGGACCTATTCTCACTCCATCCTAACTCCCTAACCAACTCTTGTGCCTCATAAACCTGTGTTTTGATTGTTCTCCAATGGAAAAGGCACTTGGCAGGTGGAGAAATAGGCAAAGAGCTAAAATAACCCTTTTACCCATTCTTTCTCATCCCATACCTGGGGCAACTTACATCTATTTTTGTCTTGCAGGTCATCAAATCAAACCATAAGACAAAAAAGGGCAAATGTAGACACCAATATCGTGTCAACCCCCCCTTGGTCCCTTTCTAAACATTAACACTCCTAACCCACACTTGAACCCCTTTCAGCTTGGACACCTCACCTTAGACACCTCACCCTAAGACCGTTTCTTACCCTATGAGTCACCCTGAGACTAGGTCCTCCAATTCCTAACTACCTAGGACCTATTCTCACTCCATCCTAACTCCTTAACCAACTCCCATGCCTCATAAACTCATGTTTTGACCATTGTCCAATGGAAAAGGCACTTAGTGGGTGGAGAAATGGGTAAAGAGCTAAAAATAGCCCTTTTACCCATTCTTTATCCACCAACATCAGTCAACCCTCAGCCAATGCTAGCAATTTTGCTAACGTCAGTTACATAAACCAAGCTCTAACATTGAGCTGCCCCCTCACCTTCTTGCATATTGACGCACACACTCTGAGATCAAGCATCAGAATTTGACTATTGCTCTCTTGGCTACCGAAGCTCTACACAAATCATTCCTGAGATTAGATTGAAACATTATACGAGGACCTTGACATCAACCACAATAGGAATAAGCATTCTGACACCTCTGATTCTTTACCCAATAGAGCTAAGTATTATGTTCTCGTTTTAGTATTTTAGAAGGCATTGTTAATTAGTTTCCATTTACTATTTCTAAAATAATGTCAAGAGACCTGACTTCTTTCGTGGAAGGGCTAAATGGCCTTCCTCTTATTATCACTCCCTTTCTCACACTAATCCTCCACCTACCCTTCCTCATACCTTATTCACATTCCCGTAACCCTACACAAACCTCCTAATTTCTAGAAACTCTTTTGTCCATCACAAAAATATTCCAAAACCCATCCAAGGCCCATTGCCCCTATGAACATCAGCAACCAAACTGAGGTCAACAGCATTAAAGACCAACCTCGATAGATAAACTGATGTCAGCAACTGGGTAAACTAAAAAACCTATCCAAATAGCCCATAGACCAGACAAAACCTTTGACCAGTGTGCTGTAACATTCTGAGACACACGAACTACAGGGAATAGGTATACAACATTATACCTTTCCATTTCTTTAAGTCTTTTATCATTTCTTTTTATATAAAACTCTTTTCTTTAAATAGTGGATTGTCATCCCTTAGGGAGCTTTAAGATTTTGAGACCAAGTGCGTAGCTTGGTAGTTCACCATATCATTTTCTAACATCTTCTTTGTTCAAGTCTTATTCTTATTGCAGGTATTTCCTCCACAGCCAAAGAGGAGCTCCCACAAAGGTTGGATATGGTACGCACTTAATCTGGGTAACATCAAACCCCTAACTCTTAACCTTAGTTTCTTCTTATTTGAATGTAATTAGTAAAAAAAACTTAGAGAAACACTAGATCACACCTCTTTTTTTAAGTTCAAAAAGTGAGCCATGTTTGAACTTAGTTATGATTCATATCTTGAATGTACTTTAGTGAACCATGTACTAGTTCCTACCTCCTTTTTAAATCTTCCCCTTAGATTTTAGTGACACTCAATGGGTATCACCATTACTTATTCTTAGATCACTCTTCATAAGTGAAATCATATCCTTATTTAAATCAAAAGCTTCACTCCTCAATACTTGATCACTCTCAATTTCAATATAGGTTCAAATACCATGAGCCAGTATGGTTAGTGTTGTGGTCTTAATTTTCACCCTAGAGGGGGTTATTTACGATCCATCCAACTAAGCCACAAAATTATGACAACCCCAAGTTGTTTTGGGGTTGAACCTACAGAGAAGGTTGGCATCCTCTTGATGGATCACCTAAACTAATGTTTCTACTGGGAAAAGGGATAGAGAAGGGGTGAAGGGTTACTAAGAGAGATCAAAGGGTGATGAACCAAATATAAATAGAACACTTTCATAATCTTTAACACACACTAGATCAGCACAAGACAATCCTTTCCCACATAATCTCATAGACTAGCTAATTTACATAAGTATTTTATAAACTAGGCTCCCTAAATAATGAATGAAGACAAATAGCAATTCTAAGATTCATAACAAGCATCCATTAATGGCAAAATATCATGATTTAAGATCTAAAAATAGATTTAAAACACCTTAAAATAGGTAAAAAAGAAATATAATGGACATGGAAGACTCTCCTTCACAAGTTATCATGCACAATCTTACTAAACACTAGTTACAGGTAAGAGATAGGTAAAAAATTATCTTATTGATTTAATAGGTAGTTATTAATTTTTTTTTATAGGGTTTAACCTTATCAAATGAGAGTCTCCTAATCTTTAAAAATGAGAGAGTGAATATCCTCTTTCAAAATTGAGAGTCCTTTTACAATGGGGAAGAAAATGGGAGATATAGAGAAAAGGGGAAGAGAGAGAGAGAGAGAGAGAGAGGAGAAAAATGAAATAAGGAATCAATAAATGAGTTGCAATAATATTCCTTGAATTATCAAACACCTTTAGATCAATTAGTAATAATACTTCCTTAACAAAATAACCTTCATTATCTCAAATAGTCTTTAAGTCTCCTCATTATCTAAGAAACACACTAGAAGATAGAAATTTGTTGAGGATGATAAGTCATGATCCATTAAGAAATAAAAGTCTTAAAAGACTCTTGAAACTTCATTGAATTCTCCACTTCAATGAAATTTTATCACCATGTTTCATCTTGATATGTCCTTTACGTTATTAGTAATTTCTTGAACTCATTCATCTAGTGTGCCCTCTAACATTACTTTCATAGTTACCATTTTGCCATTACTTTAAACCCTAACCATAGGTCTACTATATATGAAAACTAATTCCCTTATTGGTTTTCATATATCCATAACCTTAATGAATATCCATAGGATACTTAGACTCTTGACCATGATCAAGATGTAAAACTTATGTCCGAGGTTTTTTAAGAGGTTCAATATGAGCTTTAATGGCATCCTCCGATTCTATAGGTTTGCTCTAGTAACCCAAATCATATTTAATCTCACATTTATGTATTTTGCTTCCTATGTGGTGAAATCCCTTAATCTAACATGTCTACCTTTATGGCATCCCCTCACCATGATATTGATTATATGGTCGCTATAAATATAAACATGTGTATTTATCTTATACCCCTTAAAACTTGATCAAGTTTGCTCTATCAATCTTCATGGGAGTCTCCCAAGCTTTATTTTCATGTTGAGCACTGATCTTTGATCTACTTTCTATATTGTGCCACTTAGCATCCATGCATGCTTCCTGATCTCAATCCTAAATGTTTTGTCATTTAGTATCCCTACATACCTTCTATGGACCCTATTATCAGTCTATATTTTGTTCATACACTTATGCCATCTAGTGGCCTTGCATGCAATATAGGCTCATTGACTTATTGACCTTACATGCACCATCAATTTTCCCTACATGGTTGAATGAATGATGTTGATCTTTATGTATTTGATGAAATACATGTCATTGATCTCCATCTTCATCATGATCATGACACATGGCAACCATGCATTCATCCTTAGAATCTTCTAACCTTTTGACCTCATGCTCACTATTATATCTACTTTTGCATGATTAAATGTGTTTCATTTATTTATATTGACTTATTGACTTAGATAAGCACTCATTTATTTTTTATTTTAAATTTGATCAAGCAAGGTTTGGACACTTGGAAGACTTGAATTTAATTTTAGGATCTTGTTAAATATTTTAAATTGAAATGGATATTTCCTATGGCTTTAATTTGATGTTTTCCCTGACATGTTCCTTATTGCTATATCCTTTTTGAAGGCATACACTTGGCTTGAACTTGTGAATTATTTTTCTTGAATGAACTAAGTGGATCATTACTGATCTTAGAATTTTAAAGGACACCAATTATGAACTAGCTCATTATCTTATCTATGAATACCAATTCCTTTATTGATTTTCTATATAGTTACACTCATTGAGAAAAGATAAATGAACCAAAACCCTGAAGGGAGTAATTCCTTCCCTTGATTCTTAGACCATGGTTTTAGATGAATATTTCTTAGGTAATATAGGTAAAATCTTCATATATAGGCTAATTTTGGGCAACATTTATAACAACCTCTTAGGATTATATGTTTGTTATTCAATAGATTAGTTATCTTGCCTGATCCATTGGGTATATAGGGTCACAATTATTCCCTTCCTAGATGATGAAATTATACAAGGTTGTCCCTCTTCTGAAAACCCTCTTAAAGTAATGAGGATGAAAATAAATAAACCACTATGCCCAAGGCACTTATGGAAGGAAAACACACAACTAAAAAGAAATGTGAACAAAGAACTTAGAGGAAAACATAAAATTATACCCTAATATATATAATAATTTAAAACTCTTATAATAGCAAGGATTTAAATGAATGCCATTGACTGGGATGGGTAATACCTCTCAATCTAGTTGGGTAAGCTAAAAACCATTATGTTTTACACATTTTTAGATCATGCAAGGACCACTCCATTAGCTATAAAACTTAGTATGGTTGCGTAGCTTGGCCTTATTTGAATCCCACTTGAGGACTAGATCCCCTTCTTTTAAGTCCCTTACTATGGCTCTCTTATCAAAGGCTTTATTGACTTGAGCTTGATGTGACTCTAGTTTCTTCATTACAAGGTCCCTTGTTTCTTCAAGATCCATGAGCTTTTCCATCCTCACACTTATAGGTTCACTCTCCATACAATCAAGTTGATGGGCTAAATCCAAGGTAGGTAACTCAAGAGAGATAGGTAATTTGACTTTCCTCCCATATACTAGGACAAATGGTGAGTTACTAATGGAAACTTTGGGAGTTACTCTATTAGCCCATAAGTTTATCTTTAACTTTGTGTGCCATACTCTCTAATTCTCTTCCATAGTACTCTTGATAACCCTTATCAAGTTCTTGTTTATTGAATCTATCAACTATTGCCTTGGGGGTAGTAATTTGAGGATGTACTAAGGTAGATGTCCAACCAAAGTTCCCACTTGCTTGTCCTCATGCCAACAAATCTTAAGGCATTATATGAAATTATCATTATTGGTACACCAAACCTCATTACTATTCAATCATAGAAGTCCAACACTATTATTTATTTAGCTTATTTAAGGGCAATTTTCTCCATCCACCTGGTGAAGTAGTTAATAGCAATGATCACCTAATTTTGTCCCCTAATACAAGGTGAATTGATCATTCTTATGAATTGCAAACCCCACTGCATGAAGGGTTATTCCACCTGAATTGGGTTGAGGGGAATGGTTACTAATCTTTGTTTACCTGACAAGAGAGAACACTTTTGGCACTTTCTAACCCATGCATATGCATCCTTGAAAATTTTGGGCCAATAATAACCAAATCTCATCACCTTTGATACTATAGTTCTTGGAGAAAAATGGCCTCCTACAAGCCCATCATGGAATTTCTCCAAGAGCCTTGTCACTTGGTCATCATCTATGCACCTAAAAAGCACTATATTTAGGTCCTTTCTAAATGAAACTCCATTAACCAATGCATAATTTATGGACTAAAGTCTAAAATACCTTCTCTTTTCCATATCCATACTTTGAGGGTAGTCACTTGTAACCAATAAATGTGTCATATCCTAGAGCCAATTAGTGTGAGGTGGAGGTGCATCTATTTATGAGTTGTCTTCTGTCACCAAAAAAACTTCTTTATCTTCATGAAGATCATCAACCATATGATCATATAAGGCTTTGCCTCTTATGAGCTTGGTGAACTTGATCTCCACATCATACTCCATGACCTTGGTAATCCAACCAACCATTTCATCATTCAAGTCCTTGTTAAGAAGGAATTCACTCTCTCTAGGATGACACACCATAAGATAGATCTTGCTATTAGAGAGCATTGGTATAAATGTTTTGAGGATTCTTAAAACTGCAAAAAATTGATTTTCAAAAAAAGTGTACCTTACTTCATATCCTTCAAGACCTTCATCATTATTTTACATTAGCATGGATGATATATTGTCAATATTAGTAAAGGCATACAATATGGAATACCTTGAAAAATCATGATTCATAAGTGTGGGTTCTTAGCTAATGGCTTGATTGATAGCCTTAAATGATGATTTACTTTCATTTGACCAAGTAAACACTTGGTTCTTCTTTATCATGGTAGTAATGGGTTTGACCAAGTTTGCAAATCTAGGTATAAACCTTCTCACAAATTTTATCTTCCCAAGGAAGATATGGAGTCCCTTTTTATTCTTGGGTAAAGATAATGCTAAGATGGCATTTACTCTATTAGGGTCAATAGATAATCCCCATTTTGAGATAATATGTCCCAAGAGTTTACCCTCATAGACAACAAACACACATTTTTGGGGATTTAATGAAATCCCACATTCTCTGCATCTTTCAAATATCAATCTTAGGTGATCAAAGTGTTCACTAGAATTCTTAGAGAAAATCATGATGTTAATCAAGTATACCAGCACCATATGAATTAGAAATCCTTATAAAACCATGTCCATGGCTCTTTGAAATTTTTTTGTGGCATTTGATAAGCTAAAAGACATTTTCTGATAAGCATATGTGCTTCACTTTGTGGTGAAGGTAGTCTCATATTGGTATTCTTCTCTTACTAGCACTTGGTTGTATCCTAAATACCCATCCAAAAGAGAGAATAATTTTAAGCTAGCAAATAATTGAAGGAGTTTATCCATGGATGGTAAAGGGTAATGATATTTCAAAGATACCCTATTCAATTCTTCAAAGTCAATGCCCAATTGGATCTCCCCATCCTCATTCCTCATAGGTACGAGGTTGGCTACCCATGAGAAGTGCTTGATGGGAAGATGAAATTGGATTAATTTAATTTAGCCAATTCTTTCCTCATAAGCTCTTAAATTTTGGATTTGATAGGCCTTTGCTTCTGCCTGATATAGTGTGTTGGGCTATGTTGGGATCAAAAAATCTCAAATCATTGTATTCCCAAGCAAAGATGTTTGTATGTTCTCTACAAAGATTAATGAAATCATGCCTTTTACCCTTAGTTCTTACCTTTCCAAGATTTAGGAACTTGTCCTTAAGGATAATAACTCTTTCATATTTATTTTCATCAATTGACATCACTACCTTATCTTTCTTCATATGATCTCCCTCATGGAAAAAAACTTCAAGGGTGACCAACCCTTTAGAAAGTTTGTTAGACCTCAATTAAACAGTTTGATCCTCATAATAATGTTAGAGTTTACATTGCTTTATTGAGTACAACTCTACTTCATGCTACAAGAAATAATCAATCTACTAGTCACTATTGAAGACGTACTAGTGAGCTTCATTGTCTGGCACTAATGGTATTACTACCACTTTAACATGTGGCTACACTTTGGAATTTTTCAAATCATTTGGGATGTCAAACTGAGGTCCCACAACTACCAACCTATCAACATACTAGTTTTGTTTTCTCATCATTGATTGGATGTTGAAGGCCTTAAAATCCTCAAGTATATCCCACACTCTATGTTTGTAGGATTTCATCAAGGTATTTTTTATGACATTTTTGCCTCTAACCCAATGCACTATTAGCTCACTATCCCCATACATTTGTAACTGCTTGATTCCTCTCTTACTAGCCTTTTGAAGGCCATATTTAAGACCATCATACTCAAATGCATTACAATAACAACTAAATTGGAACATTTAAGAAGAGAAGTATTTATCATTGGAGGGAGATAATATCATTGCACATGTACCTACCCCATGTTTACTCCTTGAGCCATCAAAGAACAATTTCTACAAACCACAAATATTTTTTTATGACCTAGTGAGGGATGGCATGGACTCATTTTCCTCATGTAAGAAATAAACTCTCATGTCTCTTTCTTCAAATCTTTACAAAGGGTTGATTACCTTATTTTAACTCCATAACTCATCCAAGAACATATCAAGTATCTCCTTAGGATGAGTGCTCAGTTCGTGACCAACTAGGTGTTCATTTTCATCTAGGATGGTATAGTTAATGTTTGATCTATCTATCCTATAAGGCTCTATGTGAAATTATACAATAGGCTCAACTTAATGGACACCTTGGTCCCATATCTTGTCTTACAATGCATGTAGGACCAATCTGCTACTAGATAACCTCTAATTTTTGTTATCAAGTCCCTAGATAAGCATAGATATAAATGAGGAGGGATATATAGAATAAACACATCTTGAGTCATTGAAATAATAAGATAAGCATGCAGGGTCAAGTTGAGCCCTTTGATAATACCATTTGGTTTGGTAAAATATCCATCAAGCTTCAAAACTCCCTTATGCTAGGGTTCATAATTCAAACCAAGATGATTTGATATTAACTTTAGCATCATTAAAGTACTTTCTTCACTATCTACCATGTAGTTATGCACCAATAAATAACTAATGATCACAAAAATATAGAAGGGATGAGGCTTGACCACCTTATGTGATTGTCATTCATTAGGCCCTTTGGTTGTATTGGTGAGAACTACATTTTCCTTGCTTGGTGGCTTCTCAGTACCATTGATCTTTGACAAACTATCCTGAAGGATATCCACGTAACCAACATGGAAAGCATGTCTCACATTGTCACACTCACATTGGAATTTTTCATTTGTTCAATAATATTGATGGTTAAACCACCAAATTTTGGTTTTGTTTTGGTTGTCACAGCCATACTTTAAACTTGTGAGTTTTGGGGTACAAAGGCATTCATTTGATGCCAATTATTTTAAGTCATTGGAACCTTTGGATCAATTATAACCTTTGGATCAATAGTAGGTTCACTTGGATTTGATAGTAATGGATACATAGTAGGAGGATCTTTGATTGCTTCTTGGTTACTATCTATGTTACTTCTTTTGAACCCTGTATTAGCTACCACTAAAATGTATGTTTAACTAGAACTAGCCCATTGATTGAGTGACACTCTTCATGTTCATAATTAACCATTGTAGCAACCAACTCGTTTGATCCTTAATTACGCCTTTTTACTTGTTGAGGCTCTTCTATTTTTGTCATCATATGTACCTCTATATTATAAGCCTTAAGAGCTTCATTGTAGGCATAGTTAGTGCCTTGATGCCTTGTTCATTGAAACCTTGATTAAACTTAGTGTTTGGGGTAATGGATTGACCAAATGACTAATTATAAGGCATGGTACCCTCACTTTCTTGAGAAATGTTATTCTGATTAGGGACCAAAGTATTAGAGGTTCTTGTAGCATTTGGATTATAATTATTTTATCTAACATAGCTAGGCTTCCCTTATCCTTGGAAATTTCCTTTTCAGGGTTTCCTATTTGCTTGATAAGACTATTGTTGAGGCTGATATGAGTCTTGATAAGGTCTGTTGAACTAGGATTTTTGCCATTTTGAATTTACCAACTCATTTTGAAATGATTGAAACATGCTCTTAATCTCTTAGAAATTATTATTTTCTTAGGTTTAACTAGATTGATTAGTTGAAACCTTTTCCTACTTTGGTGTATGTATGGTAGCAAGTGTTGGAATAGGAGGAATAGAAGAGAAGGGAGAAATGGAAATAGGAGGTGGTTTAATCTTAGGAAACAAATATAATTCTCTACTCTGATTACCACCTCATAAGTATTTATTAGTGTGTTTCTTCCCATAGACTGAATCATCCCTACATTGTCACTATTTAGAGCTTTTAGATAGTAAAAGAAAGCATAATTTAGAGTATGCCTAAAAAATATTGGGATCATATCCCATGAATTTTTAAACCTTGTATTGAAATTGTGTATAATCTCATAAGGATCCCTCTTGATTGTAGTTAAATTTTTTGCAAGTGACGAGTGGTCACTCTTATCTTCAAATATCTTACACAATGCATCACCTAACTAATCCCATGATGTAATAGAGTTAGAGTTAAGTTTTTCATACCATTCCAAGGATTTACCTTTGAAATAGATGGCTAATAACCTGATAGACACATTTTCCTCATTAATATCATGAATATTACAAAAGTTGGCTATATCTCTAAGGTGCTCAAAAGTGATTATAGAATTATCTCCCATGAATAAAGGAACACTCTTAAGAGCTGCTACTAGAATAGGGTCATAGTGTTTAAGGTCTAAAGGACTCTAGAAATTGAAAGCCACAAAATTGAAAGCTCTAGGGGATACCATGATAATAAAAGGAGCTAACAAATATCTTTGAGTAGAAGTAGACCTTGAAATTGGTTTAGGAGAAAAGTTTCCTTTATATGGATGAGTATTATAAAATATTAACCTTTTTACTGAGTTTAAAGGTAATTCAAAAAATTTAAAAGGATTACAAATAAAAGCTAATATTTTAGTCACTTTTGGTATGAAAGATAGCTACTACTCTACACCAGAATGTTGAGTGACTTTCAAAGTTACCAGATACTAAAATATGAGAGCTATAATCACTAAAAATTGATCAAACCAACATCAAACTTGACCAATCTTATTTTAAAATTGTCCCATTATGTGTCCAAAAAACTATTATGGTCTTAATTTTCACCCCTAAAGGGGGTTCTTCAGGCTCCCTCCAACTAATCCATAAAATTGGGACAACCTCAAGCTATGGGTATCTTATTGTGGAGTTGAAACTTTGGATAAGGTTGACTTCCTCTTGATGGATCACCTAAACTAATGTTTTTATTGGGAAAAGGGATAAAGAAGGGGTAAAGGGTTATTAAGAGAGATAAAAGGGGGATTAAAAAAATATAAATGGAACACTCTCATAATTTTAAACACATAATAAATCATTAAAATATAATCCTTATGCACACAATATCATAGAGTAGCTAATCGGCATAAGTATTTCATAAACTAGGCTCACCAATTAATGAATGAAGACAAAGATGAATTCTAATATTCACATCAAGAATCCATTAAGGTCAAAGATCATGAGTTAATACTTAAAAATAGATTTAAAACACCTTAAAATAGTAAATAAATAAGGACAATGGATGTGGAAGGCTCTCCTTCACAAGCCATCATGCACAAGCTTACTAAACACTAGTTACAGGGCAGCAAAAAGTTAAAAATTATCTTATTTCTTCAATAGATAGTTTTTTACAAAAAATTTATAGGCTTTAGCCTTATCAAATTAGAGTATGTTACTCTTCAAAATTAGAGATCGAATATCCTCTTTCAAAATTGAGATTTTTTAAAAATTGAGAGTCCTTTTACAATGGGGAAGAAAATGGGGGATATAGAGAAAGGGGAAGAGAGAGAGGAGAAGCACAAAATCAATAAATCAATCAATGAGCTATAGTGAACTTATATGAATTTTCAACCACCTTTAGATCAATTAGGACTCATTCTTCCTCAACAAATTAACCTTCATTAACTCAAATAGTCTTCAAGTCCCCTCATTAGCTAAGAAACACACTAGAACATAGATATTTATTGGGGATTATGATTCATGATCCATTAAGAAATAAAAATATTCAAAGACTCTTGAAACTTCATTAAATACTCTAATTGAATTTTTCAACCTCTCTCCATATAGTTAATGAACTTATAGCACATGCTTCATCTTGATATGTCCATTACGTTATTAGACAACTACCTAAACTCATTCATTTGGTGTTCCCTCTAACATTCCTTTTATAGTCACTAGTATACCATTACTTCAAACCCTGACATAGGTCTACTATAGATGAAAACCAATTCCTTTATTGGTTTTAATATAGCCATAATCTCAATGAAGCTTCATACGCTACTTAGACTCTATATCATGACATAAAACTTACATCTAAGGTCTTTAAAGAGGTTCAATATGAGCTTTAATGGCATACTAAGATTCCATAAGGTTTAATTTGGTAATCCATATCATATTTGATCTCAAATTTATGCATTTACCTACCTTGGTGGTAAAATCCTTCAACTTGATGTCCCTACCTTTGTGGCATCTCCTCACTATACTGTTACCTATATGATCATTGTAAATATAGACATGTGTCTTCATCTTATGCCCCATGAAACTTGATCAAATTTACTCCATTTATCTTCATGGGAGTCTATTAGGATTGAATTTCACATTGGACATTGATATTTGATGTATTTTTTAGGTTATGCCACTTGGCATCATTGTGTGCCTCTTGATCTTAACCCTCAAGATTATGCCACTTAGCATCCCCACGTAGCTTCTATAGACATTGCTATCAGTCTGCATCTAGTTTAATTACTTATGCCATGTGGTGGCCTCATGTGCAATTTAGGCTCATTGACTTATTGACCTTATGTGCATCATCAATTTTCTCTACATGGTTGAACATGTGTCGTTAAGATTTATCTTCTTGATTAAATGTGCATTATTGATCTCCATATTCATCATGATAATGACACATGATATCCCTGCATTCATCTTCAATATCCTCTAGCCTTTTGACCTTATTCTCATTGTTATATCTTATTTTATATGATTAAATGTGCACCATTAATCTATCTTAATTATTGACTTGGATGATCACCCACATGCCATTGATATTTAATTTGATTGAGCAAGGTTTCAAGACTTGGAAGCCCCACATTTAATTTTAGGATCTTGTAGAATATTTTAAATCAAAATGTCTATTTTTCATGGATTTAATTTTATGTTCCCTGCCACATCCCACACTACTAGATCCTTTTTGAAGGCATTCACTTGGCTTGAACTTGTGAATTATTTTGTTCAAATGAACCAAATAGATCATAATTGACCTTAGAATTTTAAAGGTCACCAATTATGAGCTAACTCATTATCCTATCTATGAAAACCAATTCCTTTATTAGTTTTCTATATAGTTTCAATTGCTGAGAAAAGACAAATGAACCAAAACCCTGAAGGGAGTAATTCCTTCCCTTGATTCTCAGACCATGGCTATAGATAAGGATTTATTAGGTCATACAAGCAAAACATTTGTATGTAGGCTAATTTTAGCCAATATTTATGTTTAGTGACACCCAATGGCATAAAACTCATCCTATTACCACTTTCAAAATAATTTGTTCTCACTAACTAAGAAGCATATAAGTTTGAAAGCACATTATCTCCACTTAGGTTAGCTAGTAACCAAAAATCCTCCTCTAAATACATAATGTGTTTCCACACTTAAGTTTTATATCTTTATCCTTTAGTAATTTTACTTTATTATATCACTAGAATAAAGGGGGGTAAATATAGACACATAAATTTAATTAATGAATTATTGGCAATGTTTATTCTTGAAATCCTTACCTTAGTTGGTCTTTTCACCAATTCATTAGCTAAAATCATTACATGAGCCTTCATTGTCTTAAGAATAATAATAAAATTAGAATTAAAACATCCCTAATTTATTCCTATTCATCCTTATTTTACTCTAAAATTAGTCATAGAAAATATCATAAGTATTTGGCATTCTAGGATTATATTGTACTAAGTAGACAAGACCACAATGCAACCATGTTCCTGAGTGTGACCCTATTCCGTAGTGTACCCTTGTTCTCTTACCTCCAATGGACACTTTTTAAAAATCAAGACATTTGGTAATGCCTATCCTACACTTTTCATAAGGCCAAATCATGAAAACATTCAAAATATTCTTTTATGAAAACACACTAAAGCCACTCAATTCATTGCCTTGAAATCATCACAAAATCTAATTTCAAAGGCATTCTATCTTGAATAAAAGATAATTATTATTTATAGTTTGAATTTTACTTCTTTCTTATGATCATAAGACAAGTTTAACAGTTTTTTATTTTAGGTCAAAGGCATCAATTGTTAAGCATGCTAATCAATATTCTGCTTTCATTCATCACAAATTTCTCAGTTTGCCCAAAAGGGAGAACTACATTGACTTGAGGTCCACTTGGACTATGTAGGCAACACTTAGTCAACAAGGAGTTTTTTGAGGATAGCTCAGCCATATCCCACTTCCCCACTTTCCATTGCATTTGAGTTTGATCTTACTTTATTTACTTGTATAAGACTAAGGCATTAACTTTACATGTCTTCTAAGTATCTTGTTGGCCTCTATGAAAAATTAGGAAACTCTTGTAGGTAGTCGCATGAAGTCCAAATGGAAATTTTATTATATAATCAATATATATAATTTCACATAAAAGAATAGATTCATATTGCTACCTTATCCACTTAGTTTGATCTTATCCATGTAACTCTTAAAATTATGATTTTGAAGGTGACACGATTTTGATTTTGATCTGATCTGTTATAAATTAGTTCATAGTTTACAACTTCAAAAATCATTCAGTTTCAAGATAAGTACATGTTTTTCATAGTCATTTATTATTCATAGTATACTTTTAGCTTTCTACTTTATTTTATTTTATTTCACTTTGTTGTACATTAGTTTATATATTTTATTCATAATTAATTGATCAATTCTAATTAATTATAGGGAAAACAATTGCACAGATTCATTGTTATTATTTAAATATTATTATATATAGATAAAAGAGTATTATTCAATGATTTTTTTCATTTGTTATTACTAATGGTGAATGGATATTGCATAATATTCATTACTCTTCTTGAAAATGTTTCATACATATAGCTATAAAAGAGAAGACACCCATAATCACTTATTGGTTATACCTCACTATGAGTTTTCTAGTAGCATGTAGAAATTGACTATGGGCACATAACCATTTTTTTTTTATCTTACACAAAATAAAATATATATCTACTCATTCTATAGCTATAGGTAGTTGAGAAATTTATAAAGTTTTCAATATAAACTTCCCAAGAATATACATATTTATTCATTGCTATTTACCAATGAAGGCTATAAGATTAATTGCTATCTAAAATTTATAATAGTTCTTATTATATATGCTTAGTTTCATTGGGCCATGATAATTTTTTTTATAATATTACATATAGATATAATTTTTTCTTGGATCCAACATCTCCATTCATTATTCTCTCATCTCTTTAAAAAAAGTAATATATTTACTATTTTAACCATTTTGATCCTAGATAATATAATAATATCTATGACTTATATATTTAAAAGAGAAGTTGTAGGATTTAGGGAATCTAAAAATTTATTAGTAATTTTACTATTGAAATTATAAAGTGATATTTTAATCAAAGTGTTGTAATCAAACCTATAGTAATTCCCTCATTTCTAAAGTATTATTAATTTCATTTATGTAATCATGTCTTAATAAAGGAAGGTTCTAGATCTAATACAATCGAGGTAGGGCCCACTCGTAAGGATTTGGTGGTGAAGACTCCCATCCATTACCTAGATGATTTTGTTGTGTAAGTATTTATTTTATAGTTAATTATTGTAAATATGAGCATTTATTTATGTATGTATATGGGTTGTAAATTTAATTTGAATGATTTCATATTTACCTACCTTATTTTCCTTTAACAAGATTAATTAAACTCTTTGATGCATATTTTAATTCATCATTGTGTTAAAGGCTTACAAATATAGATTAATTTTTCCTTTCGTGTAATCTCATTTTAGTAATTAGATTTCCACTAAAGTCTATTTCCTTTAAATCCAAAGTGTGTGAATTTAATTAAGTTATTTCTATAAGATTTTATTCCATATACTATAATTTGATTATAAATTGACACAAATAATAAATAAGCCTACTAGTTCACTTACAATGCTGACCCCTAGCCAAAATATATGTCCCTAGGTTGATATTTATTTGAAGGTTCAAACAATTAATAATTTAATTTGTTATTTAGTTGGGTTCACTCCTTGGGATGAAGGATATTACCTTAGCATATTGAGTGATTGATTTGTGTTTATTAAGATGATGCAGATATACTCAAAGTAAGAAACTATACCTTTGTTAAAATGCATTATGAATGATGTACCATTATACTAAATGAAACTCCTAGAAGAAAATTTATCATTTTTGTTTGGGCCATAATGATCACATAATAATGGAAGAAAAGTCCTTATTTTTATTTAGAGCACTTGTATTAATGGAAATCTTCATGAATTTTTAGTATGTCATGATATTTATTTTCAAATTCTTCTTATTTAGAGTCACTATCGTCATATCCCATAATATTTTATTCTAAAATTGAAAGATAACACATATATACATTGAAAACCCATATGTACACCAAAAAAAAAAATACAAATGTATAAACATCACAACAACAATCAACATTGATATGAAAAGAATGCATGCCACTTTCACTATATAATTAAGTGGGAAACTTTGAAAATAAATCATGATTTCAAGGGGAAAAAGAGTGCTAAAATGACTACAATTTTATTTTCTAAGAAAATTATTCATTTAAGAAAATATTTAAAATTAATTATGCTTATTTAAAAAACTATGAGATAACATGTAACCTTCATAATAATGGTTGTCATCATTACATCTTGGGAGTAGATGATTACCTTAATGTGAGTATATGATGTGACTTAAGTCCTAATTTTCCCCAATTGTTTTAGTGATTGAAACAATAAATTGATTTGTTTGATCAAAAACACACTTTGGGCTAATTTTAGCCCTAGGAACCTACTTTAAAGAAGAATATGCAATTTGAGGCTCAGTTTGAACTAGTTTTTTCACTTATTAAATTAGTCACTCAATTGGTTCATTCATAGATGCACTTTGGGGTAATTCGGCCCCTATGAACACAATTGGGAATGTACAATGTAACTTGGATCTCAATTCATCATAATTTCATCAATGATTGACCCAATCACTCGATTCATTTAATCATAGATGCATAGTTTGGGTCAATTTCAAAAGTATGAACCTAATTGAGAATATATGATGTAATTTGGTGCTCAATGTTCCCCAATTCATCATTACTTAAACCAATCACTCTATTAGTTCAATCACTAGCATATTTTGGGCCAATTCAAGCTTATTTAACCAAATTTGGAGTTTGTAATTCCATTTTGGAATTATTTGGCATGAATATTGCATTGATTGAAACAAATACTAGATTGGTTTAATAGCTATGAGACTTCTATTTTAATAATGCTTACATTAGAGAGAAAATGTTGTACACACATCCTATTGATATGTGTTTTGAGACATGAGATGTTATTGACACCTTGTAATCAAGATAAATATTATATATGTTACGATTTTTAATTGAGTCCTTGGGACTGAGATAAAGATTATACATGTTATGAGATGTTTTTTTCTTGTGTAATAACAATTCTATGATTAAATGAATAATTACTATATATTCATTATGGTGTTATTGTGCTTACATTTTTTATTGTTCATTATGATGTGTATTGATTATGTATCATAGAGCTATTCTTCATGAGCATATATTTGATTATTAATATGATTAGATGTTTGATATTAATTTATCACCATTGACGTGTGATGACTTATGTAAGATCCCCATGGGGATTTACTAGAATAATGAAATAAATGTTTAAAAAAATATATTTACTCAACACTTATTCTTTCATTAGATTACACCACAAGAATCTAATTAGTCATTTTAAACATACTTAACAAAGCATATAAAACTTAAGTAAACATCAACAACTCTATTTACTATTCACTAACAACTTATGTAAATAATTATAATAAAATCTAGCCATAACTGGTATAATAATGCAGCCTCTATTGTTAGTGTATAATAATAATAAATAACATTTCCATTAGGTATGAAACCTAAATATATAAGTATAATAATAGATATAATTATCCAAGGATCTTGAGTCACACTAACTCCTATATCTTTGATAATCTCAAGTGTAGTCTCCAAGTAAGTACTATAGTGGGGAGGGAGAGCATCATCCAATAACTTGTCCACTCCAACCGTAGACTATCAATCCCCCACACAATCTCCCAAATAAGGAATGTCACTCCCTTCATGGATGGGTAGATAGTGATGGTGTGGGAACCTAGAGAGACATGATGTGTACCATAAAGAAATATGTTATAAGATGATATCGCACAAGCATGTAAATCATACATATGAAATGACAATGTCTATCTAAACATAAATTTGACCAAAGTTTTTAGATAACATATGATCTCTAGGATCAGTCAAATTCATACACATCACTTGATCATATTACCTTTATCTAGAATTGGTGATTCTAACTAAGTTGGTGAAATCCATCTCACTACTTAGTTAGAATAATCAATGCTATATTTGGTTAACATATATTTATAACCAACAAGTTCATGTAATTATTTATACTAGAAAGTACAACCACATACTAATTATGGAAATAATTACTATGCATACATTTAGTCCATCAAACATAGGAAGGAATCTCATCATATTATTTATCTCATAAACAATATCTATGACAATCAAGTTTATTTACCATATGGGTATAATACAAGTCATTATAAGAGTCTATTTTCCTTTAGTAAATGTTAAGCACAAATTAACATTTTCATAAGATAAGTTCATACCACTGAATATAACCAACATTCACAATTTTCATAACTATTTAACAACATTCACTTATTCATCCTTTTTTCAACATAGGTTATGTTCATATATTTATAGTCCCCTATTCTTCAAGATTTCATGAGTTAACTTATTAGTCACTACTATAACTATAGGCATGATACCTATTATATCATTATATGTTATACATATATAAGAGTACCTAGGTTTTCTTATACATGTATTTCATATATTTATATGATCATATTATATATATCCCATAATATATAATTAAATCTTACAATTTAACATTCTGACTACTAATAGAACTTTTTTGTTATTTTTTTAAATCTTAAAAGATAAAAAATTTCAAGAAAAGGCTCGTAAACAAAAAGGGCCTTAATATATTTCCAAAACCACTATTTGTAATTTAACATTATAAATGATGAATCCAACTAGGCTCATATTTATTCCTAATTTTAGATTTTTCCTATTTACCAAAACTTAAGACATTTATTGAATAATCTAAGCTGTCAAATATTATGGAGAGATAGTCAATAATTTTCTTAAAATAGTGAATATGTTTTCAACTTAAATATAATGCACATAGTTTCTATTTCCAACCATAATGTATTTGAATCCTTTTTTTTCACATGTTATAAGTTGAATTCCCAATTTAAGACCAGTCTATTTTTAAAAAAAACATTGTTCTTAATAATCTTACTCAAACACATACAAGTCCCACAACAATTCACACAATCTAATATGTATATAAAATATACATAGTATACTTATTTTCATAGGTCGTGACTATATGTTTTACTGGTCATAGTTTACATTAAATAGTCTACTCATATGCATTTGATTCATAGTTTATAAATGAAAGTCTTATGTTCATATGAATATTTATTCCTTCAAAATCATGTGACTATTACTAATACACATTATATATATATATATATATATATATATATATATATATATATATATATATATATATATGTATATGTATAAACTTGAACAAGGTAGACATATATATGTGTGTGTGTGTGTGTGTATCTATTAAAAGAATATATTTCCTATATATCAAATGGATATATTTATATACATAGTTTGTATATAATATCCATATTATATTTTTGTATAATCTCCACTTTAAACCATATGATACACTCTACATATGTTTATATGTCTCATATGATACATAATTTATATGTCACATATGATACACATATGGTATACAAAACAAAACCCCTTTTGAAACCCATTCAACATTTTCATAATTTTGATGAGTATATCCCTAATTCTTATATGAATAACAATGTCTTATTTCCAAAACTTTTGCCCATGAAAATAGAACTCTATTTTTTCTATGTTTTTACTATCGCTAAAATATCTTTGAAATAAAACAATAATATACATATCTTCCTAAATAAGAACCCATGTAATATTTTAATGACTTAGTTGACATATTTATAAAACATGGATAATTCACTACTCCCATATAAAATTGAGTATGTAGATATAATAATTTTTAATAAAACCCACTCTATGTTTAAATATAATTATTCACTCAAGTTATCATTTCCTAAACTAGGTAAAAATGTCATTTATCTTTAAAATTCATTTAATCCCTATGGTTTAATGTCCTTTTAATTTTAAATCAAACACTTAGGATTTGAGGATAATGGCTTGCCCCTATGGATGGCCGATCCATCCATAGGGTTAAGCATGTATCTATTATAAACTATATTCCATTTCCCAAACCCTTAGTTTCATAAACATACATAGAAATTAATTTTAAAATTGTAAAAACAAAACCAACATTTTAAATGCTTGTGTTTGAAACTCCAAGAACTCAAAATCCCTTTGCTTCACTACTCTATGCTTTTCTTAATTTCTTTTCTTCATATCTCTTTTCTTCCCATAGCTCATTATTTTTCCTCATGGACCTCCTTCCATTCAAATTTGCATGCCACTATTCATGTTCTTTTGTAATCCATGCATGTTATTCCAATCTTCCTCTAAGCTCCACTAATTTGTAGTTATCTTTTCCATTAAACTTAGTAGAAGCCTTAATTTCTCTCTCTTTAAACTTCTTCAAATATATAAAACCTTTATTTTTTTAACAATTTTTGCATGATCACTTTTTTATGAGTCCTCGAGTATAACCACTACACAAATCTACATTAGTCATTAACATAATGATATCCATACTTGTAATTTTAACGTAGTCTCATGCATGATAATAAAAAACTAGGTTTAGATTGGACATAACTCTAGGTTAGTATTTTTAGGATGGTTTAATCTCCTTGAATATAAAATAAAACAAATATAATTATCTATTTATCAAAATATAGATAAATATATAATTGATTCCAATAACAAGATATCTGTTTAGTCAATTACTATTGTGTGTGTGTGTGTGTGTGTGTGTATTACTTTAATTTAATACCTTATCTTAGGTTGATATTATTGAATATTAATAATAGTAATCTAAACATTCAATTATGTTTTTTTAGACATTATACTGGTTTAATATAATAGAAATTAGACATATATTATTTGATTTACTCATGAAAATTATAAAAAAACATAATTAAAGTAACCTATCTAATCTTATTACAATATCAAGTATTGAATCTATGTACAATATGCAATCACATACTAGATTTATTCCCTAACTATGTACTAACATTTAAAATATGCAAACTATAATATCTAATAATTTAAAAACATAATGTATTTAAAATTTTTAATCTAATCTAGTGTGTGTATGAGTGTTAAAAATTATTATGTCATCCTTAACTATCTCCATCGATGCCACCCTCTCCGATGATTCACTCTCTTGATCATGCTCTGAGGTATATATTCTCCTACATCCATCTCAAGACAAGAATGTAGTTAGTCAATAATAACATGATACATATAAAGCAATGCTATAACAACAAACATAACATAATCATTATGTATATAATCTATAATTTTTCATCTCAAAATAATTATATCATGAAGTTTAAGTAACATACATCAGTCCCAATATGCATAACATTCTAAACAATAGATTCAAGGACCTATGTAAAAAATTTGAAACTAGTTTTTTCCCACCTAATAGGGCCCCCTGAGTGTGACCAGAGTGATCACAGATCTAATGGAGGTAACTGCCAGTGGTAGGGCCTCTGGGAATCTAATCAAAAATTTGTTAGAGGATATTCCATCCAATAGATGGAAGAAATCACTAACAAGTGAAAAGATGTGTCCCTTGAAAAGCATGTTGAGCCTCCCTATTACCTTTGAGGGCATGGTCCTAAATATCCTAGATGATATGGTGGAGGAAATTGTGGCATCCATGGACCTTGTTGGTAGGTAAGTTTTTCTCATTCTGTCCTAATATTGAAATGGTTAGGAAATGGGTTTTGTTTAGGTGGAAAGTTAAGGGTAGTGTATCGATCACTGCCATGGCAAGAGGCCTATTCCTTTTTAGATTCACAAATAGGGAAGACATGATAGCTACTCTTGCTAGAGGACCATGGTTGTATGGCCCAAATTCTCTTGCCTTATGCTTTTGGAAACTAGAATTTGATCCTAACTCAGACCTTAATAAGTCTGCTCCTACTTGGGTAAGACTGCTAGGGTTCCCATTGGAATTTTGGGATGACAAAATCTTCACAGCTATTGGCAATTCTATGGGCCAATATGTCACTGTAGATCACAACCAAAACAAAGTCCAGATGTGTGTATGGTAGATTATGTGTCAATGTTGAAATTAATAAGATTCTCCCTATGTCCATAGAGCTAAACTCTAAATATGGCACTTGGACTTAGTCGATCACATTTAAAAATGCTACCACTTTTTGTCAAATATGTAAGAGAAAGGGACATTTAATGACACAATGCAAAGCAAAGAAAATGGGAAGGAAAGATGATTCCTAAGTTGAAGGGGAAAATTAGTCTCTCAACCATAGAAAGAATAGCAAGCAAGGAATAGGGAGCAATGTAGAAAACCCTGTCAATATAGAAAAGGTAGAGGAGGAGACGGGTAAGGAGGATATCACTGGTAGTGGGGGAAAAGTTGTCCTAAAGGAAAATATAGTATCAAATGATAGTCAGAAGGCTATATTAGACACAACCAACCCTCTATAAAAATAGACTAATATGTTTGAGGAAGGTGAAATAGGTACCCATCTGATAGAGGAAGACAATGTAAAAGATAGAGTTTCAAGAGATGGATAGGAAAAAGTAACTCAAGAAATATATCCTACTAAAGGAGAAGCAGACTTACAGTTAAACACAGACATTTTCCATGCTTTGGAAGTCAGAGACCAAGCAGGGAATTATTTAACAATAGGTGAAGCAGGACAAAATGGTAGTAACAAATAGGAGGAATGGGTTACCCCAAAGAAAAAGAATCAAAAAAGTTAGTGGGCATCAAACCTACCTCCTCCCTTCATCTTATGGTGGTACAGTAGTTTATGGATGATACCATCTTCTTTGGCATCTCATCAGTGATTGAATCTAGATGATGGAAGAATATCTTAAATAATTATGCCATAGATTTTAGAAAAAGGATAAATTTCCAAAAAAGCAATGTGTATTTCTTCAACACTCCTAATGACCTTAGACATATAATCATTGATATATTAGAATGTGCTAAAACTGCTTTACCAGCTACCTACCTGGGTCTCCCACTCATGATCAAAGAGGTATCTCCTAGTTTTTGGAATGGAATTGTGGAAAGAACATAGAGGAAACTTCTTGGTTGGAAAGGGAAACTCCTCAGCAGTGCTAGTAAACTGCAACTTCTTTGAGCCTCGTTGCAAGGTATTCCTACATACTTCTTGTCTCTTTTTAAAATTCCTACGTATTTTGCTGATAAACTATAATAGATCCAAAGAAAAAATTTATGGACGGGGGTGGAAGATAAATAGAGAATGTCTTTAGTCAGATGGGAAAAAGTGCATCTTCCAAAATCTCATGGTGGACTCAATATTAAGTCTATCAAGAACATGAAAAAAGCCCTTCTCTCAAAAATTAGTTGGAACCTGATCCATAAAAATAATGATTGGGGGGAAATAATCTATGCCAAATACATGTATAGCATTGATGATTCCAACTTTATTCAATAGATGGGATTACCCTAAGGATTTGTGATATGGAATAAAATGCTAAAAATTAAAAGCCTTCTTAAATAGGGAATTAGATGGAGACTTGGAAATGGTTGGCATATTAAATTCTAGGATGATATCTTGTTAAAGGACAAGTCTCTCATCACACAAGGAAACTATGGAGAGATTGATGACTTGGCTACTCAATTTTTTGGAGATAGAGTCAGTGATTATATGAAAAATAAAAATGGGATGTGGAGTTGGAAAAATCTATTGGACTGTTGTGATCACCAGTGTGAGCTTTTCCCTAGAGTGTGGGAGATCTAGTAGTGTGTTTAGGAGATCAAAATCCCTCTCTTCCCTTATGAAGATGAATAGTACTGGTGGCTAGATAAGAATGGATTGTTCTCTATCAAATCTGCTTACCATCTGCTCATTCTTGAAGCTTAGAATAAAGATGTATGGAAAAAGGTTTGGAATTATAAAATTATTCCAAAAATTAACATGTTCTGGTGGGTTGCTACTCATAAAAAAATCCTAACACAGGATAACCTTCAAAAGAGAGGGTTTACCCTAGTTAACAGATTTTTTTTGTGTTGTTCAAAAGAGGAATCAGTTTCACACCTCTTCATCCTTTGTGATTTTTCCTAGGAATTATGGGGCACAATACTTAATAACTTTGGTATTGAATGGGTCTATAATTTTGACCTTAAAGAAGTAATCCTCATCTAGAATCCAACCTTCACACATCCTTGGTTTATGGAATTATGGAAGCAAACTCTACCATGTTTGATCTAGATTTTATGGAAAGAGTGCAACCATAGAATTTCCAGTGACACTACTAGAAATGCATCTCAGGTGTTTCACTCCTTTTTTAAGACCATTATGAAAAGTGTCACAATAACTCATATTCATGCTACGGAGAAACCCCTATCTCAAATTGAAAACTAAATTGCAGCCAAATGGAAGGTTTTGAACTAGATCCCTGGGAATAATAACTCCAACATTCTACAGAGACTAAATACTAAATGGATCCCCCCAAAGCCTAACTAGATGAAACTCAACTTTGATGGAGCATCTAAGTCAGATGGTAAAGCTAGTGGAGGAGGAATTATAAGTAATGATAAAGGATGGATGATTTTTGTCTATGCTAGTGGAATAGGATGCTAGAGAAACAACTATGTTGAAGCAATGGCTTTACTATGGGGGTTAAAGTTGGTTGTATCCCTAGGAATAAGGAACTTGAGTATACAAGGAGACTCTAAAATGGTCATAAATGTTGTTAATAAAGCATCAATGTGGGAATTAAGCTAAAAGACATAATTATAGATATTCAATTTCTTTTGTAGAAGTTCTTTGGAGTAGAGATTTCCCATATTTATAGAGAGGGAAATAGGGTTGCTGATGCTTGTGCCAATCTTGGTCAGCAATTTTTAGGTTGGAGGGTGTGGTGACAAGGTGTTCATATTACCTTAAACATTAGGGATATTATTCAAAAGGAGATGAATTGTCAAGGATGAGGCACATTTATGACAAGGATAGCTCTCAGAGGTGGTCCATTTGGAGAGGGCCATTATGGATTTTAGAACTTGATAACTTTGGTATTTATTTGACAATCATTCATGATTCATTGTATCATGAGGTTGAGGCTTGCGAGTCTCATTATTAAAATCAATGGAAAATATTTTCCAAGCATGGGAGTAGACAACGTCATCTCTGTAGGGTATTTCGAATAATGAGCCATCACATCTTCATTATGCATAAACAAAAACAAGGGTTAGCAACCATTTCAAAGTTGAAGGCTAAACTTAGGAACTCCATAGTTTGGGTTTACAAATACAAAATGGGAGGAGACTGTATTCGAACAAAACTAGTATCTTGTTTTGAATTCAAAGATAATCCACTAGTTTGGCAATATTGTAAAGGAGGAATCAGACCATATCTGGAAAGGCTTAATGGGTTTGACAAAAACTTGTTTGAGTAATTTGTGAGATCCTGGTTAAATAGGTGGGTCACAGTAGGTAGAATAAATTTTGAAATATTCAAAAAGGTGATTGTTATGGCCATGAATAATGTCCATACAGGGAATAAAACTTCAAAGGAAAAAAAAAATTATGGATCTTGCAAGCCACAAAATTTTTCTGGGAGAGGGAGAAGAACTCGTCCCGTATTAAGGAGGATTCAAGCATGCTAAACTTCTAGAGCCATGGGACAGAGTGTGATTCATTCTCATGAAGCACTTCACTCTTGAAGGTTGATTTACTAGGTTCTATAATTACCACCTCCCTCTGTTAAATCACTTCAGGTGTAATGTTATTATTAGTTTCCCTTTTTACTTGCTCTCCTCTTTAGAACACTCTACCCTTAGGGTGAGAGCTAAAATGGCTAAGAAGTCAGATATGAACCCTATTCCCCTACACCAGGGCCTAATTTTATGCTTATACAACTTTCACTGAGCCCTTGAGCCATCCAAGACTATCAAAATTGATAGTGGAGACATTCCTTCTAATTTGGTGTCTGGTGATGCTATTGATGAGTCTTATTTTTCCCCTGCTCCTACCAAAACAAAAGATGTTTCTTTCTCCACCCCATAAGAGACCCCTGTTAACACCCCTAGATCCTTTGTGAGCAAGAAGGGTAAGAGGAGAAAGGTTGATGAGGAGGAAGAGAATATTAGAGAGACCATGGAGGGGACCCAAAAAAATCTAGGTAGGGCCACGAGGGCCCAAGGTGGTATATACTATAAGTCTTCCAAAATTAATAAGGAAGGCTTATCCTCCAGAATTCAAAGGTCAAAGTGGATTGCTGGTAAACCCGCCTTGAAGGCCAGACTAATTTATTACTCAGAAAGTGCTTCAGAGGAAACAACCCAGGAGATAGAGTCTAAGGAGCTGGAAATCCAAGAAATTTTTGAGGACACATGAGGGAAGTAGGAGACTAGGGATTTTGAGGTTACCGAGGAGCATGATGCTAACACTATGGAAACTACTCACAATAAGGGGAAAATGTATGTTGAGGAAGATAAAGAGGAAATAGAGAATGAGACTGATTAGCAATCTAAAATTGGGGCCCTAAAGGATCGTATTCAGAGGCTGGAGTAGAATTTCACTAATGGACTCCAGAATACAATTCTCCTAAACATGTCTATGTTGAAAGAGGTGGGTAATATTGGGCATGCTAACAATGTCAAGAATACTGAGAAACTTAATGATCTTCTCAAATCAATGGTTATGTAAGGAGAGTCCTCTCTAACTCTGGTCTTTTTATTTCTTGTGTTTTGTTTTTGTGTCTGTTATTTCTTGACTAGTGTCGTCATCTCTCTGAAGGCATATTTTGTTTGATTGCCTTCTTGTCTTTTTTGCTCTGTGAAGGGTTCAACCCCTGGTTTGCTACCTTATGTTATCAAAAACATACATCAGTCCCATAATAGCACATGACTTAAAATTTAGTTAATAAGTAACAATTAATTAAATCAACCTTATTAATCCATATATAATTAGGTAAATTAGTTTCATGAGAGAATCAGGATGTAACATCCTTCTACCCTAAAAATAGTCATCATCCCAATGATACTTATTCAAATAATAGTTATGAATAGAAAAAAGATTTTAATAGAATAAAAAGCATAGTGTCTATCATCAAATCAAGCAAATACATGTGGAAATAACCTGTCAAACTCATCATAGTCCTCCCAAGTAGAACTATCCTCAGAGTATTGGTCCTAAAAATCCTTTCACTATGACACATATCTATTAAACAAATAAATTTTATGATTGTTAATTAGTCTGATTAGTTCTATCGTGACCACCCTAGGATCCAAAACCTACAAAGCATTCCAATCCAACACATGTGAAAGATCAACTATATCCTTCTTAAGATAAGATGCATAGAAGGTAATATATAATAAAGTTAGGGTTGGTGGAAATTCAATCTTATACATTAAAGGATTGACCACTTATAAAACCTTGAAGGGTTACACATATCTCAGTGAAAGTTTTGTTGACTTCTTTAATTTAGTCAAGATCTTTTATAGCTTAACATGAAAAAATGTTGGAATTATTGTCATTGATGTCAAAGGTCTAGCATTATTGGTGATAAAGGCCCCATTACATTTAATTTTGTTTGTAATAGATTATCTTGGCTAATGTGAGTTAATACTTATTTAATATTAATGAATATATTTTTGGTTGCATATGAGACAAAAGAAGGGTCCATGGAGAAGTCAAAGAGCCACGGGGTAAAGACCAAAGAAGTATGGGACTCATTTTCAAATGAAGAGTCATCTTGGAGAATTCCAAGAGTCACTAAGTGAAGACAAAAGAGGAAGGGCACAATTTCTCATAAAGGGACACTTTGAGGAATATGAAAAGTCACCAAGATAAGGACAAAAGAGGGAAGGATGTTTTTGATCATGAAGGGTCACCACATGACTTTTCAAAGGCAAGGATATGAAGGGTCATACAAGTTTGGCACCATTTTCCATGAGGATTTAAGGGTCACAAAGGGGGAAGGCCAAATTTCATTTGGAAAGCTATAAATAAAGGCTTGAGAAGCCATTTGTAAAAGGTAAGAGAGAGGCTAATTTGATATTGTAATATCTAGCTTAGAAGGGCATTTGAGAGAGAAGAATATGATTTGTATTTGTTATATCTAGATTAGAAGAGCAAAGGTGAGAGAGAGGAAAGAGATGTTCTAATGAACTATCATTTTTTGAGATAGCAATATTGAGAGATAGTTGTTTGGTATACACAAAGGGGTTGGTGCTCCTGTGGGTTGGTGCTCAGAAAAGGGGTTGGTGCTCTTATGGGTTGGTGCTCACAAATTGTTGATGGGTTGGTGCTTGGCAAAGGGTTTGGTGCTCCTATTGATTGGTGCTCATGAATTATTGTTGGGTTGGTGCTCGGTAAAGGGGTTGGTGCTCATGAATAGTTGTTGGGTTGGTGATTAGTAAAGGGGTTGATGCTCCTGCAAGTTGGTGCTTGTGAATATTGTTTGGTTTGGTGCTCATTCATATACTTGAGATTGTTCTCCATGGTTTTTTCCACATTGGGTTTCCATGTTATATCTAGTGTCTCTCTCTATCTTGTGTGGTGTTTATTGTTTGAGTTTTATTGTATATCTTGAATGTTTGATTAAGCGGAATTTGGTTAAGGGAAAGTTTTAGAAGATATATGATATACTGATTCACCCCCCTACTCTTAGTATATCCTGTGCTTAACAATTAGTATTAGAGAAGGTTTCTTTAGAAAGGGTTTAACAACTTGAAGGTAGATCAAGGAAAAGCACAAGATCGCCAAGCAGCTAAAGAAGGAGAATCAAGAGTTGAAATCTATGGTTGAATATATTAAAGAATAGGTGTGTATCTTGGATTCTAAGTTGGCTATAGAAGAAAAAGAAAATAAGATATTTATTCAGGATCTTAGGAATCAGTTAGAGTTTACAAATTCAAATTTGAAATCAAGAGAAAAAGAGTGTAATCAGTTGAAGGTTGAGTTAGGTTGTTTAAAGGATAATCATGAGAAGCTTATGATCAAGGTCGAGAAAGATCATGAAATATTAGTCCAAGTAAAGAAGGATGCAAGTTTTGAAGGAAAATTAAAGAAGCCAATCAGGCAGCCCAATGCTTTCAATTTTTCAAATTCTTTTCATGGCCATTGCTTTGTTTGTCATCATGTTCATCATAGGGCAAGAGACTATATGAGGAGAAGCAATCAGTCAAAGGGAGATCTCAATCACATTCAAGAAAAAGGTATGAGAAATATTGTTTGCTTTTGTTGTCATAAGGTTGGCCATATTGCTAAATTATGTCAAAATAAAGTAAAGAGATAGTCAAGGTATGTCAAAGGATATAGAGCCCCTATAAAATATGAGAAGAGTCAAATTTAGGTTTGGAGACCTAAAATAGTAAAGGTTGATCAAGTTGAGTTTAAGAGTGAGAATGAATTACTTGCTATAGTAGAAAAAGAATCAGATAAAAAGGATTGTGAAGAATCTCTTGTTACATTTGAGCATAAAATTAGTCGAGATAAGATAGTTGTAAAAGTTGAGAAGATGAAAAAAATCATAAATGTTGAGGTTAGTAAGTCAAAAAGGTTAGACATGCTTAAATGGATTCTAAAAGAAAAACACAAGAAGATCAAGGAAGAAACAGAGGAGATGTGGGAATCTCCTGAGATTTATTTCTAGGACCCTTTTGTGTGGGGTGTCTCTTTTAGGCTTCAAGGAGACACTTTTAAGAAAAATTGAAGCATGATGGATGTTATTGGGTCTTGGCTATGTTGCATGACAAGAAGGTGAGTTGGCAGATTAATTTGTATATCTTTTGAGGGAATAGATTTTTGAAGAAAAATTTGCATCAATATTATGGTTTGAGGCTATGTAGTATTTAAAAGTTTTAAAGTGTTTCAAATTATTATGGTCACAAGAAATTAGAATGTTGAAAAAGAGCTAACATTTTCAGAAAGAAGGAAAAGAATACTCATGCAGATTCAATGAAGAAGGATCAGAGTTTCAAAGCTCCATTCATCAAGAAGAAGGTTCATACATGTTCATGGCAGAAGAAACAACTTGAAGATTCTATGTTGGTGAAAATAGCTTTGCATGTAAGAAATAAAGATCAGCCATGGTTTTTTGATAGCAGATGTTTGAGGCATATGACAAGAGATAAGAGTAAAGAAGATCAATAGTGGCATAGTGAAATTTGAAGATCAAACCACTGCCAAGATAGCTAGAAAAGATATCTTCTCAAAGGCATGATCAAAGGATACATTCAAAGATTTTCAAGAGGAGTTGGGAGTAATTTCTATTACTTTTTGCCATTGATGTTCAAAATTAGTTGAGGGGGAGCTACGTGTTAGATCCAGGTAGGTCCTTTGCCACTGATGTCAAAGGGAGAGAATAATAGGTACAGGGAATAGGTATAGGTTGCTACAGTAAGGGGGAGTTATTGTATGTTTTTAGATGATAGTATGTGCAGGTGATAGGATGTGGTAGTTTCAAGATTGAAGTTGCCATCAATGACAAAGGGGGAGATTTTTGGAAATATTGTCATTGATGTCAAATGTCTAGCATTATTGGTGATAAAGGCCCCATTGCATTTAATGTTATTTGTAATAGATATATCTTGGCTAATGTGAGTTAGTATTTATTTAATATTAACGAATATATTTTTGGTTGCATATGAGACAAAAGAAGGGCCCATGGAGAAGTCAAAGAGCCATGGGGTAAAGATAAAAGAAGGATGGGACTCATTTTCCCATGAAGAGTCATCTTGGGGAATTCTAAGAGTCACCAAGTGAAGACAAAAGAGGAAGGGCACAATTTCTCATAAAGGGACACTTTGAAGAATACGAAAAGTCACCAAGATAAGGACAAAAGAGGAAAGGACGTTTTTGATCATGAAGGGTCACCACATGACTTTTCAAAGGCAAAGATATGAAGGGTCATACAAGTTTGGTGCCATTTTCCATGAGGATTGAATGGTCACAAAGGGGGAAGGCCAAAGGTCATTTGGAAAGCTATAAATAAAGGCTTGAGAAGCCATTTGTAAAAGGTAAGAGAGAGGTTGATTTGATATTGTAATATCTAGCTTAGAAGAGCATTTGAGAGAGAAGAGTATGATTTGTATTTGTTATATCTAGCATAGAAGAGCAAAGGTGAGAGAGAGGAAAGATATGTTGTAATGAACTATCATTTGTTGAGATAGCAACATTGAGAGATAGTTGTGTGGTATAAACAAAGGGGTTGGTGCTCAGCAAAGGGGTTGGTGCTCCTGTGGGTTGGTACTCATGAATTGTTGCTAGGTTGGTGCTCAAAAAAGGGTTTGGTGCTCCTATGGGTTGGTGATCACGAATTGTTGCTACAATGGTGCTCGAAAAAGGGGTTGGTGCTCCTATGGGTTGGTGCTCAGTAAAGGGGTTGGTGCTCTTGTGGGTTGGTGCTCATGAATTATTGCTAGGTTGGTGCTCAGCAAAGGGGTTGATGCTCATGAATACTTTCTAGGTTGGTGCTTAGCAAAAGGGTTGGTGCTACTGCAATTTGGTTCTTGTGAATATTGTTTGGGTTGGTGCTCATTCATATACTTGAGATTGTTCTCCGTGGTTTTTTCAACATTGGGTTTCCACGTTATATCTAGTGTCTCTCTCTATCTTGTGTGGTGTTTATTGTTTGAGTTGTAATGCATATCTTGAATGTCTGATTAAGTGGAATTTGGTTAAGGGAAAGTTTTATAATATATATGATATACTGAGTCACCCCCCTCTCAATATATCACGTGCTTAACAAAAAATACTTTATTACCTACTACAAACTACCTATCTATTCTCTTTAGATCAACATAGATATTTTTCCTACCATTGGCTTAAACACTATTTGATTTATTATTTTAACATGTTCCTCCATTTTTGAAAGCTTTTTAGGTCTAAAGACTACCCTATCTTCTAGACTATACCAATTGATTGGTGTCCTGCACCTTATCTAATAAAGTCCTTCAAATGATGCCATCTTCAAAGACAATTGGTATGATTTATTTTATGAAAAATCAACCAATGGAAGGTATTCTTCCCATATATATTTTTAATCCGTGCAATACATATGAATAAGATCATCTAACACCTGATTAACTCACTTAGTTTGACCATCAATCTATGGGTGATATATAGTACTAAAATTTAGTTATATACCCAAAGCTAAATTCAGAGTTAACCAAAATATATAAGTCATTTATGGATCATGATCTGATATGATCTTCTCTATAAATACATGTGATTGATATACTTCTTTTATTAATCTCTTCACAAGAATTGGTGCATCATCTATTTAATTTCCTAGGATAAATGTGCTACCTTGGTTAATTTATCAACTATAACCAAGATCATGCTATGCATGTTCTATGATATGGTAATCCTTGGAATTTTTTTATAATGATCACCTTCTATTTCCACTTTGGTTTGTCATTTGGATATAAAAATCCAACTAAATGCGCACATTTAGCTTTCACTCATTGACATTTCAGACAACACGACATGAAGTCCATTGCATATTTCTTGATTCCCTTCCAGAAATAAAGTGGTCTAATCTATACCATACACTTGGGTACTCCTAGATGTCTTGAATATGGGGCATTATGCAATTATTTTAACACTATTCTACTCATATTTACTTGATCTGGCACATACATCCTTTTGTTATAACACATAATACCATCACTTTCTAAGTTGTATCTTTTATTCCTAATATTCTAAGCATTCTTAGACAAATATTTCTTGACTTGATAATAGAATTCATCTCATAGAGAGAATTCAATCACACAATCCTTAAAAGTACTATTGATAGTAGTTATAGCTTTTATATACATTCTACAACTCAAAGCATCAACTACTCTATTATCTTTGCATTTGATTTAATTCATATCAAAATCATAGTAAAATAAAGACTCTAACCAACACCTTTGACAAGCATTCAAATTTGGTTGAGTGAAAATGTATTTGAGTCCAAAAATATTATTCTTGAGCTCAAACAATTTTCCCAACAAATAATGTCTCTAAACTTATAAAACATGAATAATTATTGCAAGTTTAAGGTCATGAGGGGCATAATTCACCTCATAAGGTTTCATATTCCTTTATTCATAAGATACTAATACACCATCCTACATAAGGACTCCTCCTAGTCTATCCTTAGATGCATCTATGATCACTAAAAATTGACCACTGGGATCAGGAACTTTTAAAATTTATGCCGAAGTATGCCTTCTTTTAAATTCTTGAAAAGCTATTTTACATTTATTTGACTAGATAAAGCTATGATTCTTACATTACAAAGAGGTAATTAAATTAGCTATCTTGGAAAAATTCAAGATGAATTTCCTATAATAACCTGTTAATCCCATGAAACTCCTATCCTTGTGAATATTATTTGGTGTTGATCACTCCATAATGGCTCTTATCTTAGCTAGATCAATAGAAATACCATCTGTTGAGATAATATTTCTTGGATATTACACTTGTTTTATAAAAATGCATGCTTGGATAATTTTCCATACATCTTGTACTTTCATAGATGTTACAAAACCAACTTCACATGTTGAATATGTTCTTTTTTATGCTTAAAATAAATTAGAATGTCATATAAAAAGACCAAACCAAATGATCTAGGTAATATTTGAACACACTATTCATGAGATTCATGAATTCTCTAGGTGCATTCATCAACTCAAATGGAAATATTTTGAACTCGTAATGCCCATAACAAGTTATAAATGTTATCTTTGTAATATCTTCATATTTTGTCCTTAACTAATGATATCTACCTCTAATATCAATCTTATAAAAGATCATATCCCTTAACACTTGATCAAAAATATCATCTATTCAAGGTATTGGATACCTATTCTTGATATTCATTTTATTCAACATTATATAATCAATCCAAAGTTGAAGAGTATCATCCATCTTAATAAAAATAACTGGTGCACTCCATGGTGACACACTTGGTCTAATCAATACTTTAGATAATATTTCTTGAAGTTAATCCTTCAATTTTACTAATTCAGTGGTTGTCATTCTATAGAGAGCCTTAGACTGAGGTTTTAATCTTAGTTTTATATCAATAGATAATTTAAATTCCTATTTAGGAAGTAATATTAGCAATTCTTCTGAAAACACATCATGAAAATTCTTAAGGAAAGAATAATCTTAAATTGATGGTTCCCTAGTTTCCTCCATTTAATTTATCTTAATGATAAATGTTTGACATCCCTTACCTTGGGCCTTCCTAAGTTGCACTACATAAATATACTTAAGCCTCAACTCCCCCTTTTCACCCTAAATCAGTACCTAATTTCCAAAATCATCAAGACACTCTACTTTTTTCAAATAACAATCAACCTTGGCTTTATGATTCATAATATATTTGACTCTAAAGATCACACCATATAACCCTAGTGGTGTTACATATATATCCAAAAATATTGTGAATTATGACAACCTAATTTTTCTTCAACTAAACACTTGTCAACCTAGACTTTAGAGTCATTCCCATATTATATTGATCATGCATTTACCATTACACCAGCTTTTATAGATAATTTATTTAGAATTCTAGGTGATATAAAACATTATTTAGCCCTTGTATATATCAAAATGAAAATTGGATGTTCAAACAAAATGCCTAATAGTTATATGGATTAATCTTAGAATTTAACATGCCAGTTAACAACCACTACATAAATACATTTCTTAAAAATTCCTTGTTGATGGGTAAAGCCTTTATTCCTTAACTTATATTGGGTACATTCATGTGTAAAATGGTCACCTCCATAGATGAAACAACCTCCTAGTGGTCCCTTTCTATTAGATTATTGGTTTCCCTTGAAACCACCCATAGAACAATTACCCATTTTGTTGCAACCTAACCCACTATTTAATCTTTTATTCTAATTTTTAAACTAACTTTTAGAGTCTCCACCCCTTTGCTTCTAGTTATTATTTTTGAAAGTTGGCTTTAAACTTCCAATTTTTTCTTAAACTTGTACCTGACTTGAGCAAGAGATTTCAACTTTTGCTCCTACCTGATTACTTTCTCAAAGACTTGGTCCATGGTTGATCTTCCATGAATGTCTACCTCTCAACTAATCTAGGGTTTTAATCCCATAAAAAACTTCCAAATGTTGAACCTCTCATCTACTTGATATTGAGGTACATATTTTAGAATTTTGGTGAACTAATCATAATGTTCATTTATTGACAAGTCTCCTTGATTAATATTTTGAAAACATATCAATTTTTGTTAAAATACAATTATGCAAGCCACCATGATCTGAATAGTATCATAATCTACTCTCAAGTAGTGGTGGTTGAGTTCATATTCATTTACAATTTCTTGTTGGCCCACCACATGGTTTATTCTCCAACCAACTAATAAGCTCCTTAATTAGCTTTGGTGACCTCGAAGTAGTTTAAAATATTGAAATACTTATCCATTTTAGTCAACCATGCTTGAGCTCCATCTCCCATAATGGTTCCATTAAAATTAGGTGGATTCACCTTTTTTATATCCCTTTCCACCTCTATGACTACACATGCTCTTCCATGTTGAGGGATTTCTAGCTTATTAAGATTCTCTTCAAGACTATTTTGATTTTCTTCTTTCTCTTGTCCATGAATTTACTATTTTAGGGCTATGATTGTATCCCTAGTCTCATTCATGGTCATAATAATTTGATCTAACTTTGCTTCTTGTTCAGTGGTAAATTGGTTAGGATCAAATGGAGGGTTATTGTTATTGAAATTTGAAGGACCCTCACATGATGCTCTTGATAACACAATTTTTATTTATGATAATAAAAGAATAAAAAAATGTTAGTGGACTCATTAAGTCCTATATTTGAAGCCATAGCTTTGATACCACAATGTAACTTCCCCATAAGGATTTACTAGAATAATGTAGTAATTTAATACACACACACACACACACACAAATGGAGGGTTATTGTTATTGAAATTTGAAGGACCCTCACATGATGCTCTTGATCACACAATTTTTATTTATGATAATAAAAGAATAAAAAAATGTTAGTGGACTCATTAAGTCTTATAGTTCAAGCCATAGCTTTGATACCACAATGTAACTTCCCCATAAGAATTTACTAGAATAATGTAGTAATTTAATACACACACACACACACACACACACACACACACACACACACACACACACACACACACACACAACACTTAATATTTCATTAGATTACACCATGAGAATATAATTAGTGTTTTTCAACATACTTAACTAATCATATCAAACTTAAGTAAACATGAGAAACTCTATTTACTAATCACTAAAAACTTATGTAAATAATCATAATTGCATAAGGAAAGTAATCATAATAAAATCCATCCATGTTTGGTACAATAATATAACTTCTACTATAAATGTATAATAATAATAAATTACATTTCCATCAAGCATGCAACCTCAATATAAAAGTACAATAATAGATACAATGCTCTATAGAGCTTGAGTCACACTAACTCCTATATCTCTAATAATCTCAAGTGTAGTCTCCAAATAAGTAATGCAGTGGGGAGGGAAAGCATCATCCAAGTTATTTTCCACACCAACCATGGACCATTGATCCCCTGCATAATCCCATAAATAAGGAATGTCCCTCCCTTCATCAATGGGTAGATAGTGATGGTGTGGGAATCTAGAGAGACATGTTAGTACCCATGTGTTTCAAGATTTCTACTACATGATGTGTACCATAAAGAAATATTTTCTAACATGATATCGCATAAGCATGTAAGTCATACATATGAAATGAAAATGTCTATATAAACATTACTTTGGATAAAGTTTTTAAATAACATATTATCTCTAGGATTATTCAAATTCATACACACCATTTAATTGGATTACTTTCATCTAACATTGGTGATTAGTTAGAATCATCAATTCTATATTTGGTTAACATATATTTTTAACCAACAGGTTCATGCAATTATTTATACTACCAAGTACAACCACATACTAATTATAGAAATAATTACTATACATACATTTAGTATTTCAAACATATGAAGGAACCTTGTTATATTATTTATCTCATAAATAATATCTATGAAAAGTAATTTTATTTACCATACGGGTATAATACAAGTCATTCTAAGATTCTATTTTCATTTAGTAAATTTTAAGCAAAAAATTAACATTTTCATACATAAGTTCATACCACTCAATATAACCAACATTCACAATTTTCATAAATATTTAACAATGTTAACTTATTCACCTTTTTGAAAATTAGGCTACATTCATATAGTTATAGTCCCCTATTCTTTAGGATTTCATGACTTAACTTATTATTTATTACTATAACTATATACATGATACCTGTTCTATGAATATACGCTATACATGTATAGGAGTACCTAAGTTCTCTTATATGTGTATTCCATATATTTATATGATCATACTATATATATCCTGTAATATATATAATTAAATCTTACAATTTATCATTTTGACTACTAACAAATTTATTTTATTATTCTTTTTAAAGCTTCAAAGATAAAAACTTCCAAGAAAAGGCTCAAAAACAAAAAGGACCTTAAAATATTTCCAAAACCACTATTTATAATTTAATATCAGAAATAATGAATACAACTAAGCTTATATTTTTTCCTAATTTCATATTTCTACTATTTCCCAAAACATAAGTCATTTATTCAATAATCTAAGTTATCAAATATTGTGGATAAATAGTTAATAATTTTATTGACATAGTGAATATGTTTTCAAATTAAATATAACACCCACGGTTTCTATTTCTAACCATAATGTATTCAACTCCCTTTTATTCATAGGTTACAAGTTAAATTCCCAATTTAAGACTGGTTTATTTTAAAAACACATACATGCCCCATAACAATTCACACAATCTAATATGTATATAAAATATACACATTATACTTATTTGCACAAGCCATGACTATATGTTTTACTCTTCATAGTTTCCTTTGAATAATCTATTCATATGTAATCAATTTACAATTTATAAATGAAAGTCTTATGTTTATATGAATATCTTATCCCTAAAAACCCATGTGACTATCACTAATACACAATACACACACACACACACACACACACACACACACACACACACACACACACACACACACACACAGATATAAAATAAAAGTATAAATATAGTATGAATATTATATACAAACTATACATATAAATATATCTACAAGATATATAGGAAATTTATTATTTTAATATATATATATATATATATATATATATATATATATATATATATATATATATATATCTTGTAGATATATTTATATGCATAGTTTGTATATAATATTCACACTATATTTTTGTATAATATCCACTTTAAACCATACAATATGGTCTACATATTCTTATATGTCTCATATGACATAATTTATATGTCACATATGATACACATATGGTACACAAAACAAAACCCCTTTTGAAACCCATTTAAAATGTTGATAATTTTGATAAGGAGTATATCCCTAGTTCTTTCATAAATAACAATGTCTTATTTCCAAAACTTTTACCCACACAAACATAACTCTATTTTGTTTATGTTTTCAATGTTACTAAAATATCTTCAAAATAAAAAAACAATATACTTATCTTCTGAAATAAGAACCCATCTAATATTTCAATGACTTAATCGACATCTTTCTAAAATATGGATCATTCACTACTCCCATATAAAATTGAGTATGCAAATGAAATAATTTTTAATAAAACCCACTCTTTATTTGAATATAATTATTCCCTCAGGTTATCATTTTTTGAACTAGAGTAAAATATTATTTATCTTTAAAATTCATTTAATCCTTATGGTTTAACATCCTTTTAATTTTAAATAAAAAACATAGGATTTGAGGATAATGGGTTAGCTTTTTGGATGACAGAGCCATCCAGAGGGTTAAGCTTGTATCCATTACAAACTATATTCCATTTCCCATAACCTAAGTTTCACAAGCATACATAGAAATTAATTTTATAATTGAATGTAAAAACAAAACCAACCTTTTAAATGCTCCTGTTTGAAACTCCACAAACTCAAAATCCCTTGACTTCATTGCTTTATGATTTTCCTCTTTTCTTTTCTCTGTATCTCTTTTCTTCCCATAACTCATTATTTTTCCTCACTGGCCTCCTTCCATTCCAAATTTACATGCCAAAGTTCATGTTATTTCATAATCCATGCATAACATCACAATCTTCCTCTAAACTCCACTAATTCACATTTATCTTCTCCATTAAACTTACCAAATGCCCAAATTTATCTCTCTTCAAAATTTCTCAAATATTTAAAACATTTAATTTGTTTAACATTTTTTGCATGATCACTTCACTATAAGTCCCTAAGTATAACCACTACACAAGTCTACATTAATCATTAACATTATGATATCTATACTTATAATTATAATGTCATCTCATACATGATAATTAAAGACTAGGTTTAGATTGGACATAACTCTAGGTTAGTATTTTCAGGATATTTTAATCTCCTTGAATATAAGATAAAATAAAGGTAATTATCTCTTTATAAAAAGATAGATAAATCTATAATTGATTCCAATAACAAGATAATTGTTTAGGTAATGTGTGTGTGTGTGTGTGTGTGTGTGTGTGTGTGTGTGTGTGTGTGTGTGTGTGTGTGTGTGTGTGTGTGTGTGTGTGTGTGTGTGTGTGTGTGTGTGTGTGTGTGTGTGTGTGTGTGTGTGTTACTTTAATTTAATAGATTATCTTATATTGATATTCTCAAATATCAATAATAGTAAGATAAATGTTCAATGACATTTTTTAAAGACATTATGCTAGTGTGTGTGTGTGTGTGTGTGTGTGTGTGTGTGTGTGTGTGTGTGTGTGTGTGTGTGTGTGTGTGTGTGTGTGTGTGTGTGTGTGTGTGTGTGTATAATAGCAATCGGATATCTATTATTTGATTTACTCACAAAAATTATAGATAAACATAAGTAAAGTAACCTATGTAATCTTACATCAACATCAAGTATTGAATCTATGTATAATATTCAATCACATACTAGATTTATTCTATAAATACATACTAACATTTAAAACATGCAAACTATAATATCTAATAATTCAAAAACACAATGCATATAACATTTTTAATCTAATGTGGTGTGTGCAGGGTTCTTAACAATTCCTCTATCACCTTTGACTATCTTCATCTTTGACACCCTCTTCGATGATTCTCTCCCTCTATCATGCTCTGAAGGATAGATTCTCTTGCATCCATCTCACGACAATAAGGTAGTTAGTCATTTATAACATGATATATATAAAATAATGTTATAACAACAAATGTCACAATGCTATAATAATAAATGTAACATAATCATTTTGTATAGAATTCATAAATTTTCATCTGAAATTAATGAACTCATGAAGTCTAAGTAACATACATCTATCCCGTAGCATCATATGACTTATAATTTAGTTATAAAGTAAAAATCAATTAAATCAACCCTATTAATCCAAATATTATTAAGTAAATTAATTTAGTAAAAGAATCAAGATGTAACACCTTGAATATGTCATGTGTTTATTGTTTGAATTGACATCCCTTATAATTCTTACAGTGTACATCTTTAACTCATAGGGTAAGGAATTCAATGTGTGCAATGTTGTGTAGGTGACAGGGGAGGCTAATGAGGGATCTAGGACTACATCAGGTATGAACACATCATGAGTAGAGTGATGACACATCTAATTGACCTTACCATAACCCAAACCACTCCCTATAACTTGTTTTTGACCTAATCAGAAACATAAATGTCCTTAACCCATTTAGCACTATTCCCCCCTTGGGACACTATTCAAAACTCTCCTTTTTAACCTTAAAATTTCTATTTAAAATTTCTATTTTATTCTTAGATTATTTTTAATCCACTTTAATCTCCCCCTCTAACTCAAAACTTAGATGGATTGAGAGATCCAAATTCAGAGTGAGTAATAATGTAGGTTTTAGATATTTTATGTTGATTTTTTCTTCCCTTAGACCAATAGGAAGGTAGGAGAGTCTTTCAAGGAGCCTTAGATTAATTTTGAGGAAGCCCATTTGCCATTTATGACATGGGATAATGAGCTCATTTATTTATGTATGGGCTTGCTTACTTTTCCACATGGACTTGTAAGTAGAGTTATCAAGGGGGAAGACCTTTTGACTATAAGCCAAGGGATGGGAAGGGAAACATGTCACATTCCCATTGGCTTGTGGAGATTGGAGTTTATCCTATATGATGAAGGAAAGCCTTCATTGATAGAAATTTTGTCTCATTTTTGGAAATTTGGAAATAGAAGTAGAGAAGAGAAGAAGGAGACATAATAAGAGCTTAGAGAAGGAGGAAATTATCCATTTCATAAGATTTTTATAATTATTATTGAGAGGATTTATAAGGATTTAAGATAGCCTTCCATGTCCATTCACATTAATTTTTTCTTCTTTCCTTTCAATTTCCTCATTTTTCAAAAGGTTTAGGGCCACTTGCCTACCATATTTTTACCATTGCTTGCCATAGTTGTGCCTATGGCTCCTATGTTGTTTTTATTTCCCACTTGGGCCTTGGAGACGTACAACCCTTCATAATCCTTTTTTTTTTAAAAAATTCATTTAATGTTTGAATTTTATGTCATTATAATGTCCAAATGACTATCAAATTTCCTTGCCTTATTGTGTTCTCATTTGTAGAGGAAGTGGTAGTGGAATTTATTGTATGTAGTAGATGTAGCGGTGTAATTATATTCCCATGACTTCCTAGAAGGGTTTTATTTTTTGTAATGGAAGTGGCATTCGAACTAGGTTCACATGCCCTTCTACATAGTTTTTTAATTTGTTTTATTATTGGATACTATGGATCTAAAATTCTAATGCCTTGGTACTTATTATTTTGTATGGTATAAGGTGCATATTCCATCCCATGGTAGATATATTGTAGAAAAAGGGTGATTAATTCCTTATGTTATTATTATTCTCATTCAAAGGGCCCATTTCTATTAAAAAAATTTATGGTTGTCTTGTGATGTTTTAACATTTTAAATGATTGTGAATGAGATTTTTGGGAATAAACTATGTATAAAATTTATATTTTACTCTGAATGATCTATCTAGCCTTTTAAAAAAAAATTAATTTAGAATTAAATAAATTTTTAGGATTTTACTTATTTCTCGCCTCCGTAGACATAAAATGTTGTCTTGATTTATTCATGACCTAACTAGTTTGCAATGGGTTTGTAATGCTCTTTTTCATTTATTTTATTTCTTATCATTTGTACCACCTTAACTCATATTTATTTTATATATTTAGAAACCATTCTAGCATTCACAACATTTTTTCCTAATGATTAATCATGGATGGTGATTTGAAATGTGTCAATCCAAAAATTTGTACACATTTTATTCCTAGAAATCTAATTATCAATTTCATGGACCATGAAAAAAATAAAGGATCTCATTTTAAAATATGTTTTCATTTACTTGTATGTTAGTTTTGAGGAATGGAGACCTCCTTTGTTTAGATTATATTTTGTGATTATGTAACACCTCAGTTGTTTACACTTAGAAAAATCATTGACTTGGCTATTCTTCATAGTTATACATATGCCTTACTTCTACAAGTCTTGCATGTGCTCTATCTTATGCCATTTAGCCTATCTCTTAGTTTGATCAGCCTTATATTGATGAAAAAATATATCCCATCTTGACTAAAATTATTAAAATTTACTTATATTACACCTCTATAAGTTATGAGCCTGTACCTACTCTCCTTCTCCTTGGACACTAATGTATGGTTCAAACAATAGTGTTGATGTTATTATCTAATTTTAAAATAAAATGTATTACTATGGTTGGCCCTAAGTGATTCAATGTGAGTTACCTCTTGATAGGATAATACAAATATAATATCAACCCTCTTTCATTCCATACCTTGTGATCAGACCAAAAAAGGACTAAAAAAGCACTCAAGTTATCAAAAAATTTCCTATTCTACCCTATCCTGATATCAGTAAAAGGAATAACCTATCTCTAGGTATGAATTACTAAAGGAGTAGTCATAAGGTCATATTTTCCAAGTTAAAAGGTATGTCATTGTGTTAAGCATGAAATATACTGAGAAGGGGGTGAATTAGTATATTATATATCTTTTTACTTAATAAAATTCCTTTTTTTAACCACTTAACCACACATTCAAGATATGCAATAAAACTAAAACAATAATATGCACTACACGAGAGAGAGAGAGAGATGAGAGAGAGAGAGAGAGAGAGAGAGAGAGAGAGAGAGAGAGAGAGAGAGAGAGAGAGAGAGAGAGAGAGAGTGAGAGAGAGAGAGAGAGAGAGAGAGAGAGAGAGAGTAGATTTTTACATGGAAACCCAAAGTGGAAAAAACCATAGAGAACAATCTTAAGTATATGAATGAGCACTAACTCAAATTATAAAGTTCATAAGCACCAACTTGTAAGAGCACCAACCCACATGATTACCAACCCCTTGAAAATATTTGTGAGCACCAACCCCTCTTATGTATATAACACAACTATCTCTCAATGTTCTTACTCAATAAATGATATAACTCTACAATATATCATGATCTTCTCTCTTTGAAAATAAATACAAACTATGCACTCACTTGCATATCACAAATAGCTTCTCAATCCTTTATTTATATCTTTCCACATGACCTTTGGCATTCACCCTTTATGACCCTTTAATCCTCAGGGAAAATGGTGCCAAACTTGCATGACCCTTCGTATCCTTGCATTTGAAAGGTCATATGGTGATCCTTCATACGTAAATGCATCCTTTCCTCTTTTGTCTTTATCTTGGTGACTTTTCATATTCCTCAAAGTGTCCCTTCATGGAAAATATGCCATACCCTCTTTTATCTTCACATGGTGACTCTTGGAATTCCTCAAGATGACTCTTCATGAGAAAACATGTTCCATTCCTCTTTTGTCTTTACCCCATGACTCTTTGACTTCTCTATGGGCCCTATTTTGACTTATATGCAACCAAAAATATATTAGTTAATATTAAATAAATATTAATACACATTATCCAAGATATGAATATCAAAAACATCATTAAATGAAATGGGGCCTTTATCACCAATGCTAGACCTTTGACATTAATGAAAATATTTTCAACAATCTCCACCTTTGTCATTGATGGTAACCTCAAATTGAAACTACCACATCCTAAAACTTGCACATACTACCATCTAAAAAACATACAGTACCTCCCCCTTACTGTAGCATCATATGCCTATTCTTCACCTATTTTTACACCTATACCTATACCTATACCTATTTCTGTACTTCTCCCCCTTTGACATCAATGGCAAAGGGCCTATCTTGGAGCTAACACTTAGCTCCCCATCAACTGATGATGATCCTCAATGGTAGGAAGTAAAATAAATTACTCCCAACTTCTCCCATAGATACTCAAAGGTGTCTTTTGGTAGTACCTTTGTGAAAATGTCTATAGTTTACTCTGTAGTACTGATATATTCCATCTTAACCTATTAATCTACAACTTGCTCTCTCAGGAAGTGATATCTGATGGGAATATGTTTTGTTCTTGAATGCATCATTGGATTCTCAAAATATTAATATAACTTGTGTTGTCATAAAAAATAGAAATAGGTTCATCATATTTTACCTTGATATCTTCCAAAGATTGCTTCATCCAAAGCACTTGAGTATAGCACAATACCACTGCAATATATTCTTCTTCAACTATAAAAAATTGATACTAAAATTCTACTTTTTACTTAGCCATGATACTAAGCTATAACCAAGGAAGAAAGCTCCTCCACTTGTACTCTTTCTATCATCCAAGGACCCTACCCCATCTGAATATGTATAAGTAACCAAAGTGAAATCTCTATCTTTGGAATACCATAATCCAATTTCCCCTTAATATATCTAAATATTCTCTTCACCAATTGAACATGACTATCTTTTAGAGCTGAATGATATCTTTCAACCATACCTACTACATGCATGATGTCTGGCCTTGATGTTGTCAAATATAAAAGACTACCAATCATAGATCTAGACAAAGATTGATCTACAATAGGTGAATCTTCATCCTTGTTCACCTTATTTCCTATACTTATTGGTGTGCCAATTGGTGCACAATCCTCAAAACCAAATTTATTAAACATTTCCTTGGCATATTTACTTTTAGATATGAAAATTCATATATTTGACTAAAAAATTTGCAATCCTAATAAAAATGACAATTATCCAAGCATTAGACATCTGAAATTCTTTTTGTATATTATCAAAATAATATTTTATCATCTTTTCAATGTTTTCTCCAAAAAATATGTCATCAACATATACCACAACAATTAATTGATGTTCACCTTTGTTTTTGATATAGAGATTACTATCAGCAAATCCTATCTTGAAACCTTGATCTTATGAGTACTTATCAAGGTCTTGCGTACCAAGTTCTGGGAGTTTATTTCAATCCATATAATGCTTTCTTCAATCTGCATACATGGCTACTAATATTTAAGAGAATAAATCCCTCAGGCTACTCAATGTAGACCTCTTCTTCTAGATTCGTATTTAGGAAGGTAGATTTGACATCCATCTGAAATACTTTGAAATTTTAAAACACTGCATATAGAAGAAAGATGCTTCTAGCCTTGCCATTGGTGAAAAAGCTTTTCAAAATCTATTCCCTCATTCTAAGCATATCCTTTACATGCTAATCTTGCTTTATTCCTAGTCACTTCTTCATTTTCATTCAACTTATTTCTACAAACCCATTTTGTTCTTATCACATTGTGATCTTTTGGTCTAGGTACTAATTCCCAAGTATCATTATTTTCTATCTGATTTAATTCTTCATCCATTGCCTTAACCCAATGCTTATCATGTGTAGTTTTTGAAAAAGTTCTAGGCTGAATTTTGGATAACAAAGAAAAATTAACTTGCTTAGATTCACTTACCATCATTCTTCTAGTGCAAATTCCTTCATTTATGTTTCTGATGGTGTCACTTTCATTATGATTTCTCTGAACATATTTGGATGGATTTTTGTTTTCCTTTTTCTCCTTCTCATCTTCATCTAATTCTTCAAAATCTTTATCTTCAATGATTTTAGGAATGTCTACTGGATCACTTATTCTTTGTGTTCCATCTTCTTCTATCCTGACACTTGCACTTTCAACAATTTTCTTGGTTCTTTTGTTATAACATTTATAAGCTTTAATTTTTCAAGAATAACCAATAAATATAATTTCATCTTCTCTAAATTCAAACTTACCAAGTTTTTCGATTATCTTTATGAAGCATCTACTATCAAAAATTCTAAAATAATCAATTATTATTGGTTTATCTTTCCATAGCTCATAAGGAGTCTTGTCACTATTGACTCTCAATAATGATCTATTCTAAATATGATCTACTATAACAACTACCTCTCTCTAATATTTGTCTAGTATCTTAGATTCATTTAGCATTATCCTCACCATCTCTTGAACTGTTATGTTTCTCCATTCAAATACTCCATTTTGCTATGGAGTTTTGGCTATTGAATGATGTTTCTTTATTCCATGGTCCTTCAAAAAACTCAATAAACTAATATGACATGAATTATCCTCCTTGATATGATCTTAGACACTTAATCTTCAAATTGGTTTCATTCTTAACTAATTCTTTGAATGCTTTGAAATGTCTAAAAGTTTTTGATTTTTTCTTTAAAAATATTACCCAAGTCATATGTGAAAAATCATCAATAAGCAACATGAAATATTTCTCACCTTAAGTACTTTGATTTCTCATATGTCCACATAGATCAGTGTGAACAAGCTCTAACATCTGAGTGGTGGTGTAGTCTTTTGTTTTGAACAACTTTTTGCCCCGCTTCCCATGCTGACAAGGTTCACAAAGCATGTCAGATGGATTTATAATCTTTGGAAGATTTTTGACTACTTGCTTCTTGATGATGTTGATAATATTTTCAAAAATTATGTGGCCCATTCTCATGTTCCATATCCAAATTTATTCAATATAACTCAAACAACATCTTTGACCTTTGATGTCTAATAACATATATAAATTATTGCTTGTTCTATGGGCATCTGCAACAAACACATCTAAATCATTTCTCCTAATTTCAAAACCTTCTACATAAACTTTAGTGTGTGCTCCTAATTACACATTTGACTTACACTCAAAATATTTTGCTTAATACCTTCTACATATAAAACATTTTCAATTTTAGCTCTACCATTATCCAAACTTAGTGTACCTTTTTCAATAATTTTGGCAGTAGTTTTGTCTCTGAATTTCACTATGCCACCATTGATCTTCTTTAATATTATGAACTTAATCTTGTCTCATGTCATATGCCTCAAACATCCACTATTAATGAACCATGGATTTTCTTTATTTCTTGCATGCAAAGCTATCTATACCAACATATATTTTTTAGGTTGTTTCTTCTACCATGAACTTATCTAAAATTTCTTCTTGATGAATGGAGCCTTGAAACTCTAGTCCTTCTTGACTAAATTGAATATGCTTCTATATAACCAAGCTATGTGTCTAAAGTCATTTCATTTGTAAGATATTATGGTCTCTTTATTAAATCCTGATAGACGAGTAAAAGAGTTCTGCTTGACTCTACATGACTTTCGTTCTTATTTCTAAAATTATTAGCCCTTTTTCAACATTCTATTTTATTATGACTATATCCATTATAATAAAAATAGTAACCATAAAAATAGGACGTGTTTGTGTATCTCTGACCTAGTTATCTTTTGTAGCTCTATTCCTTTTAGCCTCCTTTGTTTGAGATGTCTTCTATAATCTTAACTTCTTCCCTTTTTTTATTCCCTCTTTTGTAAGATCTTCAACATAGCTCTTTCCTTTTTCCTTTTTAATGAAAGTAGTGGCCTCCCCTTTCTTTTCTTCAAATCTGATACATATCTCATCTGATATTGATATTTGAATTTCTAATATCTAATTCAATATATTAGTGATATTTTCAAATTTTGAATCATTGGTTGCTCTATCATTCATTATTTTATTTGTTTTCTCAAGATCTACTTTTAAAGAAGAAATTTCAATAACATACCTTTCACATTCTTTACTTAAATTTTGCAACTATGCCATTAGATCTTCTTCATTCTTCTTGGGTTCTTCAAAGTGTGCTTGTAAATCTTCAATTATTTCCTTTGACTCCTTTTCATTTTTATTGATCTGGAGCTTTAATATTCAATTCTTCTTTTCAAGAGCTTTTAAACTCTTCTAAGGCACAAACAAGTTCTCCTTTTAGATTCACTTCAGCTTCATCTTGTTCTTCTTCTTGATCATCTATGCTTTGGCTTGTGGAGGCATATTCATGTATGGCCATGAATAGAATCTCTTCTTCTTCTGAATCAGTGACTCCACTATCTTTGACTGAGCTAGGATCTTTAGAATACAAACTCTTCTTCTCGATTCCCTTCTTGAATTTTCCTTTGAAATTCTTCTTGTATGTAACTTTCCTTCTTCATTGTCACCATTACCCTTATCTGGATACTTAGCTACAAAATGTCCCAATCTTTCCATAATTAAAAATATTTAAAAGGTAAATTTCCTTGATATTTACCTGTGCCCTTTTTCATCTTATGAATAAATAGATCTCCATTATCATCTTCATCTTCATCATCACTAGAACTGTCACTTGATTCTTGAATCTTAGCCTTCTCTTTCTTTGATGTCTTGAAAGTAGCTTCTCTCTTTGAGGGTTTCTCTTGTTCAGTCCACATCTCATATTCCATAATAATACCATGTATCTCATCCATATTTAGCATGGATAAATTCTTCATCTCTTCAATTGCTAAAACTTTTGCATCATATCTCAATGGTAGATATCTCAAAAAATTTGAACCACAATTGATTCTTCTAACTTTTCTCCAAGATCTTAAATCTAATTAACTATTTGATCAACCCATAAAAGATAACATGCTATATTTTCTTCTTCTTCCATCTTCAAACTCTCAAACTATCTTCTGAAAGTTTAAAGCTTAGCTTGTTGAACCTTTCCATCACCTTTGTAAATACTCTCAAGTTTTACACAAGTTTCATGAGCAGATTTACATTGCATAACTTTAAAAAATTCTTATTCACATAAACCACATAAAATAACATTTGAATCTTTAACATTATTTTCACTTTCCTTCTTTTCTACCAGAGTAGTTACAAGTGTATGTAGCTTTTCATGTTCCTCCACCACTGGTTGCCAAATATTGAATCCAAGGGTCATCAAATAAGTCTTCATCCTTATGATCCAAAAAGCATAATTTTTCCCATAAAAAAATGTTTCTTATTTGTATAAAAACCTTCATGTGATCTAACCATCATGCTTTCTCGATTTACCTTCAAGCTGTAACACTTTTTTTCAAAGGAACCT